>OW121743.1:21844178-22386903 GCA_933228675.1 Stomorhina lunata
AAAAATTTAGTTAAAGAAGCAAATTTTGCAAAAATTTAGTTAAAGAAGCAAATTTTGCAAAAATTTAGTTAAAGAAGCAAATTTTGCAAAAATTTAGTTAAAGAAGCAAATTTTGCAAAAATTTAGTTAAAGAAGCAAATTTTTCAAAAATTTAGTTAAAGAAGCAAATTTTACAAAAATTTAGTTAAAGAAGCAAATTTTGCAAAAATTTAGTTAAAGAAGCAAATTTTGGAAAAATTTAGTTAAAGAAGCAAATTTTGGAAAAATTTAGTTAAAATAGCAAATTTTGCAAAAATTTAGTTAAAGAAGCAAATTTTTCAAAAATTTAGTTAAAGAAGCAAATTTTTCTAAAATTTTGCAAAAATTTAGTTAAAGAAGCAAATTTTGCAAAAATTTAGTTTAAGAAGCAAATTTTTCTAAAATTTACTTGAAAAAAGCAAATTTTGCAAAAATTTAGTTAAAGAAGCCAATTTTGCAAAAATTTAGTTAAAGAAGCAAATAATCATGAAAAATCTTTAAACAATCGTCAGTCAAACTATTATCAAACACCAATCATATTACCAATATTCGTACATCCGTTTTCCTATTTAAGATAAATCAAAAAAAGAGGTCGTAAAAATAAAATGTCTTTATTGGTCCAGCCGTTTTCAAGGTATACAATTTTAAAGCAAATGGGAATTTTATCCCCATTTTTCAATTCAAAAAGCGAAAAACTATCCTATAGTATGAAAATGTCCACATTTAAAACTTTAATTAATTGGGTTAAATCGTTTTTATCTTATAGTCCATATTTGTCATTTTTGATATTTGACTTATATGGAAGGGGTCACTCCCACTTGAGATTAAAAAAACCAACCCTTTTTTACCCACCGGTGACACACACACAATCAAAATTTCTGAAAAATCGGTCATCCATATTTGTCATTTTTAATATTTGACTAATATGGGAGGGGTCACGTCCATTTGAGATTTCCAAAAAAAGTAGCCTATTTTACCCACTTGTAACTCCTTATATACTGTAAAAATTAAAGAAAAATTGGTCGGCTCGGTCATCCATGTTTGTCATTTTTAGTATTTGATTTATATGGGAAGGGTCACGCCCACTTAATATTTTAAAAAAATTGAGCCTCTTTTAAAACCATAATATGCTGTCATATGTCTATATTTGTCATTTTTAATATCTGAGTTATATGGGAGGGACACCGCCCACTTGAGATTTGAGAAAAAGACCTTGCCGATTTTAACCACCGGTCACACCTTACCATACAGCCAAAATTTCAGAAAAATCGTTCTGCAGGGTCATCCGCATTTGTAATTTTTAATATTTGACTTATATGGGAGGGGTCACGCCTACTTGAGATTTAAAAAAAACCTAGCCTATTTTAAACACAGGTCACACCTTACCATATTGTCTAAATTTCAGAAAAATCGGTCATTTTGGTCATCCATATTTGTAATTTTTAAAATATGACTTATATGGGAGGAGTCACGCCCACTTGAGATTTAAAAAAAACCTAGCCTAATTTAACCACGGGTCACACCTTACCATAATGTCAAAATTTCAGAAAAATCGGTCAGTTCGGTCACCTATATTTGTAATTTTTAATATATGACTTATATGGGAGGGGTCACGCCCACTTGACATTTCAAAAATGAAGCTAGCCTGTTTTAACCACCGGTCACACCTTATCAGAAAAATCGGTCATTTCGGTCATCCATATTTGCAATTTTTAATATGACTTATATGGGAGGAGTCACGCCCACTTGAGATTTAAAAAAAACCTAGCCTATTTTAACCACGGGTCACACCTTACCATAATATCTAAATTTCAGAAAAATCGGTCAGTTCGGTCATCTATATTTGTAATTTTTAATATATGACTTATATGGGAGGGGTCACGCCCACTTGACATTTCAAAAAAGAAGCTAGCCTGTTTTAATCAGCGGTCACACCTTACCATACTGTGAAAATTTCACAAAAATCGGTCAGCAGGGTCATCCATATTTGTCATTTTTAATAATTGACTTATGTAGGAGGGGTCACGCCCACTTGAGATTTCAAAAAAAAATTGGTATATTTTATCCATTGGTCACACCTTAACATACTGTCAAAATTTCAGAAAAATCGGGCCTCTCGGTCACCTATATATGTCATTTTTAATATATGAGTTATATGGGAGGGGTCACGCCCACTTGAGATTTCAAAAAACGTAGCCTATTTTAATCACCGGTCGCACCATAGCTCACTATTTTAATCACCGGTCGCACCATAGCTCACTGTCAAAATTTCAGGAATGTTAGTATAACTTTAACTACATTTCAAAAATCATCAAAATCAATTTACCCAGTTATAGGTATTGTATTTTTAACAGGGAAGGGGCCATCCGCTGCTCCGATCCTATTATTTTTTAAGTACGGCCATTGGTAATAAATTTACTTTTGTCAAGTTTGAAGTTTCTAACTTTTATGGTTTATCAAATTCAATGATAAATATTAAATTTTGCACCATTTGGTCCACTATTTACCCTATTTGGGCCCTTTCTGGACCAAGTTTTGAAACAAAACATATCCTTAAACCACCTTAAGGTAATATTCTATCTAATTTCAAAATTTCATCAAAATCGGTCAAACCGTTTAGGAGTCAACCTCTTTCAAACGGTTACCGCGATAGATACCACTGTAATGATAGCCAGCGCGGTAGCTAGGGTTGCCAGTCAGGCTGGATTCGACTGGATTGTCCAGCTTTTTTAGAGCTTGTCCAGTGTCAAGCTAAAATTAAATTTGTCCAGCTGAAAGGTGAAGAATTGAATTTTTTTTTGAATATTTTCAAAGAAAAACTATTTTTATGAAAAAGAACCCAATAAAAACGTTTGTAAATGTTTATTTTTTTTCTTAAGTGATTTATGCGTTAATTAACTGATTGCATCAAGTTCATTTTGTAATAAAATTACCCTCTATAAAATTTCCCATTGTACATTGTACTTTAATGGCCTAAATCAAAAACCTTTTGAGGTCAAAGGCCAAGCATATTTTAGAATTACATGCGCTTCAATCACGTGCGCATATTCTTCATACATACTCCTCATTGTTCGTTCAATGTCGATATTCATTGTTGATGCAAATTGGTCCAAAGATTTTTCGTAGAATCTGCCTCCAAAAAACTCCATTCCTCTGCCTGTCCAAGTGCCCATGATTTAACACCATATAATAACGCCGGTAGTATAAGCGTTTTGTAGAGCGTAGTTTAAGTTCTTACAGAGAGAGCTTTATTTTAAAATCTGCCTGCTTATGATTCTACGTTTGATTTCGAAACTTATATCGTTATTTATGTTGACGGCGGTACCAAGGTAAACAAATTATTTTACAACCTCGTAGTTATAGTTCTAAACGATCACATGTGGTCCAATTCTTTGCGACTGCCAGCTTGTATAAACCAGCAGTTTTCTTTTGATTCATTGGCCCATGTTATTAGATTCCTTTTCGATACTTGAAAAGGCGGCAGTCAAATCGCGCAATGTGCGTTCCATGATATCAATGCCATCGACAAACGTGTTTTCTGTTGAAAATTGTTTCAGATCTGGGACGATTTTATGTTCTCTCGATATCGCAAATTATTAAAGCAAATTTTTTACAAATTTGTTTGCTGTCAAGCTTTTTTTTCCTTATGTCCAGCTTTTTCAGGTTTTGTGTCTGGCAACCCTAGCGGTAGCCCTGGAAGCTACCGCGGTAACTATTATAGTTATTATATATATTATATATTAGTTTGGTATTACCTCGGTAACTACGGTAATTACAGCGGTAACCATTTTAGTTACCGCAGTCACCGCCGTAGCCACCGGGACTAGCAACTCAGGCACCAGGACCAGCAACTCCAGGATCAGCAGCTCCACCAGGAACTACACCGGCTGCCCCTCCCACACCATAAAAATATTTTAAATAGTTCTGAAAAAAATAGTATTTAATTTTTATTTAATTCCAAAAAAAACTTACCAAATAAATGGTATCCATTTTTTAATATTTCTGAAAAAAAAAATATATATATATGGATTTTAATTAAACATTTTTACATTATTTAAATATAAGTTTTAATAGGTTAATACTTTTTAAGATATAAAATTCGTATTTGGTCAATCAAATCGTTAATCCTTATAATATTTTGGTGCGCTTCAGATCTTAAGTAAAACTATATTAAATAATAGTTTTGAAACCATTCCTGATCAATTTTGTGCTTAATTCGCGATGTGCTTCAGTGAAATGTTTTTAGATAAAACCTTAGCGTTCTCAGCTAATAAAGAGATGTTTGACAAACTTTTGATGCAAATCGGTTATAAATGTCGCTTTCAGATCTTATGTGATTTTGTCTCAGTTGACTACCGATTTTCAAAAATTTCATAAAATTTAACGAAAAATTATTATTTGTTGCGCTTTTGCTTTTATGTGTTAAATGCCAAAAAAAAAAAAAAGATTTGATTTACGCGGTAGTATGGAAATACTTATACATTTTTGCGAGTGTGCTTCACGAAAACCCGGTATTTTGAAAAATTTATGTTCACGGTTTCGTCATTTACACACGTCGTATGTTATACCTATATGAAGCACATTAATGAGATATATATCAAAGGAAGCAAAACTACCAATCCTTATCTAATTTAAAAACCCTTCACCAATAGGTGAAAGGTATATACAGTTTGTCAAGTAATTGTTTGCAATAAACAAAAATAGTGAAAATGCAATTTAAATTTAGAAAATTAAACATCAAATCGTTTTAATTTATTTATTTTGTTTAACACATACCGTTAATGTAACTGTTTACTACAAAAAGTCGTAAAAAAAATTTAAATAAATTCATGCATTGCAACAACAACAATAAAAAAAGAAATATACTAAATTTAAAAGGCGTCAAATAAATGTTTGCACAATGAGTAAAAATAGCACCAAACGTCCAACAATGCAGTCCAAAATATAAAACAATACAAATTGAAAGTAAAATTATTGAAACCTTCTAGGAAAAGCGGCACTCCAGCACTAGGGGCTTAAGTCCGAAGTGAAAAATGGTCATGGGCTAAGTGTATCCCAAGGAGCAGTCTGAAATATACAGGTAAAACCGATGTATTCATCTACAGTGGCTAGGAAAAATCTACTTTTTTCAACATAAAATATTGAAAATCACTTTATGCTTTCTATTTCGCACTTAGAATTAGTATTGGGGTACATTTTTTTCTCTAGTCATGCTAAAATGATGTTGTATTATCATGATGGATCCCCAAAAGTTTGGAAGCCGAGTTAAGTGCCCTGTAGCACACTTGAGGAGATTTTTAATATTTTGCGTTGATAGCAGTATACTTTTCCTAGCCACTGTAGATGAATATTTCAGGTTTACCGGTATATTTCGGATTACTTCTTGGAATGCACATAGCCCATGATCATTTTTCACTTAGGAGGTAAGCCCCTAGTGCTGGAGTGTCACTTTTTCCAGACGGTTTTAATAATTTTACTTTTAATTTATATTGTATATTATTTTGGGCTGCATGGTTACCCTTTTAATTCCAATAATCCTTCATTTTCATCACGGTATCTGATGTCCTAACCATACATGAGAACATTTTAGCGATTTCCCTGGTGGATTTGCTCATATAGTGATGGAAATACGCTAATTCTATAACGCCTTTCGAAATTAATTTTCCAGACATTTTTTTTAAATATAGGACAACTAATGCACAATTTTTTTTAACAATACTTTTTATAATATTATTTTCATTGGATAACACTCATAAAACATCATAAAATAAAAAATATAACGGTAAATAAGAGCATTTGGTGTTATTTTTACTCATTGTACAAACATTTATTTGACGCCTTTTAATTGGGTATATTTCTTTTTGTATTGTTGTTGTTGCAATGCATGTATTGCGACTTTTTGTAGTAAACAGTTACATTAACGGTATGTATTAAAAAAAATAAACAAATTTAAACGATTTAATGTTTAATTTTCGAAATTTAAATTGCATTTTCACTATTTTTGTTTAATGCAAACAATTACTTGACAAACTGTATTAAGTACTTACAAGTCTTTTTGTAAACCGTCTATGTTTTTGTTAAAATAAATCTGAAAAAAGAATTAAAAATTAATTAAAACTTAAAAATTTAAAAGAAAAATTAAAAAAAGACTGCTTACCTCTGCCGCTTTATAATTATATAATGATGCTGTTTTATTCCATTACACATCTATAGATAAAGATAGGAATATGGAATTGAAACATTACTTCCAATATAACTGTAAAATAAGTTCTCAACTTCTTTTGGTTTACATTCGCAAAAAATCGCATTTTTTAAAGGAGTGTTTAACGTGATGCTAACATAACAAAAAGAGAGTACTTTGAAACTTGTTCGTACTTTCTTTATATGATATTTGATATTTTGACAGTTGTTCGTACACACTTACAACATATGAAATTTAAGAGAACGATCAAGTGTTTCAATAATATCATTAAGCAATTACTTTTGATAATTTAAATTTTAGTAAGTTTTACTCAAAGTTTAGTTCAAAGTTGTGTAAAATTTTGTGTTTGTGTACATACGTTTTAAAATTGGTAAGTAGTGTATAAAAATAGTGAAAAGAGAGTTAATAAAGTGAAATTGTGAAAATATTAAATACATATACAGTTTGTCAAGTAATTGTTTGAATTAAACAAAAATAATGAAAATGTAATTTAAATATCGAAATTAAACATAAAATCGTTTAAATTTGTTTATTTTGTTTAACACATACCGTTAATGTAACTGTTTACTACAAAAAGTCGTAACAAAAATTGAAATAAATACATGCATTGCAAAAACAACAATACAAAACGAAATATACAAAGGCCTCAAATAAATGTTTGCGCAATGAGTAAAAATAACACCAAATGTTCTTATTTGCCGTTATATTTTTTATTTTATGATGTTTTATGAGTGTTATCCAATGAAATTAAAGTTATCAAAAGTATTGTAAAAAAAATGTGTACATTGGTTGTCCTTTATTTAAAAAAAAAAAAAATGCCTGCAAAATTAATTTCGAAAGTCGTTATAGAATTAGCGTATTTCCATCACTATAAGGGCAAATTTGTCAGAGAAATCGCTAAAATATTCTCCCGTATGGTTAGGACATCATATCCCGTGCTAAAAGTGAAGAAATATTGGAATTAAAAGGGTAACAATGCAGTCCAAAATATAAAACAATACAAATTTAAAGTAAAATTATAAATACCTTCTGGGAAAAGCGGCACTCCAGCACTAGGGGCTTAAGTCCGAAGTGAAAAATGGTCATGGGCTAAATGTATCCCGAGGAGCAATCCGAAATATACAGGTAAGACCGATGTATTCATCTACAGTGGCTAGGAAAAATCTATTTCTTTCAACATAAAATATTGAAAATCACTTCATGCAAAATGGTCATGGGCTAAGTGTATCCCAAGGAGCAATCCGAAATATACAGGTAAGACCGATGTATTCATCTACAGTGGCTAGGAAAAATCTTTTTCTTTCAACATAAAATATTGAAAATCACTTCATGCTTTCTATTTCGCACTTCGAATTAGTACTGGGGTACATTTTTTCTCTCTAGTCATACTAAAATGATGTTGTATTATCATGATGGATCCCCAAAAGTTTGGAAGCCGAGTTAAGTGTCCCGTAGCAAACTTGAAGAGATTTTAAGTTTTTTGTGTTGACAGCAGTATACTTTTCCTAGCCACTGTAGATGAATATTTCAGGTTTCTCGGTATATTTCGGATTACTTTTTGGGATACACATAGCCCATGATAATTTTTCACTTAGGAGGTAAGCCCCTAGTGCTGGAGTGCCACTTTTTCCAGACGGTTTTAATGATTTTACTTTTAATTCATATTGTATATTTTGGGCTGCATGGTTACCCTTTTAATTCCAATATTCCTTCATTTAATGTACGACACCTGATGTCCTAGCCATCCGGGGAACATTTTAGCAATTTCCCTGGCGGATTTGCCCTTATAGTGATGGAAATACGCAAGAATTAGCCTTTCGGCTTTCGAAATTAATTTTTCAGGCATTTTTTTTTAATTTAGGACTACTTTTTTTTACAATACTTTTTATAACTTTAATTTCATTGGATAACACTCAAAAAACATTATAAAATCAAAAATATAACGGTAAATAAGAACATTTGGTGTTATTTTTACTCATTGCGCAAACATTTATTTGACGCCTTTTAAATTGGGTATATTTCTTTTTTTATTGTTGTTGTTGCAATGCATGTATTTATTTAATTTTTTTTACGACTTTTTGTAGTAAACAGTTACATTAACGGTATGTGTTAAAATAAACAAATATAAAAGATTTGATGTTTAATTTTCTAAATTTAAATTGTATTTTCACTATTTTTGTTTAATGGAAACAATTACTTGACAAACTGTATATGTTTAAGGTGGTGCTAACATAACAAAAACAGAGTACTTTAAAACTTGTTCGTACTTTCTTTGTATGATATTTGATGAT
Source organism: Stomorhina lunata (assembly GCA_933228675.1). NCBI lineage: Eukaryota > Metazoa > Arthropoda > Insecta > Diptera > Rhiniidae > Stomorhina > Stomorhina lunata. Next base: position 21,852,690 of record OW121743.1, read on the forward strand.
ATTTTGACAGTTGTTCGTACACACTTACAACATATGAAATTTAAGAGAACGATCAAGTGTTTCAATAATATCATTAAGCAATTACTTTTGATAATTTAAATTTTAGTAAGTTTTATTCAAAGTTTAGTTCAAAGTTGAGTAAAATTTTGTGTTTGTGTGTACATACGTTTTAAAATTGGTAAGTAGTGTATAAAAATAGTGAGAGTTAATGAAGTATAATTGTGAATATTAAATATATGTATATCTTTCATTAAACGAGCAAAATTATATATATTAAAATTTCAATGTGTATGCGCACGAAAAAAAAGGGATTTACTTTTAGGCTTAAAACTTTTATTATTATTGAAAAAAATGAAAACCGTTACACTATTTTTGTCAATCATCCATTTCAAAAGCCACGTGCCAAATGGCATCTCAATAACGAAATTAGTTTTTTTGAAAATGGGTTCCGAACAAGAATGTCGCACAGTGGTTTACTGACGCTTTTTTTTAAACAATTCTGTAACTTTTGAACGACTGTACAAATTTAAATGAAATTTGGCACAGTGGTAGTCAAGGAGCATTCGATTTGAGTTTTAGAAACACTAGTTCATGAGGGGTCGGGAGAATGATTGATGGACCTTCAAAGTTGGTCATTGAAAAGAAATTTTAAACATAACTTGTCCTTGAGAAGATCTACAGAATCTTTTTTGGCTTTCGAGATATTTGGGTAAAAAGAATTTTAGGGTTGATTTTTTACCTATCTTTTAAGCTTTTTTTGATCTGGTGGACGAATCTGAGGACCAAAAATATTATAGATACAGTTTGTCAAGTAATATTGAAAATCCAATTTAAATTTCGAAAATTAAACATCAAATCGTTTTAATTTATTTATTTTGTTTAACACATACCGTTAATGTAACTGTTTACTACAAAAAGTCATAAAAAAGATTAAATAAATACATACATTGCAACAACAACAATACAAAATGAAATATACCCAATTTAAAAGGCGTGAAATAAATGTTTGCGCAATGAATAAAAATAACACCAAATGTTCTTATTTACCGTTATATTTATACCCTTCACGACCATAGGTGGAAAGGGTATTATAAGTTTGTGCTGATGTTTGTTGAAATCGGTCCACATTTGACCATAGCTCCCATACAAACTCTTCTTTAAAAACGCACTAAATGAGACAAAAAATCACTAAAACGCTCGTAAATCTAAAGATAATGAAAATTTTGAGTTTATTTTTTGCATGCATAATTTTTGTAACAACTGTAATCAATTTGCCAAATTTCGAGATAATCGGTCCACATTTGACCCTAGCTCTCATATAATTCCAAATGACGGAAACAGGTTGAATATATAAGTTTTGAGAAAATGTTTGTATGATGGCAAAATTTAGCAAATATTTGTCTTTATACAGGAAAAATAACATCTTTGACCTTAGTGGTGAAGGGTATCGTATGGTCGGCTTGACCGACTATAGTGCTTTCTTACTTGTTTTTATTTTATGATGTTTTTTGAGTGTTATCCAGTGAAATTAAAGTTGTAAAAAGTATTGTTAAAAAAAACTTTGTGCATTGTGTCCTATATTCAAAAAAAAATGTCTGCAAAATTAATTTCGAAAGACGTTATAGAATTAGCGTATTTCCATCACTGTATAGTTAGGACATCAGATTCCGTGCTGAAAATTAAGGAATATTGGAATTTAAGGGTAACCATGCAGCCCAAAATAATATACAATATGAATTAAAAGTAACATTATTAAAACCGTCTGGAAAAAGTCGCACTCCAGCACTAGGGGCTTACCTCCTAAGTGAAAAACGATCATGGGCTATGTGTATCCCATGAAATAATCCGAAATATACCGGTAAACCTGAAATATTCATCTACAGTGGCTAGGAAAAGTATACTGCTACCAACGCAAAATATTAAAAATCTCTTCAAGTTTGTTACAGGGCACTTAACTCGGCTTCCAAACTTTTGGGGATCCATCATGATAATACAACATCATTTTAGCATGACTAGAGAAAAAATGACCCCAATACTAATTCTAAGTGCGAAATAGAAAGCATGAAGTGATTTTCAATATTTTATGTTGAAAGAAGTAGATTTTTCCTAGCCACTGTAGATGAATACATCGGTCTTACCTGTATATTTCAGACTGCTCCTTGGGATACACTTAGCCCATGACCATTTTTCACTTCGGACTTAAGGCCCTAGTGCTGGAGTGCCGCTTTTCCTAGAAGGTTTTAATAATTTTACTTTAAAATTGTATTGTTTTATATTTTGGATTGCATTGTTATCCTTTTAATTCCAATATTTCTTCCTTTTTAGCGCGGAATATGATGTCCAACCTATCCGGAAGAAAATTTTAGCGATTTCCCTGGCGGATTTACCCTTATAGTGATGGAAATGTGCTAATTCTATAACGCCTTTCGAAATTAATTTTGCGGGCATTTTTTTTAAATATAGGACAACTAATGCACACATTTTTTTAAATACTTTTAATAACTTTAATTTCATTGGATAACACTCATAAAACATCATAAAATAAGAAATATAACGGTAAATAAGAACATTTGGTGTTATTTTTGCTCATTGTGCAAACATTTATTTGACGCCTTTTTAATTGGGTATATTTCTTTTTGTATTGTTGTTGTTGCAATGCATGTATTTATTTCAATTTTTTTACGACTTTTTGTAGTAAATATTGAAAATTACTTCATGCTTTCTATTTCGCACTTAGAATTAGTATTAAGGTAAATTTTTTCTCTAGTCATGCTAAAATGATATTGTATTATCATGATGGATTCCCAAAAGTTTGGAAGCCGAGTTAAGTACCCCGTAGCAAACTTGAAGAGATTTTTAATATTTTGCGTTGATAACAGTATACTTTTCCTAGCCCCTGTAGATGAATATTTCAGGTTTACCGGTATATTTCGGATTACTTGTTGGGATACACATAGCCCATGATCATTTTTCACTTAGGAGGTAAGCCCCTAGTGCCGAAGTGCCACTTTTTCCAAACGGCTTAAATAATTTTTCTTTTAATTCGTATTGTATATTATTTTGGTCTGCATAGTTTAACTTTTAATTCCAATATTCCTTCATTTTCAGCACGGGATCTATTGTCCTAATCATACGGGAGAACAGATAAGATAGTTTTCAAGAAAATTAGTGGTGACAAATGCTACCCTATGGCTATCATTTAGTTAAATACTTGGAGTCTAATAACCTACTTAACGACCGGCAATATGGATTTCGTAGGGGTCGCTCTACGGGTGATGTATTAGCCTTTTTATCGGAAAAATGGTGTCGTTCTATTCACCGTTTTGGCGAAAGTAAAGTTATAGCTCTCGATATTTCTAAGGCGTTCGATAGGGTATGGCATAAAGCACTTCTATCAAAACTTATTGCTTTTGGTGTAGGTAACAATTTCTCTCGGTTTATATCGAGCTTTCTCAGAGATCGTACTATAAGAGTTGTTATAGATGGGATATCGTCCGACGAGTTCAAGATCAATTCGGGGGTACCACAAGGCTCCGTTCTTTCTCCTACTCTATTTCTTATTTTTCTAAATGACCTTCTATGTCAAACTTCCAACCCTATCTACTCTTTTGCAGATGATAGCAACATCTGTCATTCGTATTCATTTAACTACAGGCCAAGCATATTGGAGATTAATTCCAAGAGGCAAACCATGAATGATACGCTTAATTCTGACCTATCTACAATATCCGATTGGGGTCATTTAAATAGGGTCGATTTCAACGCTCGAAAGACCCAATGTTGTGTGTTAACACATAAACGCATTACGGACAATGTTGCATCATCTGTAACTATGGGTGGTATAAATATTGAGGAATCGGAAACTCTTGATGTTCTAGGCATGAAAATTCAGTGTGATGTCCGCTGGACTAATCACGTTTTCCAAGTGTCGAAAGAAGCATTCAAGTGTCTCGGTTTTCTAAAGCGGTGTAAGACATACTTCACTCCAACTGATCTCCTTAATATCTATACCACATATATCCGACCGAAAATGGAATACAACTCTCATGTATGGGCCGGTGCTTCGAAGTCTATTTTGGAGCTTCTCGACCGCGTACAAGAGAGGGCGAAGGTGCTTATCGGTGACAGTAGAGTAGCCAACTCTATTGCCTCATTGGAGCACCGTCGTAATGTGGGTTGCGTTTCACTGTTCTATCGCTACTATAATGGGATGTGCTCAAATGAAATTAGAGATCTTGTTCCTGAAACCCGTACATTTCTTCGTAACACACGCAACTCTACAAGGGTCCATCCCTTTGTAGTCGATTTTCCAGTGGATCGCACGACGCACTATAGAGAAAACTCGTTTTTTAGCCGTACAGCGCGAATGTGGAATAAACTTCCTGCATCAGTCTTTCCCTCTAATTACGATATCCTAAGGTTCAAATCAAATATCCACAAACACTACTCCCTCTATCCTCCTTCCCACAACCTATTTTCCTAGTTCCATCACAATGCATATGCATATGTAGGGGTCATCCCCTGAGTGTTGGTCCAATACAAAAAAAAAAAAAAAAAAAAAAATGGTCCCCCTCCTACCCTATATCAAATTTTACGAAATCATTTAGTGCAACGCACTATTGAATTTCATCAAAATCGGTAGGTCAATAACTGAGATATCGCCAAAGCAAATGATATCGATGTACGCAAATTGGCAAATTTTAGAAATTTTTTTTTAAAAAACAATATTTAAAAAAAAAATTATCAAATTATACTACATCAGATCATAAAAAATACTCCAGCGCAGCTTGCTATTAAATTTCATTAAAACCGGCCTATAATAACCAGAGATATCGCCAAAATTCGATGAGATTTTTTTTAACTGTATTTTTCCAAAAAAATTTTAAATTTCTTAAAAAAATGTATTAAAAAAAAAGTGTTTTGAACTGTATATCGAATTTTAGGAAATCATTCAACGCAGCACAATATTGAATTTCATCAAAATCGGTAGATCAATAACCGAGAAATTTTCGAAATAACCCTGTAGTAAAACTGGGATCATGTGTCTCCATGTCAACACTTTGTGTAACATCAATTCAAATGTCCCCAATTTTGGTTCAGTACTGAAATAGTGAATATATAGAGACAACTATTCTAGTATATATCTGGTGATATTGTCAACGAATGTGTCAACAAATATGTATATCAATAGGCCCCGATTTGATTCCAATGTCTCCATTTGGACCAAAAGAACTACAAAGTCAATACTCAGTAAATAGTGGTAATGTCTACTGGTAGATTTCGTAGGAACTCTAAATGTTAAATGTCAATAGTAGATAACATTGGATGGGGCAAAATAGGCAAGTAGTACTGGAGACATTGTCAATAGCAAAACAGTATTGTTTCTCTGACGGCATTTACTGCAGGGAAATTACAGCTACTCACACACAAAATGGGACACGAAGAAAAGTTTGAGTGTAAAGTATTTGAAACCCAAAATAAAAGACTATGTTAAACTTAAAAACTTCCATTCTATATTCTTTGGTTAATAAAAGAAATATAAAAGAAAATAAATAAAAATAAAGTAAAATTTTTGACAACAACATAAAATAAGGCACTTCATTCCTAAACTGCTTAACGCAAAGCTCACACTTAAAGTGGGACGCGATAAATTTTTGTTTTTATATTAAATTCAAAATACATTTTTAATATTTTGTTGACTTCCCATTGTTGTTAATAACAGCTTGAAGACGCCGTGGAACACTTTCAACTAAATTCTTACAAACCTCGGGTTCCAAATTGTACCACTCTTCCGTAACAACTTCTTTTAATGAGGCAATACTCTTTGGCCGGCGTTTTGCCATTCTTTTTTTAATTCTGCCCACAAATGTTCTATGACATTTAAGTCTGGTGACTGGGGAGGAGTTTCCAAAACTTTTGGGCAATTATAAAGAAGCCAAGTACGGGGCAATCAAAGACTTGTGTTTGGTGTCGTTGTCTTGGTAGAACACGAAGTCTTCTTTTATACCAAGACTTTCAGCGCTCTCTACCACGTTTTCTTTCAGAATGTCAATGTAATATTTTGAATCCATAATTCCGTTAACAAAATGAATTTTACCGACCCCGGACGCCGACATACACCCCCATATCATAAGGGAACCACCACCGTGCTCGACTGTCTTTTTAATAGCCTTATCATTAAATTCACAACGAGGTTTGCGCCAAGCGAATCTTTTTCCATCCGGTCCAAAAAGGTTTATTTTCGTTTCATCTGTGAAAAGGACCTAATAAAATAATATTTAGATAGTACAAAGTTCGAAAATGGTAGCATAAATATTATTACTTTAGACCAGAATGTCGAATCCATACTGCAATATTTTTGAGCGAAGGCGTATCTCAGTCGTTGGTTTTTCTCCGATATTAAAGGCTTTCGACGACACGATCTACCATGTAAATTATCTAAAATTATTATCTCTGAAGACTCGTCGGACTGTTTCTGCGCTGACATCAATATTTTTTACTTCTTTTAATTTATTTTTTATGTCAACTGCTGATAAAAGTGGATCATTCTCGATCAGTTTTAAACAAAATCGCTTATCGCGGTCCGACAACTTGCATCTTTTCGTGCAATTTCTCTTTTTATTTTCAACACTGTTGGTAGCTTTAAAGCGTTTGATGATATTAAATACAGTACTTTTACTTTTATTTACTATTTGTGCAATTTCTCTGATTGAATTATTATTTTTGAAATTGTTTATGATAATTTGCCTTTCTTCAACTGTAGTTTGAGGTTTACGAGACATTTTGCAAAAATTAATAACTTACCACAATGAAATATTTAGAAACACTGATTTGACATCATGACGCGTCATTAGCGTATTAAAAATAACGGTAATTAAAAAATAATGGACGTGTCCCACTTTGAGAGTGAGCATAAAGTTGCCAGATAAATTAGAAAAAATGTAAAAAAAACTTCTTTGTACACGGTAAAAAAAAGATATGCTGACAGATTTAATGAAGATTCATTGCAGAGAAAAAAAATTTTAAAGCAAATTTAATTCATGCAAAAAATAATTAGAATAATGTTAGCTAACTAAGTAATATTTAGATGAGTCCCACTTTGTCTGTGAGTAGCTGTACAAAAAAAAAAAAAACGAATTATATATCAGATTTTAGAAAATGCTCCAACGCAGCATGCTATTAAATTTCATCAAAATCGGTCTATAAGCACCAGAGATATCGCCAAATTTCAAAATTCGACGAGAATTAAAAAAAAAATGAAAACTATTTTTCAAAAAAAAAAAAATTAATTTCGTCAAGAAACTGTGTTTTTTTTAAGTTTTTTGAACTATATATCAAATTTTAGAAAATCATTCAAGGCAGCAGACCATTGAATTTCATCAAGATCAGTAGATCAATAACTGAGATATCGCCAAAGCAAAAGATATCGACGTACGCAAATTAACAAATTTTAATAAATTTTATTTAAAAAACAGTGTTTAAAAAAAATTAATTTCATATCAGATTTTAGAAAATACTCCAACGCAACATTCTATCAAATTTTATCAAAATCGGTCTATAAATACCAGAGATATCGCCAAAATTCTAAATTCGCTGAGAGTTTAGATTTTTTTTTTTAACTGTACTTAAAAAATAAAATATTTAAATTCGTCATCGAATTTTAGTATTTTAGCGATATCTCGGGTGTTTATGGACTGATTTTATGGACTGATTTTTACTTCTGGTGTATAATTCGTCTGGGTACACCCATCAGGAGCTCCACAAACTTGATTACAAGAGACAGACGGGCTAAATCGACTCTCCTGGCGATTCTGAGTTGATCGGTATAATTTTTATAAGGTCTAAGACGAATAATGAAAAAATTACAAACTGAATGACAAACTTATAATACCCTTTCACCTATTGGTGAAGGGTATAAAAACCAAAGGTATTTTCGTTTTCCATGGACTCCAACAAAACAGAATTGGCTTATGAGAACCCCTGAATAAATTTTTTTGTCAACTTTGTATCATAGCGTTATAAATGATTGCGATCTATATAATTTTAATTAAAAATGTTTCATAATTAAAAATGTTTTATAATTAAAAATTATTTTTTTTTTGCTTTTAAACTTGACTAAAATCACATAAAACGTTTGCCATTTCCTCTGGTTTGGAACAATGTGCAGATAACTAATAGCTCAATTATAAAATTATAAAACTATTAAATATCAAATTAGTAAATTAATCTTAAGTATTGATTTATTAACGAGGCTCACAAAAAAGTGTCAGGTGCTTAAATTAAGCCTGTAGCAAAACTAGAACTATGTTAATCTATATCAACACTTTATGTCACACCTGTTCAAATGTCCCCAATTTATTTCAGTACTGGACTAAAACAAATATACAGACCAAACTAGTTTTCTAGTATATTTCTGGTGGCATTGTCAACTAATGTCTCCTTAACAATAGGGCATCTCAATGTCTGGAAAAGCAGCTGATGTTCTTAACTCTAGGCTCTTTTCTATCAAACTGACAATAAATACTTCGTTTGACCTTAGATAAGCATTTTGATCGCTACATATCTTTATCGAATCTATATCTATCTATCTATCTATCTATCATCTATATATAGAAGTTTGTCTGTTGGGAAGGATCTCCGAAACTAGCGGACCCATTTTTCTGAAATTTTGACAGTGTAGTATTGTGTGATTTTTCGAAATCTCAAGTGGGCAAATATAGGCGCGACCGAGATGCCCGATTTTTCTGAAATTTTGACAGTGTAGTATTGTGTGATTTTTTCGAAATCTCAAGTGGGCGTGACCCCTCCCATATAACTCACGGGCGACCAAGATGCCCGATTTTTCTGAAATTTTGACAGTATGTTAAGGTGTGACCGATATAAGACAGATTTTAAAACATACAAATATGGATGATCAAACCGACCGATTTTTCTGAAATTTAGACAGTGGAGTATGGTGTGACCGGTAGTTAAAATAGCCTAGAGTTTTTTCTGAAATCTCAAGTGGGCGTGACCCCTCCCATATAACTCATATATTAAAAAATGACAAATATGAATGACCGAGCGGCCCGATTTTTCTGAAATTTAGATACTATGATAGGGTGTGATCGGTGGTTAAAATATGCTAGTTTTTTTTTTTGAAATCTCAAGTGGGCGTGACCCCTCCCATATAACTCATATATTAAAAACTACAAATATAGATGACCACGAGGGTATATTTTTCTGAAATTTTGAAAGTATGGTTAAAATAGGCAAGGGTTTTTCCAGAAATCTCAAGTGGGCGTGACCCATCCCATATAAGTCATGTATTAAAAATGACAAATATGGATGACCGATTTTTAAAAAATTTTGATTGTATGTGTGTGACCGGTGGGTAAAATCGGTTTGAATTTTTTTTTTTAATCTCAAGTGGGTCTGACCCCTCCCATAAAGTCAAATATTAAAAATGACAAATATGGATGATAAGATAAAAACTATTTAACCTAATTAATTAAAGTTTTAAATGTGGTTATTTTCATAGTATAGGATAGTTTTTCGCTTTTTTTTTTTTTGAAAATGGACCAACGGTGACCTTGAAATTGGAAAATGGGGATAAAATTCCCCTTTTCTTTAAAATTGTATATCTTGAGAACGGCTTTCTTTCTAAATGTTTTTTTTTTCGTCCAAGTTAGGATTATACATTAAGAAAAATTTACCATATTTACCAAATACATTAATTAAGGATTCAATTTAAAAAATTAATAAAAATATTTCATAATTGTAAATTTTTAAAGAAAGTGTTAACACAGTAATAAGTTAAAAACTCTAACTGCCACCCGGGCAACGCCGGGTAAAATCAGCTGGAATGTATATAAAAATTAATTTCGTTGTAATTTTATAACTTAAGAACGGGCTCACCTATCCAAACCAAATGTTTAGGCTTTGTACGGACTATTTAGTAGACGGTTTAGTGAAGTTTACTGAAAATCGGTCGAACGAATAGTAAACTATGCATTCAATCATATAATGATCTTTAGCAAAGTTGTTGCGCAGGTGGCGCCACTGAAAATTACTTCAAATAAACGAAAGTTATATTAAGTTGCTATGACCAATTTCCGATAGATAGCGCCACTGAATTTAATCAAAACTAATTGAATCGTAAACTTTGAATTTGATCATGTGTTGACCGGACAAACACCAGTAGATAGTTATACTACGCTTTATTAACCACAATGGTTTCTTCCAAAAATTTTAAGAACAAAATTAACCTCACAGCTATTTACTAACACTTAAACGATTTCTGTTGACGTTTAAAGTCAGCTGTTTTAATCAGCTGTTATTTTTAACCAAATAGATTGTGGTTTATTAACGCCAAGATCTTTGGTGCGGTTAAATGTTTAAAAAAGTTTTTAAGAAAAGTATTTTAGAAAAGTCTTTTATAAAAGTGATTTTGATAAGTGTTTCTTTATAAAAATCATAAATTGTAATTTAAAACAAGTAAGAAAGCGCTATAGTCGGTCAAGCCCGACCATACGATACCCTTCACCACTAAGGTCAAAGGTGTTATTTTTCCTGTGTAAAGATAAATATTTGCTAAATTTTGCCATCATTCAAACATTTTCTCCAAACTTATATATTCAACCTGTTTCCGTCATTTGGACTTATATGAGAGCTAGGGTCAAATGTGGACCGATTATGTTTCACTAACTCTAAATAACTAGTTTTATGTTTTAGAATCATTTTCTGTTAAAAAAACAAAAACGTCCAGAAATTCGAACTTTCCAGAAATTAGAACAGGCCGTTGCACCAAGTGGTTCTAATTTGTGAGATTCCACTATATTATTTTCTTTTTAGAAATTTTTGTTCTAACCGTCATAACTTCGGCGCGCATCGCTTTAAATCATTAACGCGAACGAATTTTACATTCACTAAGCGCCCTTAATAAAACGCCAAAAAAAAATATTTAGTGTGCGATCAACAAATTTTTTGAATTTTTTTAATTCCGAAAAGTAAAACTATTTGATTTTTGCCCATATAAATATAAGCCAACCATTTGACTTATCTGCTTAGCAGACACCCGGCTTCTGTTGGTAGTAGTACTCAATTTATCATCAAAATAAATAAAAATCTAATTAAAATTAATGATGATTTATTGTACCCACCATCAAAAATAATGGGGGGTATATTGAGATTGTCATTCCGTTTGTAATTTCCTTAATAATGGCTCAAAAAAGAAAAGCGATATATAGGGTGGCGCATAACTAACGTTAAGATTTATTCAATGTATAACTCTTTTCTTTCTGCTTTTATTTAACGTTGGCATTTATTAAAATTTAGAATATAGTTTGGAAATATGTTCACATTATGTTTTAAAGATAATATCTTTCAAATGTAGCCCATTGTTTGATTCTACCTGACGTGCTCTTTCCAAAGCATTTTCCATAACTTTTCTTAGAATTTCAGGTCCCAGCGCCCCCACTTCTTCTCGGATATTGGCCTTAAGTTGTTGGATGGTTCTAGGCTTATTGGCATATACCTTACCCTTTAGGTAACCCCAAAGAAAAAAATCGGGAGCCGTTAAATCAGGCGAACGTGGTGGCCACTTAAAATCAGAAAAACGTGATATTATTCGACTGCCAAAAATTTCGCGCAGGATAGCCATAGTTGGACGAGCTGTGTGAGCTGTGGCTCCATCTTGTTGGAACCACAAATCTGGATAGTTCTGCACCGCTGGCCTTAACAAATTTTCAATCATTTCCCGATATTGAATGCCGTTCACATTAATCGCAACTCCTTCGTCGTTTTCGAAAAAATATGGTCCAATGATCCTCTCTGAAGTTATTCCACACCATACTGTGCATCTAAGTGGGTGCATTTGATCTTCAACAATTATTCTTGGATTTTCGCTGCCCCATATTCTGCAATTTTGTTTATTCACGTGACCATTTAGGTGAAAATGAGCCTCATCGCTCATTATGAGTTTGTGAATAAACTCGTTGTTTTCTAGGCACAATTCTTGAAAACGGCGACTATATTGAATGCGTTCTTGTGCATCATTTGGTTTTAACTCGTGAACCAATTGCATCTTATATGGGAAAAGATGTAACATATGTAAAATTCTTTGCAAAGACCGCCTAGACATCCCTAACTGCTGAGAACGTCGAATGGTAGAAGTTTCGGGGTTTTCCTCAATACTTGATTGCACTCGAGCAATGCTCACTTCATTTCGAACTGCACGAGGTCTTCCACAGACAGCCCCTTGTTGCCCAAAACGCTGAACCAATCGGTAAATTGTTGGAGCGCTAGGAGCATTTCGAACATGAAAGAAATTTCGATATGATCTTTGTGTCTGAGTAATCGAATGCTGACTTTCAAAGTAAAATTGAACAACTTTGGTTCTTTGTTCTGTGCTAAGCCTTTCCATCATAAATTTCCCAAGTATTATTTAGTTAATTCTGTAAAGAGACGAAAAAAAGACTTAAATTAAAAAATGTATTCACTGATCAAATCTTAACGTTACTTATGCGCCACCCTATATATTCTAAATCCTTATGAAATTCAAGCGATGTCCGTCTGTCTGTTGAAATCACGATAACGCCTAAACGAAAGGAGCTAGCTCACTGAAACTTAGTAAAAATATTCTTCATTCCTGAAATTGGCCAAAATCGGTTAACATTTGACCATAGCTTCCGTATAACCTCGTCTAGGCTAACCGCTTATTTGCTAATAAATGACAAATTATAACAGATATGATGACAAAATGTGGTATCTAGAAGTTCTACATAAGCACTAGGCAGCATTTAAAATTTCATCGAAATCGGTTCATATTTAACTATAGCTCTCATATAAAAAACTTACGAAAACATCCTAAGTTCCACAAGAAATTCACTTAAATGCCAATAAATGATAAACTGTAATAGCTTTGGCCACCAAAATTTAGCACCAGGAAGTCTTATGTGAATGCCAGCCAGTGTGCAAAATTTTGTCACAATCGGTCACCATTTGACCATAGCTCCCATATAAAAAAAACTTACTGAAACACTAAAATACAAAAAGAAAAGGGGGTTATGTCCGTTAGATAAAAGCGCGATAATGGCTTAACTAAAAGGGCTACAGCAACAAAGTTTTACAAAAGGAAGTCTTATGTGAATGCCAGTCAGTGTGCAAAATTTTGTTACAATCGGTCACCATTTGACCATATCTCCCAAATAAAAAAACTTCAGATATACAAAAAGAAGGGGAGGTTTATGTCCGTCTGTCGTTCGTCGAAAGCGCTACAGCTCCTTAACTACAAAAGCTAGAGAGACAAAATTTTACAAAAGTATTGTTGATATGTAACAAAAGTTGTGTACTGAAAATGGGCGAAATCAGTTCATATTTAGTTAGAACTCCCATTTAACCCCGCCCTGGGAAACACATGAGTGCTGATAAATTTAATACAATTGTAATAGCTATGACGACTAAATTTAGAATAGAGAAGTTTTATACAACTATTGGTCAGTATATCAAAGTTTATAGGAATCGGTCCATATTTGACTATAGCTGTCATATAAAAAAACACTCCCGGAAATCAAAAAATATTTAGCCAGGACCACTTAAAAGCTATTAAATTAGAAACTGTGACAGCTATTGCCACTAAATTTTGCAAAAATAAGATTTATACAAAAACCAGCCAGTGTGTGAAATTTTGTTACAATCGGTCAACATTTGGCTATAATTCTTATTATATATCTTATATTCTTAAACGAGCAATAATTGTATATATATATATATATATATATATATATAGAATGGCTATCTCGAAAACGGCTCTAACGATTTTGATAAAATTTGGACAGTGGGTATCTTTTTTGATGTATAGGTCGAAGAAGAAGGGACTTTTGGAACTTTTACCTCTAAGAGGGTAAAAACGGGTAAAAAGGGGAAAAAATCGAAAACGCTATGTCTCCTAAAGTAATAGGTAAAGAAACAAAATTAAAATTACGTTTTAAACAGCTTTGAAAATAAGCGGACAGGTGTTTGGTACTTTTTTGAAACTATGTCCGATAGGGGTTAAAAAAGGGTGAAAATAGTTTTTTTTTGCACCTTTTTAACCCACTCTTATATTTAAAACTAAAGAATATAGAAAGAAACTTGGTACTGCAATCAATAGATGTAAAAAAAACATGAAACACGTATTTGGTACTTTTTTGATTTTGGAGCCAAAATGGGTAAAAAAGGGATAAAATGATAACTTAACATCTCCAAAGTAATATGAATAGGAACATTATACATTATGTTAAATGCGTTTTAAAAAAATGTACCGAATTCAATTGGCACCAAAAAAGTATCAAACATACATATGGAACTTTTAGAAATTAGGGAATAAAAAGGGGGAAAAATTAGTATTATTTTAAACAAATGAATGTTTGACTGTATGTATGTTCTTTATATAATAGTAAACTGTGAATTTGATTGTGTTATGCTCTTTAGCGAAGATGTTGCGGATAAGCCGGCGAAGGTTTTAAAGTTGATAAGACTGATTTCCGACAGATGGCGCCACTGAAAATTACTAAAAATTAATTAAATCGTAAACTGTACATTTGATCATGCTATGATCTTTAGCAAAGTTGTAGCGCATGAGCCGACGAAGGCTTTTTAGTTGGTATGAATAATTTCCGACAGGTGGCGCTACAGAAACTTACTCAAAGTCAATTTAATCGTAATCTGTACATTTAATCATGCTACAATCTTTAGCAAAGTTGTTGCACATGAGCCGACGAAGGTTTCTTAGTTGGTATGAAGAAATTTCGACAGGTGGCGCCACTGAAATTTACTCAAAGTCAATTTAATCGTATGCTGTACATTTAATCATGCTATAATCTTCAGTAAAGTTGTTACGGATAAGCCGAAGAAGGTTTATGAATTGGAATAAGCAAAGTCCGACAGGTGGCGCCACAGAAAACTACTCAAAATGAATTAAATCGTAAACTGTGCATTTGATCAGACTATAATCTTTAGCAAAGTTGTTGCGCATGAGTCGACAGAGGTTTCTGTTGATATGAATAATTTCCAAAATTATTCAAAATGAGTTAAACTGTAAACTATGCAAACTATGTGTTGGTCGGACAAAATAAATCAAATAATTCAAAATTAACTGAATATTTCTACAATGTCTTTCCTCTAAATTTATTTTAGCACTTTATAATATAAAATATATAAAAACTCGGTCTACCAGGTACTATATATTACATCCCCTTTTTTATATCTACAATCAAAAAGATATTAAGATTATGTATATGGTAGATGCATTAGGAACACCCAACAAAATATATGGACCAGTCGTATTACTATCAACTTCTCTATCCTAACTAAATATTAAGCTAAACGGAAAGTATTTAACAACTTTTTAATGTAAAACCATACCCGGTTACGATAACGAATTTTGTTTAAAGTGAATAAAGACTGGGGAAAGCACTTACATACTTTTGAATGTTGAACTATAAAGCTACTGCAACCGAAGTTATTCCAAATATTTTACCAACAATACCAACTAGCGTAACAAATTTTTTCCAATTTGGTCCACGTTTTGAATTTGCTGCACCCTCGTAGATATATGAGATATGTTTCTAAATTTAACACAACTTGATGGTGGGTATATAAGATTCGGCACAGCCGAATATAACACTCTTACTTGTTCTTTTTTATATGAAGGAAAAATGCCACGAACCATATTAATATTTCTTTTGAGCCTCTCTAATAGACATAGAAACTTGTGATTTACACTATCTTTACATTTTGTAAATAATTTAGTTTTCTTTTTAAGTTTGAAAACTTTAGTTTAGCTGTTCGTACCGAAACGGAAAATCATGTCGAAAGTTTTAATAATATTAACTTTAGCTGTAATTGTGGTATGGTTTTATTTTTTGTGGTCAAGACGTAAATTCTACAAGGTATATTGGCAATTGAGAGGACCTCTAGGGTTGCCTTTTATCGGAGTGGGACTACAAATGATGAAACCAGAAAGTAAATTAGTTAAATAAGTACATTAAAATTTTAATTTAACTACTTCATACTTAAACTAGAATTTCTGCAATATATGCAACAGATGGGACAGCAATATAAGACGCCATTTATCTCATGGATGGGCACCAAATGTTTTCTTTATGTCAACGATCCGGAAACTGTTGAAACTATATTCAGTTCACCCACATGCACAGACAAGGCAGATTTATATCGTTTTATGGCCAATGCCTCTGGAGATGGTCTAATTACATCTAACTGTAAGTAAAGAAAGTTTTATATGTATATACATATGTACATTAGGGTGGGTCGTTTTTAGACTTTTGTCTCTGATCGACTTCTAATAGTGAAATTATATGGCCAAATTATGTCAATCGGAGTGTGCAAAATATTATTGATTTATTTTTAGGATACGAGCCCGCGCAACGGGCTCAAAGTTTTTGAGCCCGGAAAACTGAATGTATCGGGTGTTTTTTATTGAGGTATAGAACTTTAAGTTGGCATCACTTTTTTAACTGGCGGCCATTTTGTCAGCTGTCAAGTGATTAATATTTAGTTTGGTTTGCCATTTCATCATGAACAGGTTGACAAAAGAACAACGCTTGCAAATCGTGCAAATTTATTTCGAAAATAATGGTTCAGTTCGCGAAGTTTACCGCAAGCTCCGTCCATTTTATGGTCGACATAATCGTCCATCAGAGCAATTAATTCGGTTAACCATTGATCGTTTTCGCACTACGTTTACTCTATGTGATAATACGCATCCGCAGCGACGTCGAACAGTGCGCACCGAAGAAACAATTGCCGCTGTAGAGCAAAGTGTTGAAGAGGACCCGAATGAATCGATTCGCCACCGTGCACAGTAATTGGAGCATTGTCCATCAACTTTATGGAAGATTTTGCGCAAAGCTCTTGGCTTGCGACCTTACAAGATCCAGCTTATGCAAGAATTAAAGCCGCGAGACCATGCAATGCGTCGTGATTTTGGTGTATGGGCCGAAAATGAGATTGATCTCGATGCTGATTTTCATCGCAAAATTTTGTTCAGTGATGAGGTTCATTTTTGGTTGAATGGCTACGTCAACAAGCAAAATTGCCGCATTTGGAGTGAAGAGAATCCACATGAGACCCTTGAGACGCCATTACATCCACAAAAACTGACTGTTTGGTGTGCTCTATGGGCTGGTGGAGTCATTGGGCCATACTTCTTCCGAAATAATGCTGGAGAGTCAGTTACCATAAATGGAGACCGGTATAGAGCCATGATAACCGACTATTTTGTTCCCCAATTGGATGGCATGAATGTGGATGAGTTGTGGTTCCAACAAGACGGCGCTAGATGCCACACAGCTCACGTCACAATTGATTTATTGAAGGAAACATTCGATGAGCGCATAATTTCGCGGAATGGACCTGTCAATTGGCCACCAAGATCGTGCGATTTGACACCACTGGATTTTCTTTGGGGATATGTGAAGTCGCTCGTCTACGCCAACAAACCAGAAACGTTAGGGGACTTGGAAGCCAACATTCGTGGCGTTATTGCCAACATACGGCCCCATATGCTCGAAAAAGTAGTTGAAAATTGGACCTGTAGAATTCGCTTTATTCGAGCCAGCCGCGGCGGCCACATGCCCGATATCATATTTAAACATTAATGGCATAAAATTATCCTTCCAATAAAGCCAAATTGATGGACATTAAAACGATTTTCTTGTGTTTTATTTCAATTCGAAGTTCTATACCTCTAAAAAAAACACCCATTATTTGCAGTTTTTGCTACATTTCGTCCATTTACAATTTAGTACCTGGTTGACCGAGCCTTGCTCGGAGCTTTATGATTAGCATTTTGAGGCAAATTTTAAAGTTTTTATATATTTTATTTTATAAAGTGCTAAAATAAATTTAGAGGAAAGACATTGTACAAATATTCAGTTAATTTTATATTATTTTATTTATTTTGTCCGACCAACACATAGTTTGCATAGTTTACAGTTTAACTCATTTTAATAATTTTGGAAATTATTCATACCAACAGAAACCTCCGTCGACTCATGCGCAACAACTTTGCTAAAGATTATAGTCTGATCAAATGCACAGTTTACGATTTAATTCATTTTGAGTAGTTTTAAGTGGCGCCACTTGAAGTTGTTCGTACCATATAAGAAACCTTTGTCTGCTTATTCGTAACAACTTTGCTTATGATTATAACATGATCAAATGCACAGTTTACGATTTAATTAACTTTGAGTAATTTTCTGTGGCGCCACCTGTCGGACTTTGCTCATTCCAATTCATAAACCTTCTTCGGCTTATCCGTAACAACTTTGCTGAAGATTATAGCATGATTAAATGTACAGCTTACGATTAAATTGACTTTGAGTAAATTTCAGTGGCGCCACCTGTCGAAATTTCTTCATACCAACTAAGAAACCTTCGTCGGCTCATGTGCAACAACTTTGCTAAAGATTGTAGCATGATTAAATGTACAGATTACGATTAAATTGACTTTGAGTAAGTTCCTGTAGCGCCATCTGTCGGAAATTATTCATACGAACTAAAAAGCCTTCGGCGGCTCATGCGCTACAACTTTGCTAAAGATCATAGCATGATCAAATGTACAGTTTACGATTTTATTAATTTTTAGTAATTTTCAGTGGCGCCATCTGTTGGAAATTAGTCTCATCAACTTAAAAACCTTCGCCGGCTTATCCGCAACATCTTCGCTTAAGAGCATAATATGATCAAATTCACAGTTTACTATTCTATAAAGAACATACATACAGACAAACATTCATTTGTTTAAAATAATACTAATTTTTCCCCCTTTTTATTCACTAATTTCTAAAAGTTCCATATGCATATTTGGTACTTTTTTGGTGCAAATTGAATTCGGTACATTTTATTAAAACGCAGTTAACATAATGTATAATGTTCCTATCATAATGGGTGTTTTTTTTAGAGGTATAGAACTTCGAATTGAAATAAAACACAAGAAAATCGTTTTAATGTCCATCAATTTGGCTTTATTGGAAGGATAATTTTATGCCATTAATGTTTAAATATGATTTCGGGATGTGGCCGCCGCGGCTGGCTCGAATAAAGCCAATTCTACAGGTCCAATTTTCAACTACTTTTTCGAGCATATGGGGCCGTATGTTGGCAATAACGCCACGAATGTTGGCTTCCAAGTCCCCTAACGTTTCTGGTTTGTTGGCGTAGACGAGCGACTTCACATATCCCCAAAGAAAATAATCCAGTGGTGTCAAATCGCACGATCTTGGTGGCCAATTGACAGGTCCATTCCGCGAAATTATGCGCTCATCGAATGTTTCCTTCAATAAATCAATTGTGACGTGCGCTGTGTGGCATCTAGCGCCGTCTTGTTGGAACCACAACTCATCCACATTCATGCCATCCAATTGGGGAACAAAATAGTCGGTTATCATGGCTCTATACCGGTCTCCATTTATGGTAACTGACTCTCCAGCATTATTTCGGAAGAAGTATGGCCCAATGACTCCACCAGCCCATAGAGCACACCAAACAGTCAGTTTTTGTGGATGTAATGGCGTCTCAAGGGTCTCATGTGGATTCTCTTCACTCCAAATGCGGCAATTTTGCTTGTTGACGTAGCCATTCAACCAAAAATGAACCTCATCACTGAACAAAATTTTGCGATGAAAATCAGCATCGAGATCAATCTCATTTTCGGCCCATACACCAAAATCACGACGCATTGCATGGTCTCGCGGCTTTAATTCTTGCATAAGCTGGATCTTGTAAGGTCGCAAGCCAAGAGCTTTGCGCAAAATCTTCCATAAAGTTGATGGACAAAGCTCCAATTGCTGTGCACGGTGGCGAATCGATTCATTCGGGTCCTTTTCAACACTTTGCTCTACAGCGGCAATTGTTTCTTCGGTGCGCACTGTTCGACGTCGCTGCGGATGCGTATTATCACATAGAGTAAACGTAGTGCGAAAACGATCTATGGTTAACCGAATTAATTGCTCTGATGGACGATTATGTCGACCATAAAATGGACGGAGCTTGCGGTAAACTTCGCGAACTGAACCATTATTTTCGAAATAAATTTGGACGATTTGCAAGCGTTGTTCTTTTGTCAACCTGTTCATGATGAAATGGCAAACCAAACTAAATATTAATCACTTGACAGCTGACAAAATGGCCGCCAGTTAAAAAAGTGATACCAACTTAAAGTTCTATACCTCAATAAAAAACACCCGATATTACTTTGGAGATGTTATGTTATCATTTTATCCCCTTTTTACCCATTTCGGCTAAAAAATCAAAAAAGCACCAAATACGTATTTCATATTTCTTTTACATCTATTGATTGCAGTACAAAGTTTCTTTCTATATTCTTTAGTTTAAAATATAAGAGTGGGTTAAAAAGGTACCAAAAAAACTATTTTCAGCCTTTTTTACCCCCTATCGAACATAGTTTCAAAAAAGTACCAAACACCTGTCCACTTATTTTCATAGTTGTTTAAAACGTAATTTTAATTTTGTTTCTATACCTATTACTTTAGGAGATATAGCGTTTTCGATTTTTTCCCCTTTTTACCCGTTTTTGCCCTCTTAGAGGCAAAAGTTCCTTCTTCTTCGACCTATACATCAAAAAAGATACCCACTGTCCAAATTTTATCAAAATCGTTAGAGCCGTTTTCGAGATAGCCATTCTATATATATATAAATACATACAATTATTGCTCGTTTAAGAATATAAAATTTCAAAGAAAAAAGATAATGGAATCTAAAAGTGAACTAATGCAGCTTTAATTAAAGTCACCAATATTTGAAATCTATAAAATAGTTTTGAAGTTATTGCGATTTTCCCCCAAAAATTCGTGTCCTTGACAATACGCCTAAGGATACACCGCTAGAAAAAACTACTTCGAACAAAAGCTCGCAAAGTAAGACATGATTATAAATTGTTTTGTCACTTTTTCCAGCAACTTTTGATAAAAAGGCATTAAATAAATATTTTACACTAAGATTAAGTTTATTTATTAAAAAATATTAATCCTAAAAATTTATGGGGATCATATTGTCCCCATAAATTTTTAATTTTTGCTCCCAAGTATTTAAAGGGTTAAAATATTTTTTATAAAAAAAAATGAATCTTAGTGTCAAATAATAACATTAATGGTTATTTATCAAAATTTAATCAAAATAATAACATTAATGGTTTTTAATCAAAATTTGCTGGAAAAAAGTGCAGAGAAAAAAACTTGGGTCATTTTTGACCCCATGTCTAAAAAGGTTTAAAATATTTATTTTTTAATAGAAAATACTTTTTCTTAGTGTAAAATAATTACTTTTAAGTATATTTATTAAAATTCAGTAATAAATTAATAATATTACGTATTCAAAAAATAAAAAGAAATACAAAAGATCAAATTTTTCATCTTTGACTCTGGAAAAAAAGGGTTAAGTTTACCCAATTTTAAAAACAAAGAACCTGTTTATATTTTCCATAGTATGGCCAATTTTATTTCATATAAACATTATTAAAATTAAACATAAATAAGATTTATGAAGCATTTACTCAAATTATGAGCAAAAAATTACTTCTTTGCGAAATTCGTCGAATTCGAACACAAGGTACGGGAAAATGGTTTGAGATATCGACCTAATTTTTTTTGATTTTTATTGTCTTTTTTATCTATTTTAACACACCGATGAGAGAAATTCAAATTTGTAATATTGGTTTAACAAAATTTTCAAAAAATTAAAAAATGCGTTTTGAAACCCACCTGAGAAAAATGACCCATTTTCGATTATGAAAAAAGCTAAGTAAAAATTGTTATATTTTAACAAAATTTAACTATGAAGTAGCTACAAGTCTTAAAATAATAAATCATGTCTTACTTTGCCAGCTTTTGTTCAAAGTAGTTTTTTCTAGCGGTGTATCCTTAGGCGTATTGTCAAGGACACGAATTTTTGGGGGAAAATCGCAATAACTTCAAAACTGTTTTATAGATTTCAAATATTGATGACTTTAATTAAAGCTGCATTAGTTCACTTTTAGATTCCATTATCTTTTTTCTTTAAAATAAATTGTAAATGGACGAAATGTAGCAAAAACTGCAAATACACTCAGTTTTCCCCATTCAAATGGGCTCAAAAACTTTGGGCCCGTTGCGCGGGCTCGTATCCTAAAAATAAATCAATAATATTTTGCACACTTCCGATTGACATAATTTGGCCATATAATTTCACTATTAGAAGTCGATCAGACACAAAAGTTAAAAAACGACCCACCCTAATGTACATATGTTAACTTTAATACAAAAGGGCATAACTGACATAAAAATTATCTTGTTCGTTATTTTTGGCTTTTAAATCAAAGTACGTACTTCCATAATCATTTAAAAATTCAATATCGAATTTTTATGTTTTTAAACGCCCTTTCACGTTTAAGGTAACGATACACGAGTGTCGTATTTCCACATAACAAGCGGCCAAAAATAGAAAGAGTTGTCATAGAGATGAAATTTAACACATTTGTTTATATTGGTCTAAGAAAGTCAAGGATTCGTGTCCTTTCCATATATCCTGAGAAAGTGAAGTGCCATAAAAGAAAGAAAAAATTCGAGCTTGATGAAATTTTGTACAGAGATTACCTTTTATATCGAATAAGGTTTTGACAAAATGTTATCCAATTCGAGGCAAGGACCAGTTCATCTCAAAAATGTCCTTTTTTGAAAAATTTAATAAGAATAATGGAGCAAGTATGTACAGTGGTTCAAACGTAAAAATGGACACTTGGCATGATAACATTCATGTGCCGATTTTTTCACTTTAATAAAAATAATTCTAAAAAAATTTATGCTATATTGTAGATTATTAAAAAAGCTCCAAAACAATGTATAATCCGAAGCCCACTTCACACGTTGCGAAGATGTGGCTAATTCATAATTGCCCCAAATTATTGCAAACGCCCGTACAGTCCCCAGATCTCAACATTATTGAGCTCGTTTGATAATAACTTGCACGAAGGCTCTATAATTCTACTTTCAACACATAAGACCAGTTAAAGGAGGCAATACGACGTGAATGGAATAATATGTATAACTTCGCACTGTTAAATGTAGATTTTTAAGTGCTCATGAGTTAAAGGTTTATCTGCATAAACACGGTTATCGCGTAGCCCCACAAAAAAAGTCTAATAGTGTCAAATCGCATGATCTTGATGGATATTGTCACGACGAGAAATTACACGGCCAGGAAATGTCTCTTGCAATAAAGTCATATTCGCTCGATTTGTATTGCATGTGGCACCGTCTTATTGAAACAACATATTCTCTAAGTTAGGGTTGCCAGACACAAACCCGGAAAAAGCTGGACATAAGGGAAAAAAAAAAGCTTGACAACCCAAAAATTAGCTGGACATTAATAAATTTTGCAAATTGTAAGTACCAAATGAAAGTGGACAAGATGACATGTCCGAACAAATCAAAATGAGGTTAGAATTACAATAACTGAAAAGTAATAAATCTGCGGATGCCGATGGTTTGCCGGCAGAGCTTTTAAAGGCAGGAGGTGGGAGTTGATAATCATTTGTGTCCCAGCTTATAAAAACCATATTTTGGGTGGTTAAATTTCAGGAGCCGATGTTGATTTTGAATAAAACACAAACTATTTAGGAAATTATTGTAATTTTATTTTATTATGATATATTGGTATTACTCAATTATGTATGGAATAAAATATCTTCCAAATGGGCGCCGCGACCACGGTGGCACACCTCCATCCGATGGTCCAAATTTTCGATGACCCTGAAGCATAATGGAGGTTCTATGCCATTAATGTGCCGAATGATCTCATCCTTTAGCTCTTGAATTGTTGCTGGCTTATCGATGTACACCTTTTCTTTCAAATAACCCCAAAGAAAAAAGTCCAACGGTGTCAAATCACATGATCTTGGCGGCCAATTGACATCGCCATTATGTGAGATAACCGTCCACATCCATATCTTCCAATTCGGGCCATAAAAAGTTCGTTATCATCTCACGATAGCGAACACCATTCACAGTAACTGCCTGACCGGCCTCATTTTGGAAAAATACGGCCGCCAGCCCATAAACCGCACCAAACAGTCACTCTTTGTGGGTGCATTAGTTTTTCGACAATCACTCTTGGATTCTCATTCGCCCAAATGGGGCAATTCTGTTTATTGACGAATCCACTGAGGTGAAAATATGCCTCATCACGGAAGATGATTTTCTTCGAAAATTGATCATCCACTGTTGCCATTTCTTACCACCATTCTGCCCATTCACGACCTTTGGAATGGTCAAGAGGCTTTAGTTCTTTAGCCAATTGCACCTTATAAGCGTGTAAATGCAAGTCTTTATGCATAATGTTCATCAACGACGAGCGTGAGAGGTGCAATTGTTGGGCACGACGACGAGTTGAGGTGGACGGCTCTTCAGCCACACTATCGCTAACAGCAGCAATATTTTCTGCAGTACGAGCTGTACGAGCATGCACTAGTGTTCTCACATCTTCTACAGACCCGGTTTGCTCGAATTTTTGCGATTGTACGCACATTTGGACGATCAAATTGACCAAAAAAATCACGAAGTGCACGATATGCATTTTGATTTGAACGCCCATTTTCATAATAAGTCTGGATAACTTTAACACGTTGTTGGATTGTATATCTCTCCATGGTTCAAATTGAGTAAGTCTGAAATAGAGAAATGTCAAATAAAATCCGGAAAAAAAACTTGGCGTTTAGGTGTGGTTCACATTCAACATCGGCCCTTACAATTTAACCACCCTTTAGTTAGAACGTATGCCGGACGATTAGAGTGTTCTTTGTTCAGTCCACAAACAAATTAGATATGTATGTGCCAATTATAGAGATATAAGTCTTCTTTCAATTGCATATAAGATAATATCGACCATATCGTGTGAAAGGTAAAAGGTCAAAGTTAACGCAATAATTGGAACCTAATAATGTGGCTTTAGACCGGGTAAATCTACCACTGGCCAGATCTTTACGCTACATCAAATCCTGGAAAAACACCAGAGAAACAAATTGATACATATCATCTCTTTGTTTACTACAAAGATGCTTTTGACAGCCCGATACGAACGAAGGTGTTTAATGCAATGTCTGAGTTTGGCAGACATGCAGAGTGACATAAACGGATACAACCTCAACAGTTAAAATAAGTAAGAGCCTCTCGGAGTCCTTCATAACTAAACGGGGATTCAGACAAGGCTATAGTTTGTCATGCGATCTCTTCAATATTGTGTTACCTGAAATAGTACCTCACACAGTGCATGAGGTAGCTGCCGCCTTTTCACGTATCGAGAAGAAATCTAATAAAATGGGTCTAGTTGTCAATGAATCAAAAATAAAGTTGATGGTTTCTACAAACAGAAAGTTCAGAAGAGTTGGACCACATGTGATCGTTGAGAACTAAAACTTCGAAGTTGTAAAAGAATTTGTTTACCTTTGTACAGCCGCGAACATAAATAACGATATAAGTTTCGAAATCAAACGTAGAATCATGCTTGCCAACAGATGCTATTTTGGCTTAAGCAGGCAGTTAAGAAATAAAGCTCTTTCTGTTAGAACTAAAGACAGGCTCTATAAATAGCTTTAACTACCCGTGTTATTATATGGTGCTGAATCATGGGCACTTGCACGAGCAGATGAAGCTATTCTTTGAGTTTTTGGGAGAAAGATTCTACAAAAAATCGTTGGACCAGTTTGCATCAACAATGAATATAGACATCGAATAACCGATGAATATCGACATAGTAAAACGCATCAAACAGCAACGGCTGCGTTGGCTAGGACATGTTGTGCGAATGGATAAAAATACTCCTGCAAGAAAAGTATTCAAAAACGATCCAGAATGAACTCGTAAAAGAGGACGTACGAAAATTCGTTGCAAAGGCTAAGTAGAAGTAGAGGAAAATCTTTTAAAGCTTGACCTACGAAATTGAAGAATTAGAATTCTAAAATATGCTCGACCTTTGGCTTTAACAGGTTGTAAATATAGGCCATTTAAGTAAAGTATCGGGTGTTTTTTATTGAGGTATAGAACTTTAAGTTGGCATCACTTTTTTAACTGGCGGCCATTTTGTCAGCTGTCAAGTGATTAATATTTAGTTTGGTTTGCCATTTCATCATGAACAGGTTGACAAAAGAACAACGCTTGCAAATCGTGCAAATTTATTTCGAAAATAATGGTTCAGTTCGCGAAATTTACCGCAAGCTCCGTCCATTTTATGGTCGACATAATCGTCCATCAGAGCAATTAATTCGGTTAACCATGGATCGTTTTCGCACTACGTTTACTCTATGTGATAATACGCATCCGCAGCAACGTCGAACAGTGCGCACCGAAGAAACAATTGCCGCTATAGAGCAAAGTGTTGAAGAGGACCCGAATGAATCGATTCGCCACCGTGCACAGCAATTGGAGCTTTGTCCATCAACTTTATGGAAGATTTTGCGCAAAGATCTTGGCTTGCGACCTTACAAGATCCAGCTTGTGCAAGAATTAAAGCCGTGAGACCATGCAATGCGTCGTGATTTTGGTGTATGGGCCGAAAATGAGATTGATCTCGATGCTGATTTTCATCGCAAAATTTTGTTCAGTGATTAGGCTCATTTTTGGTTGAATGGCTACGTCAACAAGCAAAATTGCTGCATTTGGAGTGAAGAGAATCCACATGAGACCCTTGAGACGCCATTACATCCACAAAAACTGACTGTATGGTGTGCTCTATGGGCTGGTGGAGTCATTGGGCCATACTTCTTCCGAAATAATGCTGGAGAGTCAGTTACCATAAATGGAGACCGGTATAGAGCCATGATAACCGACTATTTTGTTCCCCAATTGGATGGCATGAATGTGGATGAGTTGCGGTTCCAACAAGACGGCGCTACATGCCACACAGCGCACGTCACAATTGATTTATTGAAGGAAACATTCGATGAGCGCATAACTTCGCGGAATGGACCTGTCAATTGGCCACCAAGATCGTGCGATTTGACACCACTGGATTATTTTCTTTGGGGATATGTGAAGTCGCTCGTCTACGCCAACAAACCAGAAACGTTAGGGGACTTGGAAGCCAACATTCGTGGCGTTATTGCCAACATACGGCCCCATATGCTCGAAAAAGTAGTTGAAAATTGGACCTGTAGAATTGGCTTTATTCGAGCCAGCCGCGGCGGCCACATGCCCGAAATCATATTTAAACATTAATGGTATAAAATTATCCTTCCAATAAAGCCAAATTGATGGACATTAAAACGATTTTCTTGTGTTTTATTTCAATTCGAAGTTCTATACCTCTAAAAAAACACCCATTAAATACAATGGGGAAATTTGATAGAGGGTAATTTTATGACAAAATTAACTTGATCAAGTAATCAATTAATTAACGAATAAATCACTTAGTAAAAAAGAGAAAAATACACTTTTTCATTAAAAATATAAAAAATTCAATTCTTCACCTTTTAGCTGGACAAATTTAATTTTATCTTGATACTGGACAAGCACTAAAAAAGCTGGACAATGCAGTCGAATCCAGCCTGACTGGCAACCCTACTCTAAGTCGTATTCTTTAATAAGTAAGGCAGTCCTAATTCCTGAGAACGACGAGGAATCGACACATTAAGACCCGAATGTGTCGATTCAGCAGTGATATTTTCAGCGGAACGAACGATGATACACAGGCCTTACAATATGATGATGCACAATTCTTACAATATTTGCAACTGCTCCAGTCTCTTCAAATTTCTTCACAGTTTTGCCAATTGCTTGCGTAGTTGGACGATTATGTAAACTATAATCTCCTCTTAAAGCACGATATGTGGCTGTTGCAGAATCACCATTTTTGTGGTATGTTTTGATCATTTTTATGCGTTGTGTGTACTTATGCGATCCATTGGTTTAACAACTTAGTTTGCAGATGTCGAATTCCAGTCCTATACTTTTGAAACTACGCAAAGATAACTAAATATTATATTAAAATATAAAAAATACCTTAAAGATTTTTTAAATTTTGTATTTGATTTTTACTATTTTTGGCCGCCTTCACGACACTGTGCAATATATGAATAATATAATACAATTTAATTACAAATATTTCTTTAAATATACAATTTAAAAGCCCCACGTTGGAATAAACATCGACGCCTAATTAATCCAGCTTTCAGTCGTCCAGTTATCCATTCATTTTTGCCCATATTTAATCAAGAGTCCAATATAATGCTAAAGAAGCTGATGTTAAAACAGGGTCAACCATTGGAAATTTTCGAAATATTAAAGAGATGCGACTTGGAAATCGCCTGCCGTAAGTTAAATTTAAAGGGTTTATCTTATTGTGTTTATTTACAGTACAACTTTGACAGTCTGGATACTCCAGTAAACCGGGCACTTACATTCCGGACCATTCAAAATGTTTACTTTTAAAATTAATTTTTTTTTTTTTTATATTCCATAGTTTTTATAACCGTGAGTTTGTCATTCAGTTTGTAATTTTTCATTATTCGCCTTAGAGCCCATAAAAATTATACCGATCGACTCAGAATCATCAGAGTCGATTTGGCCATGTCTGTCTGTTGAAATCAAGTTTGTGAAGCTCCTGGTGGGTGCACCCAGACGAGTTATATACCAGATTTTAGAAAATTTTCCCGAGATATCTTCAAAATTTTAAAATTCGATGTGCACAAACTGAAGACAGTTTTAAAAAATAAATTCTCATCGAATTTTGAATTTTTGCGATATCTCTGGTGTTTATAGACCGATTTTGATGAAATTTAATAGCGTGCTTGAAGTATTTGTTAAAATCTGTTATGTAATTCGATTTGTTATACCCTTCAAAAATAGGTGAAAGTTTGTCATTCAGTTTGTAATTTTTTCATTATTCATACAAATTATACCGATCGACTCAGAAATAGGAGTCATGTCTGTCCGTCTGTTGAATCAAGTTTGCGGTGGGTGTAATATCGGTTCATAAACACCTGAGATATCGCCAAAATACTAACGAATCAACAAAAAATTAAATTACAGTTTAAAGAAACTTAAACTATAATTTAAATTTTAAAATTTTGTATACATTTTATTTTATAAAGTAGTTAAATAAATTTAGAGGAAATACATTGTACAAATATTTAGTTAATTTCGAATTATTTTAATTATTTTTTCCGATCAACACATAGTTTGCATAGTTTACAGATTAACTCATTTTGAAAAATTTTGGAAATTGGTCATACCAACAGAAACCTCCACCGGCTCATGCGCAAAAACTTTGCTAAATATTATAGCCTGATCAAATGCACAGTTTACGATTTATTTCATTTTGAGTAATTTCCAGTGGCGCCACTCATACCAACTAAGAAACCTTCGTCTGCTTATTCGTAACAACTTTTCTAATGATTATAACATGGTCAAATGCACAGTTTACGATTTAATTCATTTTGAGTAATTTTCAGTGGCGCCACCTGTTGGACTTTGGTCATTCCCATTAATAAACCTTCGTCGGCTTATCCGCAACACTTTTGCTAAAGATTATAGCATGACTAAATGTACAGCTTACGATTAAATTGACTTTGAGTAAATTTCAGTGGCGCCACCTGTCGAAATTTCTTCATACCAATTAAGAAACCTTAGTCGGCTCATGTGCAACAACTTTGCTAAAGATTATAGCATGATTAAATGTACAGCTTACGATAAAATTGACTTTGAGTAATTTTCAGTAGCGCCACCTGTCGGAAATTATTCGCACCAACTAAAAAACCTTTGCCGGCTCATGCGCTACAACTTTGCTAAACGATTTACGATTTAATTAATTTTTAGTAATTTTCAGTGGCGCCACCTAACGGAAATTAGTCTTATCAACTTAAAAACCTTCGCCGGCTTATCCGCAACATCTTCGCTAAAGAGCATAATATGATCAAATTCACAGTCTACTATTCTATAAAGAACACACATACAAATCATTCATTTGTTTAAGATTTTTAACATTACTCATTTTTCCCCTTTTTATCCACTACCTTCAAAAGGTTCCATATGCTTATTTGGTACTTCTTTGGTACCAATTGAATTCGGTACATTTTATTAAAACGCAGTTAACGTAGTTCCTATTTATATTACTTTTGAGATGTTAAGTTATCATTTTATCCCTTTTTTACCCATTTTGGCAGCAAAATCAAAAAAGTACCAAGTACGTGTTCAATATTTCTTTTACGTCTATTGACTGCAGTACAAAGTTCCTTTCTATATGCTTTGGTTTAAAATGTAAGAGTGGGTTAAAAAAGTACCAAAAAAAACTATTTTCACCCTTTCTTACACCCTATGGGGCATAGTTTCAAAAAAGTACCAAACACCTGTCCGCTTTCCGCTTATTTTCATAGCTGTTTCTATATCTATTACTTTAGGAGATATAACGTTTTCGATTTTTCCCCTTTTTACCCTCCTAGAGGCAAAGGTTCCAAAAGTCCCTTCTTCTTCGACCTATACATCAAAAAAGGTTCTTATGTCTAATGTATATTTTTACTTATAAATCATTAAATTGTTTACATCTATATTTACTTATATGACATTCTGGCACTGGTGATTGGCATAATTCGACGACATTAGAGACAACAATGGGTAAAAAGATGAACTTTCAAAACGATGGCTCCACCTCAATATTCGATTCATATAATGGGTAAGATAATCACAAAGTTAATAAATCAATCCTAAGTTTAAAAGTAAGAAACTTTAATAATAATAAAACAAGTAAGAAAGTCCTATAGTCGGTCAAGCCCGACGATACGATACCCTTAACCACTAAGGTCAAAGGTGTTATTTTTTCTTGTATCGGGTGTTTTTTATTGAGGTATAGAACTTTAAGTTGGCATCACTTTTTTAACTGGCGGCCATTTTGTCAGCTGTCAAGTGATTAATATTTAGTTTGGTTTGCCATTTCATCATGAACAGGTTGACAAAAGAACAACGCTTGCAAATCGTGCAAATTTATTTCTAAAATAATGGTTCAGTTCGCGAAGTTTACCGCAAGCTCCGTCCATTTTATGGTCGACATAATCGTCCATCAGAGCAATTAATTCGGTTAACCATGGATCGTTTTCGCACTACGTTTACTCTATGTGATAATACGCATCCGCAGCGACGTCGAACAGTGCGCACCGAAGAAACAATTGCCGCTGTAGAGCAAAGTGTTGAAGAGGACCCGAATGAATCGATTCGCCACCGTGCACAGCAATTGGAGCTTTGTCCATCAACTTTATGGAAGATTTTGCGCAAAGATCTTGGCTTGCGACCTTACAAGATCCAGCTTGTGCAAGAATTAAAGCCGCGAGACCATGCAATGCGTCGTGATTTTGGTGTATGGGCCGAAAATGAGATTGATCTCGATGCTGATTTTCATCGCAAAATTTTGTTCAGTGATGAGGCTCATTTTTGGTTGAATGGCTACGTCAACAAGCAAAATTGCCGCATTTGGAGTGAAGAGAATCCACATGAGACCCTTGAGACGCCATTACATCCACAAAAACTGACTGTTTGGTGTGCTCTATGGGCTGTTGGAGTCATTGGGCCATTCTTCTTCCGAAATAATGCTGGAGAGTCAGTTACCATAAATGGAGACCGGTATAGAGCCATGATAACCGACTATTTTATTCCCCAATTGGATGGCATGAATGTGGATGAGTTGTGGTTCCAACAAGACGGCGCTACATGCCACACAGCGCACGTCACAATTGATTTATTGAAGGAAACATTCGATGAGCGCATAATTTCGCGGAATGGACCTGTCAATTGGCCACCAGGATCGTGCGATTTGACACCACTGGATTATTTTCTTTGGGGATATGTGAAGTCGCTCGTCTACGCCAACAAACCAGAAACGTTAGGGGACTTGGAAGCCAACATTCGTGGCGTTATTGCCAACATACGGCCCCATATGCTCGAAAAAGTAGTTGAAAATTGGACCTGTAGAATTGGCTTTATTCGAGCCAGCCGCGGAGGCCACATGCCCGAAATCATATTTAAACATTAATGGCATAAAATTATCCTTCCAATAAAGCCAAATTGATGGACATTAAAACGATTTTATTGTGTTTTATTTCAATTCGAAGTTCTATACCTCTAAAAAAAACACCCATTATAAAGACAAATATTTGACAGACATTCCCTTCTTTGTATTCCTTGATTAAAACAATTTGATTTTTGTCTATATCTAATTGTAATATTATTTCTGATTTTAGAATAACTGAAGTATTCGTTAAAAGGATGTTATCACCTTGGCTATATCCAGATCTTCTTTATAGCTATTCATCGCTGTTTAAGCATCAACAGAAATACATAAATATTCTACACAATTTTGTGGAAAATGTAAGAAATTTGATTTAGAGAATACAAATTATACTACAAATTTTTCAAATAAAAATTTCCTAAATACAAATAATTTGTATTTAACAGCTTTTGAAAGTATCCAAATCGACAGTTATGACAACGGCTAATATATGTGCAAAGACGCATCAGAACGACAATGAGGATTATAAAGAAATTGATCAAGATATGGATATAGACAAATTTAAATCACGTGTTTTTGTTAACCAACTTCGGAATCACATTGAAGGAGGCCAGCTAACTTGGCAAGATGTACGAGATGAAGCAAATATCATGGTGGCAGCAGTAAGTTTATCATTTTAAGTTAGAATTTTAACTGTAAGGTAGCTGGAGTGTAGCGTTTCATGATGAAAACCATAAATGCCAAAGGATGACAGCTTTATTCTAGACTTTTCGCAATTTGACAGCCAATGTATGTACATTAGGGTGGTGCGAATTTTTATTGAAATTCGATATGCCTGGGTTAAAAATCGATGCTCTACTTCCTAAGGCGCTCAGAAAAAAATTTTGTCTTTCTAGGTCAATGTCCTGAGGTGGCGCACAGGACATTTATTTCTATGACCCATTTGTATGGGCAAAAATTAGAGTTTTTTCGGTTTTTAGTATATTTCAACCAATAAAGATATGTTTTTGGCAAAACTAATAATTGGATGTTGAAGTCAACTAAATCAGCTTTCATTATAGTCATAAAAACTAAAAATCCATGCAGTAGTTTTTAAGTTATTGCAATTTGTCCCAGAAAATTCGTGTCCTTTTTAACTCGCCTAAGGATATGCAGCAAAAAAATTAACTTTAGAGTACAGATATTACAAAGTAAGACATTCCTTAATTAATTACTAACTTGTTGAAATTTATTAATATATAAGTAAATTTACATAGTTTCTTTTATACCGGAAAATGGTACTTTTTTTAAGGACTATTTCAAAACTCAATTCTTAAGTTTTCGAAAATTTTGTTAAAAAAATATTAAAAATTTCAACATTTTTCATCGGCATGCTAAAATAGACAGATGTGGTAATAAAAACCAAAAAAGTTCAGTTTGATATCTCATATTGTTTCGCTGTACCTGCGACTTGAAATCGTAAGATTTGGCGAAAAAGTAAATTTTTGGACATTGTTTAAGTAGATGCATGATAAATTTCATTTAAGTTTTCCTTCGATAAAGCTAATTCTGAATTTTATTACCCAGTCATTGAGAACTGTCCACTAGAATTTTCTTTGATATTGGGTGAGCTGAACCCTTTCTTCATCGGGATCAAAGGTCAAAATTTGGATTTTTAGTGGCAAAAATACGAAATGTTATGAATTCAGTGGCGAATTTCGATCAAAATGAATAAAAATAGTTATTTTTTAAGAATGGTTATATTGTTTTTTTTTAATATATTTTTTAACCCTTAACAGACATGTGGACTAAAATGACCCAAATTTTTTTTTCCAAAATTTATGAAGTGAAATCCCCAAAATTGTTTAAAGCTTAAGTGATGACAACAGATTTATTAAAATGAAATTTAGACATTTTAGTCCACATGTCTGTTTTGGGTTAAAAAAATATTTTTAATAAAACAATATAACCATTCTTAAAAATAAAAATTTTTATTAAATTTGATCGAAATTCGCCACAAAAAATCCAAATTTTGACCTTTGACCCCGATGAAAAAGGGGTTAAGCTCACCCAATATCAAATAAAGTTCTAGTGAACATTACTCAATGACTGGGCAACAAAATTCTATATTAGCTTTATCAAAAGAAAATTTCCAAAAATTTACTTTTCCGCGAAATTTTACGATTTCAAGTCGCAGGTACGGCGAAACCATATGAGATATCAAACTGAAACTTTTTGGACTTTATTACCACATCTGTCTATTTTAACATGCCGATCAAAAATTTTGAAATTTTGAATATCTTTTTAACAAAATTTTCTAAAACTTAAAAAGTGAGTTTTGAAACGGTCCTTAAAAAAAGTACCATTTTTCACTATGTAAATTTACTTATATATTAATATATTTCAACTATTTAGTAATTAATTAAGGAATGTCATACTTTGTTATTTCTGTACTCTATAGTTATTTTTTTGCTGCATATCCTTAGGCGTGTTAAGAAGAACAAAAATTTTCTGGGGCAAATTGCAATGACTTAAAAACTACTGCATGGATTTTTAGTTTTTATGACTATAATGAAAGCTGATTTAGTTGGCTTCTACATCCAATTATTAGTTTTGCCAAAAACATATCTTTATTGGTTGAAATATACTAAAAACCGAAAAAACTCCAATTTTTTCCCATACAAATGGGTCCTAGAAATAAATGTCTTGTGCGCCACCTCCGGACATTGACCTAAGAAGACAAAATGCACCTTAGGATGTAGAACATTGATTTTTAACCCAGGCGTATCGAATTTCAACAAAAGTTGTTTTTCGCTCCACCCTAATGTACATCCTATCCTCAGATTTACTCACACTGCGTTTGGTACATTTTTTGCCGTATTGAAACTGGTTCAATTCGGCCAATTATTTCGGATACCTCCTCAGACCTCATGCCTTCATTACCTCGCCTGTCCTCCTTCCCATAACCTTTTTTCCTATTACAACTTTTATAGGAATATGGTCAAATATGGGCCGATTCAAACAAATTTTATTTACACTAGCCTAATTTATATAAAATGAAAGTAATGAAGGCATGAGGTCTGAGGAGATATCCGAAATAATTGGCTGAATTGAACCAGTTTCAATATCAAATCATGTGGACACATGATTTGATTTTCCTTACATTTTAGATAGGAGCATAGAAATTCTGCGGAAACTTTATGTTTATATAAGAACAGGGCGATTAACAAATTAATTTTCTCTGCAATGTAATCTATTGGCCATTCCACCACAAATGGATCTGCTCTAGGCAAACGTTTTTCGGTGACAAGATTGCCAATCAATTTATACCAACTATCGTTGTAGTAATCAATAGAGTTGGATACCCTACCCTCATTAATAAGCACATTTTTACTATACGTGGTCGAAAAGCTTCAAACAGACTTTAAAGCACCAGGCCCATACATAAATAGTAAGGAGATCAGGGCCCTATTTCACTAAGCTACAAGTCTACAATTACAAGTGTTTTTGCCTGTAAAATTGTGAACTTGTAAAAAATTGTGTTTCATTCAGAGACCGAATATTAATACTTTTAAAACAATATTTTCATATTTTAATCCATACAAAAACAATCATTGAAGTTTAAAAAATAATAAAAATCCCTAATGATTTTTAATTGTTCGAAAAATTTTGTATCGTTTTTCAATCCGATGACAATAAAAAATAAAAAAATCGTTTGGGATATTTATCAGTTCAAAATAATTTTCATCTTTTTTCATCCGATGAAAAAAAATTTTGATAGAAAATATTCAAATTTTATTTCTGTTATTTTCAGGAAAAATTTTCCTGGTTTCATTTATCATAATGTTAATGCATAGATTAGGCAATTCTAAAATCCTTGATGATTACCCCTTGGAGTAGTATATTCTGTAATGTTGTTTCTATCCATGCTTAAAACTTAAGTCGATGGGCGATGGGTCCAAAGAAACAAGACTCGTTTGTATAGCTATCCGCTCGATCCGAGACAGACGATCGTTTGCAGCCGCAACTAATATTTTGAACAGACCCTGCATTTTCGTACTTTACCAAGTACAATTATCTTAGACCCTTAGACCAAATAGGCTAGAATGGCTCTAAGATAACTCCCTCTTATATTAGCCCTGACCTAGAATCCTACACGGGTTGTTTACCGCATCTAAAACTATTTTGTTCAAGTTTCCAAGATGTACCACGAGGAGGTTAGACTGGAAATTGGATACAGTTCTTACCTGGTAACTGAAGACGCTAGGCAACTGTTGCATCCTCCCATGCCCTATGCTCTACTGGGAGTCAAGGATGACAAAAGAAGAAGATTTGTCCTGGTATAAAAAGTCTTTAGAACGTTTAAATAACAATAAATTCTATTATTGTTGCAAATTTTACGTTGAAGAAGAAACCACCATTAGTTCCATTAGGACTATTAGGTTTAACTTCGATGTCCTAAAACATTCCAATTAATTGGAAACATATTCATACATTCATTGTTGAAAATTTTAAAATTTCAAAAATATTTTATTTTTTCAAAGTCAAAACAGAAGTTCAAAAATAAAACAATCAATAAAATATTTTTCTGTTCGGATATTTATCGTTAAAGATATTAAAAATATTCATCATGAGGGATATTTATATTTCAAATATAAATCCCTCATTTTTATTCATCGATTGAAATGAAAATAAATTTCCATCGGCAATGATATTTATACTTGATTGATTTAAAAAATAAAACAATATTCGGTCTCTGGTTTCATTAAAATACAATTACAAGTTTGTAGCTACAAGTGATTTTTACTATACACAAGTTTACAAGTCATACTTCTACAAGTGGTTTTGTTTCACAAATCTAAATTTGTATTTGTACACTTGTAGAATTGTAGAAAAAAAGCATAGGGTCGACTGAGACTCTAAAAAAAAATTTTACAAGTTACAAGTGAATGATAAATTGAATTCAAATTTGGTTTTTAACTATCTTTTAATAAAAATTAGTTAAAATTAACACAAAATCAAATCAATATTAATGACCATTTATTTATTTTGTTTGATTACAAGGTTTACATGGGGGTCCAGTCAGATGGACGGAAGGACTGACATCGACTCAGGAATGAATTCTAAGTCTATTGGTGTACTCAAGGTGGTCTAAGAAAAATATTTCAATGCGTTACATACATAAGCCCAAACTTATAATACGGTTTCCACCTATAGTGGAAAAGGGTATGTATGGTCAAATGTAAATAATAGTGTAGACAACAAAATGTTAAAGCCAAAAAAATGGGCCCATGGTGAATCGGAAAACAAAAAACTTTTTCTAAAACAATTCATAATATTTCAGTACAAATTTTGAATTTTAACACAAGATTAAATTTTTGAATAAAAGACCATAAAATTGAAGAACATATGCTAAAATATGAGCCTAGTCTTATAAAAATCTGACAACCGTATAGACATATAGTGGGACATATAAAGTGGGTAATCTTGAAAAAAAAACGAACTTTGAACCGCCATAAAATCTGAACCAAAGCGAAATTAAAAATTTTGAAGAAGTATAAAAATTGCCTAGGCAAGGAGAATGTATATAATATCATGAAAATCGTAGATGGTGTGGTTCAGTAAGAGTCCAAAAATGTTTTATTTGACTCCATATGTTTATCAAAATATTTTATTTTATTATAATTGTAGAAATTGTAATTTTAGAAATTGTAATTGTAGAAATTGTAGTTTACAAGTCCAAAAAGCTACAATTGTTGTGTAAATTTTAATGAAACACAATTGAACAGCACTTGTAAGAATTAGACTTGTAATTGTAACTTGTAAACTTGTAGAATTGTAGTTTAGTGAAATAGGGCCCTGGGCCCTATTCACTAAACTATTCGAAAAAACGTTCGGAACTCGAACGCTTCTTTCGACACTTTAAAAATGAGTTTAGTTCTCCGAAAACTACCTATTCCTCAGTATTTAAATCACACAAGTTTTTAAGAATCATAAAAAATATCCTAAAATAGTTCCCAATGATTGTTTTATTTTTCAGACATTTGAAACCACATCAACTGCCCTGTATGTAGTTTGCCTTTGTTTAGCAATGCATCCGGAGTATCAGGAGAAATTATATCAAGAGCTTGTTGAAATTCTTCCCAACAAAAAAGACACTCAAAATGATAACCAAATGAATAACGAAGATGATCTTATACTCCCTGAAGTCACATTAGATCAATTAGATCGTATGAAATATATGGAAATGGTTATCAATGAAACATTGCGCCTTTTTGCTCCTATACCAATGGTATTGCGTCAAGCATCCTGTGATTTTGCATTGGCCAATGGCACTATTATACCGAAAGGCACACAAATTGGCATAGATATCTTTAACATGCAACGCAATGAAAATGTTTGGGGACCCCATGCTGGTACTTTCAACCCTGACAAGCATTTTAGTTCAAATCATAAACCACATCCGTTTGCTTTTATACCCTTTACCAAAGGATTGCGAATGTGCATCGGATATCGTTATGCCATTATTTTGATGAAAATAGTTTTGGCAAAAATATTTCGCAATTTTCGTCTAGAAACCGATGCAAAAATAGACGATTTAAGGATAAAGGGCACAATATCATTGAAATTTTGTGAGTATCCATTGTGTAGCGTGCAACAGAGGGAATTGAACAACGCCGATATTACAAAATGATAACTTCACCAAGAATCTAATAAAGTTATTTTAGTTTCAATTTTTTTTTCTTTAATATTTGTTTAAATTGCTTATAAATAAAAACAAATAAAATCTTGTAAAATTAAAAGCGGTCAGTGTCACTTTGAACCATTCGCGTGGTTTAGTATTTATGTTTCAGGAACGGACAACATAATGTCCATAGCAGTGAGTTCCGAAAATCAAGGTTTCCGTAAGGAAGGTTCCCGTTGGATTATTTAACTCAACTCTCGAGATGGATTATGGCGATAAAGAACCACCAAAAACATTGGGCGTTTTCAAAAATGCAACATTGCGCTGCAAATGTTGCGCAGCACGGATTAGTTGACGCTGTTGTTGCAGATCAGCTGTTGCAGCTGCTTGTTTGTTGCTCATTTTGTTTGAAATTTTGAACGTGAAAACATTGTAAAAATAGAAAAGGATATAATAAATTTAATATATAAAAATAATAATTAATATATAATAAATTTAATCCACCTCGATCCTTTAAAATTATTAAATTATCTTTAGATTTACGAGCGTTTTAGTGATTTTTGTCTGATTTAGTGCGTTTTGATAGAAGAGTTTGTATGGGAGCTATGGTCAAATGTGGACCGAAATTTGGTATAGTGATTTTGGTTAACATAAGACATAAATAAAAAAAAACTTACTCATTCTCCGCATCAGCAATTTTTATGTTGCACGATTTTGATGTGTTTGCGCAACATATGTTTGATTGTTATTTTTTGAACATCTGACGTTTGCAGTGTTGCCAGCTGTTGCAATTTTGAATATGTTGCGCAACATTTGCAGCGCAATGTTGCATTTTTGAAAACGCCCATTATAACGTATAACCAAAACCATTATAATGGTATAATAAACTCAGTCGTAGCTCCGTACCCGTCAAATTCCGTGAAAGTTGTTTGAAATCTGTTGCTGTGCTACAAGACATCGATGCACTGCGTGAACTGATATCATGTGACATATTGTAAGTTTTGAAGAAAAAAAAATTAAAATTCTCATTATCTTTAGATTTAAGAGCGTTTTAGTGATTTTTGTCTGATTTAGTGCGTTTTGATAGAAGAGTTTTTATGGGAGCTATGGTCAAATGTGGACCGAAATTTGGTATAGTGATTTTGGTTTACATAAGCAGTGTTTGTTTCAAATTTTATGAAAAAATATTGATATTTGTGGCCAATATATCAATTTCGGGAAGTCGATCCTATACCATAAATAATCCTTTACCATAAATAATGGACCGATTTTGATGAATTTCAATAGCCATGGTCCCATTATCAAAAAAGGATCTGTTCCAAATTTCATCAAATTATCTTCAGAATTCCGACCTGTATTTTGATTACAAGGTTTACATGGGGGTCCAGCCAGACGGACATCGCTAAATCGACTCAGAAAGAGATTCTAAGCTTATTGGTATACTAAAAGGTGGGTCTAAGGCAAATATTTCTATGCGTTACATACATCAGCACAAACTTAAAATACCCTTTCTATCTATGGTGGTAAAGGGTATTAAAATTGTGAAACTTTATTATATCGTCAAGTAGACAAAATGAGGTAATGTATACAACAAAATCTCGTGCAGATGGCCGCCGCGACTTTGCTGGTACACACGCGATCTTTTAATGGAATTTTCAATGACCTTTTTGCATAAATGCTGCGGTATTTCATTAAAGCCATTAAGATGAAAATGGTCCTTGTCATTGAAGATGATTTTATAGACAAAATCAGCATTTTCATGTTGTCTCTCCAATAACCAATTAACGAACTCCCCTCGCTGTCCAGGGTCGTCTGGCTTCAATTGAACTTTGTCTTTCGTCAAAATTCGCTGCATAGTTAATTTGAAGACACCAATTTTCTGAGCTCGGTGTCGAATTGAGGAGAATAGAGTTTGAGCGACATCATCACGTACTATTACGACATTTTCGGTCAATCGACCTGGTGCTATTTGAAATGAAGGAAACTCATTTTCTAAGGTGGCTGAAATATTAGGTTTCTGTAAGGCTACGGTGCAAACGATAATTAAAAATTATAATTCCACTGGATTTTTTGAAAGTAAGCCAAGAAGTGGTCGGCCATGTAAACTTGACGATCGGATGCAGAGGAAAGTTGTGAGGTATGCGACAGAAAATTCAAAAATTAGTGCTGTAAAATTAGCAAAATCGTTAGAAGAGTTCGACGGAATAGAAGTACATGCTCAATGTGTTCGAAGAAGTTTAAAAAAGGCAGGCCTAGCTTCACGAGTTGCACGGAAGAAACGTTTGATAAGCGAAGTGAACCGAAAAAAACGTTTGAGTTACGCCAAACAGCTTGAAAATAAACATATTGACGACCCAACTTTTTGGTCGCGCGTTATTTTCACTGACGAATGTAAATTTAACGTCTTCGGAAGAGATGGACCTGCAAGAGTTTGGAGAAAACGAAACACAGCACTTCAGCCCAAAAATATCTGTCCAACTGTCAAACATGGAGGTGGATCTATGATGGTGTGGGGATGTATGGCAGCAAATGGTGTTGAAGAATTGCGGTTTATTGAAGGCATAATGGATCGGTGCAAGTATTAAGAAATTTTAAAAACACATCTCATTGGAAGTGTCGAAAAACTTCGCTTAAGCGAAAATTATGTCTTCATGCACGACAACGACCCGAAGCATAGTTCTGCCTTGGTTAAAGAATGACTGTTATATAACGTGAGATCCAAGCTTGACCACCCTCCGCAATCACCTGACCTCAATGTTATTGAACATTTGTGGGCACATCTGAAAAACAAGGTGAGAGAAAGGAACGTTACATTGGTCAATTCGCTAAAAACGGTTATACTGGAAGAATGGGAAAAGATTTCTCCAGAAGTTACAAAAAATTTAGCTTTATCCATGCCATCCCGACTTAAGGAAGTAATTAAGGCCAATGGTGGACCAACTCGATACTAATGCTGTAGAAATTTTTGTTCAAAAGAAGCCGTATGTAGACTTTCGTAACATTACAAGTATGAATATGTGATAATTCTTTTAATTTATGTGATTTGACGTTCATGAATTGCCTTAATTTTAATTTAATTTTGATCTCTTTAATCATAAATAAACATTTGGTACAAAAAATATTAACTTTCTTTTATTTTTTCGTAATTTTCAAGTATTCCATGATCGTATGTAGACTTTCGTAACATGGTGTAGCTGTAGCCAAGATTAAACTAATTTCTAATTAACAGATTTAGTGCTGTCAACACCATAGAATATTGAAATAAATAAGCGATTTAAACTACTTAACTTTATTTACAATAATTACGACGAAGGAAATCGAAATAAACAATTAATATACTTATTTATCAAATATTTATATTTATATAACTCTACCTTAATAAAAGTACATTTTTAAGAAGTTAATTTTTAAACTGTCATAACTCAAACGCTTAATGTGCTAGAGCTAGCCCAGTATGTCCTGTATAAAATCTATTATTTAAAAGAGCATACTTATATCTATGTTGTTTTAAGATATGCGTATTTTTATACAAAACAAATGTCGGTTGTAAAAATAAGTTTTTAGGTTATGGACTCTTAATTCATTATAAATCGGAAGAATATAGCATTTGAAAAGTATTTTTAGTAGCTTTTGTTTGATACCAAAAATTTAATATCGGATATAAGCTTCTGCCATATAATTATTAAAATTTAAAAAGCTCATAACTCTCAAACTTTAAGTGATTCCACTAAAATCTTTCTATTAGAATTTTTTGATTTATATATACCATCACGTACATCACGAAAACCTTTGATATCGGAGGTTGATTACTAAAAAGGATTTATGTAATTTCTATAAAATTATAAATCGTTATTTTGCCCATCTTATAAATGCGATATGGGCATCACTCATAAGCAGCTGTTTCTATTGTAGACATTTTGATTAATTTTTCTATCTGTTGACTTTTATTTTATTAGGTAAGTTTATTATAACTTATTCTTTATTTATTATTAATAATAGTTCTTAATATATTTCAGGTATTGTTATGGACTTGGATCAAATGATAATAGAGGAAGAGGTCAAAACATAAAAAATCTATATCAGCTGTTTTCAATGCAGCTGCGGTCTTAAAAATAATTAAGTAGCTGACTACAAGGCGACTGTTGCAGCCAACGACTTTTGTAGTCGGTGGTCGTGTAGCCTGCTGTCGTGATTGTGTTTCTAGCATCACAGTGAATGTTTTTAATATTACTGTAAATAGTTACATTTCAAAATACTGATACTTGTGGTTCACTTACTTGGGTACCTGGCGCCTCTGACTATTTTTAAAGTGAACATGTTAAATTTAAAAGAATAGTGTTTTAAGTTATAAAAACATATATTTTGTAAATTTATTTCACCTCTCCGTTTACTGTATTTTCAAATTATATACATAGTTCAATGTAATAGTGCCATCCTGCTATGTTAGTATATCGAGTAGGGTAGGAGGGGGACCATTTGCCATAGGGGCGCATTTGCCACCACTAATTTTCTTGAAAACTAACTTATCTTTTTTGATGTTGTAATCGATTTTATATTCGTTTATCATTGATTTTCTATATCTCAAATTTTGACTGCTGTAGCTTTCATATTGAAAACATCAGGCGTGATTTATTGTTTCAGCAGATCCTGAAAAAATATTTTGCTATAAGTATTTTTGTAATATTTTCCTTCCTTTTTTGTTATCCTAAGAAATTATTCATTAGTTTAATAAACAAATATTTTAAATTTTTATCAATAAATCTTATATTCTTAAACGAGCAATAATTGTATATATATATATATATATATATATATATATATATATATATAT
Source organism: Stomorhina lunata (assembly GCA_933228675.1). Classification (NCBI taxonomy): domain Eukaryota; kingdom Metazoa; phylum Arthropoda; class Insecta; order Diptera; family Rhiniidae; genus Stomorhina; species Stomorhina lunata. The sequence goes on from OW121743.1 coordinate 21,896,207, forward strand.
ATATATATATATATATATAATGTGTGTTTTTTTTAGAGGTATAGAACTTCGAATTGAAATAAAACACAAGAAAATCGTTTTAATGTCCATCAATTTGGCTTTATTGGAAGGATAATTTTATGCCATTAATGTTTAAATATGATTTCGGGCATGTGGCCGCCGCGGCTGGCTCGAATAAAGCCAATTCTACAGGTCCAATTTTCAACTACTTTTTCGAGCATATGGGGCCGTATGTTGGCAATAACGCCACGAATGTTGGCTTCCAAGTCCCCTAACGTTTCTGGTTTGTTGGCGTAGACGAGCGACTTCACATATCCCCAAAGAAAATAATCCAGTGGTGTCAAATCGCACGATTTTGGTGGCCAATTAACAGGTCCATTCCGCGAAATTATGCGCTCATAGAATGTTTCCTTCAATAAATCAATTGTGACGTGCGCTGTGTGGCATGTAGCGCCGTCTTGTTGGAACCACAACTCATCCACGTTCATGCCATCCAATTGGGGAACAAAATAGTCGGTTATCATGGCTCTATACCGGTCTCCATTTATGGTAACTGACTCTCCAGCATTATTTCGGAAGAAGTATGGCCCAATGACTCCACTAGCCCATAGAGCACACCAAACAGTCAGGTTTTGTAGATGTAATGGCGTCTAAAGGGTCTCATGTGGATTCTCTTCACTCCAAATGCGGTAATTTTGCTTGTTGACGTAGCCATTCAACCAAAAATGAGCCTCATCACTGAACAAAATTTTGCGATGAAAATCAGCATCGAGTTCAATCTCATTTTCGGCCCATACACCAAAATCACGACGCATTGCATGTTCTCGCGGCTTTAATTCTTGCACAAGCTGGATCTCGTAAGGTCGCAAACCAAGATCTTTGCCCAAAATCTTCCATAAAGTTGATGGACAAAGCTCCAATTGCTGTGCACGATGGCGAATCGATTCATTCGGGTTCTCTTCAACACTTTGCTCTACAGCGGCAATTGTTTCTTCGGTGCGCACTGTTCGACGTCGCTGCGAATGCGTATTATCACATAGAGTAAACGTAGTGCGAAAACGATCCATGGTTAACCGAATTAATTGCTCTGATGGACGATTATGTCGACCATAAAATGGACGGAGCTTGCGGTAAACTTCGCGAACTGAACCATTATTTTCGAAATAAATTTGCACGATTTGCAAGCGTTGTTCCTTTGTCAACCTGTTCATGATGAAATGGCAAACCAAACTAAATATTAATCACTTGACAGCTGACAAAATGGCCGCCAGTTAAAAAAGTGATGCCAACTTAAAGTTCTATACCTCAATAAAAAACACCCGATATATATATATATATATATATATATATATATATATATATATATATATATATATAGAATGGCTATCTCGAAAACGGCTCTAACGATTTTGATAAAATTTGGACAGTGGGTATCTTTTTTGATGTATAGGTCGAAGAAGAAGGGACTTTTACCTCTAAGAGGGTAAAAACGGGTAAAAAGGGGAAAAATCGCTATGTCTCCTAAAGTAATAGGTATAGAAACAAAATTAAAATTACGTTTTAAACAGCTTTGAAAATAAGCGGACAGGTGTTTGGTACTTTTTTGAAACTATGTCCGATAGGGGGTAAAAAAGGGTGAAAATAGTTTTTTTGGCACCTTTTTAACCCACTCTTATATTTTAAACTAAAGAATATAGAAAGAAACTTGGTACTGCAATCAATAGATGTAAAAAAAACATGAAACACGTATTTGGTAATTTTTTGATTTTGGAGCCAAAATGGGTAAAAAAGGGATAAAATGATAACTTAACATCTCCAAAGTAATATGAATAGGAACATTATACATTATGTTAAATGCGTTTTAAAAAAATGTACCGAATTCAATTGGCACCAAAAAAAGTACCAAATATACATATGGAACTTTTAGAAATTAGGGAATAAAAAGGGGGAAAAATTAGTATTATTTTAAACAAATGAATGTTTGTCTGTATGTATGTTCTTTATAGAATAGTAAGCTGTGAATTTGATTGTGTTATGCTCTTTAGCGAAGATGTTGCGGATAAGCCGGCGAATGTTTTAAAGTTGATAAGACTAATTTCCAACAGATGGCGCCACTGAAAATTCCTAAAAATTAATTAAATCGTAAACTGTACATTTGATCATGCTATGATCTTTAGCAAAGTTTTAGCGCATGAGCCGACGAAGGCTTTTTAGTTGGTATGAATAATTTCCGACAGGTGGCGCTACAGAAACTTACTCAAAGTCAATTTAATCGTAATCTGTACATTTACTCATGCTACAATCTTTAGCAAAGTTGTTGCACATGAGCCGACGAAGGTTTCTTAGTTGGTATGGAGAAATTTCGACAGGTGCCGCTACTGAAATTTACTCAAAGTCAATTTAATCGTAAACTGTACATTTAATCATGCTATAATTTTTAGCAAAGTTATTGCGGATAATCCGACGAAGGTTTATGAATTGGAATGGCCAAAGTCCGACAGGTGGCGCCACTGAAAATTACTCAAAATGAATTAAATTGTAAACTGTGCATTTGATCAGACTATAAGTGAATTAAATCATACATTGTGCATTTGATCATGTTATGATCATAAGCAAAGTTGTTACGCATAAGCAGATGAAGGTTTCATGGTTGTATGAACGACTTCAGGCGGCGCCACTGAAAACTACTCAAAATGAATTAAATCGTAAACTGTGCATTTGATCAGACTATAATCTTTAGCAAAGTTGTTGCGCATGAGTCGACGGAGGTTTCTGTTGGTATGACCAATTTTCAAAATTATTTAATGTGGGTTAAACTGTAACTGTATAAAATAAAATATATAAAAACTTTAAAATTTTCCTCAAAATGCTTATCATAAAGCTCCGAGCAAGGCTCGGTCTACCAGGTACTCTATTTCTTATGTGAAAATAGTTATTTACATCTAAGGACTCTACCTGGGCCACATTTGCCATACACATATAACAAAGCAACTCGTCGACATTTTTTGAGTCCGACTTTTGTAATATCCCTAAAAAGGATGTCGTATTTTGGTTGCAAGGCCCAATCCATCTTCCATCTTAACATTTTTTTTTTAATGTTGATATGTCACAGTAAAATGTTAAAAGAGGTCCAATAGTTTAAATTTTGATCTCTGAATTTTTTACTGTTTTGTTTAATTTATCCATGTGAAATGAATTTGAATTATTTTTTTAGTTTGTTTGTTTTGTATATTAGAGCTTTAAAGAAATAAAAATGTACTTTATTACAACAATTTTTTTACTTCTTTTTTGTACCAAACTTATTGGCAAATGTGCCCCATGGATGGGGTACATTGGCCACTTTTAGTTAGTTTGCTATTTTTCAAATTTGATATATAAAAAAAGCGGTAGGCAATGTGAACCAACACAGTTTAAAGCTAACATATATATGTCTCACGGTAAGAAACCTAGAGAACTTTTTAAAAAAAGTGGCAAATGCTCCCCCTTCTAACCTACTAGTATCGAGTACTAACATATTTTATATCACTAGTGTATTTGAATTTGTAAAGGAAACAATTATAAATTCGACATAAATTTGAATGAAAATACAAAAATGGGTGCAGTTTTTGCAATTCTTTTAAATTTGAATGAAAAAGAAAAATCAAGAACTGAAAGGCTAAACAGAAGAAAGCTTCGGGACTGCTCTAATTCTTTCGAATTGCCTGAACGATCGTAAGTAAACATTTTGATTTATAATACGAATATTTTTCACTAATTAAACAATTCAGATTTATAGCTTATTTTAGATTAAATATAGATGCATTTAGAATGGTATTGGAAGAAATATCTTCTTTCGCTAACAAAGGCAGTTTTCTAGTCATTTTGCAGTTGGCCACAGCACTTGGCTTCTTTAGGCAGTGAAGTGCCCAGCAAATGATTGGAAGAGACTCAAACCTAGCCTTAGGAAGAAGTACTGTTTTAAAAATACTTACACGTATGCGTAATTGAATGGAATCGGTTTTGTGTAAGAATTGGATTTAATTTGAAAGAAACAGCGAAGATATTGGAAGATGTAAACTACATTTTTACGAAAAACTTAAAATACCTCGAATTATTGACTGCGTAGATGGCACCCATATCAAAATTATTTCAGCTTAAACACAATGATAGTAAGTAGAAATTTCGATGTTAACCCAGCAAAACTTTGGTAATGGCAAGTACTCTGATAACTGGTTACCTTGTAACGACTACAACATACCATCCGAATAAATAATAAGTTATTTCAGAAGTACTTATTTGTAATTAAGATGGTAATTTAAACTGAATGGCCCCGGTTCAAATCCCACCAAGGGCAACAATTTTTTTTTAGTTTTTTTTTTTTATTAAAAGAGTCTTTTTAAATGATTTTTGAATTTTAAGAACTTAAATATTACCTTCTGTCAAAAAAAATTTTAGAAAACTAACTCAAGGTCATGAAAAAATACCATCATGAGTGAATTTTGATTATGTAGGGGATGTTGAATACCAAACACGATTCTAATTGGTCTTAACTTGGTAAGCCCAACTTATCTGGGTCATCCTTCATCTCAACTGTGGACACACACCTCCTCATGGTATCACCCGGGGAGCTAGTTTAACACCCATTAATATTGTGAGTTAACATGTTCCGAGAGTTTCCCCATAAGATCGATAAAAATGGGTTGGATTACGGGCTAGTAACCCTCTCTTGAAAAAAAATACAATGAAGTGGATAAAATTAGAATTGAAATGTCCCACTACCTAATATTAGAGGAGGATGTCCGAAACTTCGATAGAAAGACCAAGTAGAGGAACATTTTTCAAAGCTTGGCCTATAAAATTGGAGAATATTCGCACAAGATCGAAATCCATGGAATTCTAAAATATGCTCGGACTTTGACCTTAACAGGTTGTAACATTTAAGTAAGTAAGAGTCAATCCTATGTAAAAACTTATACAAAAAAGAAGATTAAAATTGTTTAAGTTTTAAAATAATTTTAAAAAAGTTTTAAAATAATTACAAAAAATCGTATAAAAATTTTTTCCAAAAATTACAACAAAGCAAAAAAAAAAGCAGGGAAAAACAAAGTTAATTTCACATGATTTTGGATCTAAAAATAAAACTTGTTTATATTAATTATAAGCTGCTAAGTTTTCAATATATGAAGTAGCTCAGTGGAAGAGTCTCTGGCTAGCAGTCGGAGGGTCTGGGTTCGAGCCCCCATGGGATCATAAAAAATTTTTGTATTTCGTTTAAAAATATATGTTTTTAATAAAACAACAACAAAAAAGTTGTTGCTGTTGTTGTTGTTGCTTTCAAAGTGCTTACCCAAGTCATTACTTTTCTGCAATTGGTAAGTACTTGCCTCCAATGACATCCCCATGTTAATGTAATTACTTAAACAGCGAATGAGTAAGTAGTTCGTGTTCAATAGTTTAACTGTTTAACTCATTATTTGGTAATGAAAAGTTTTACTGGGAACATAAATAATTGGACTATTTCTAATTTTTAGACACGTGATCATAAAATGAATGTTATTGCGGTGAATGCATGCCATCCAGGAGCTTGTCATGAATCTTTCATATGGAAGCTTAGTAGTAAAAGACAGTATCTAGTGTAGCTGGACATAAAGAAAAAAAAGCTTGACAGCCCAAAAATTAGCTGGACATTAATAATAAGAAACTTGCTTTAATAATTTGCTCGATGAATCTTTAAATTTTTGAAAAACCGAATTGCGAACACCGTAAATAAATGCAGCGATATCGAGAGAAAATGAAATCATCCGAAATTCTGCAGCTAATACATCTAAAACAATTTTCAACATAAAACACATGCAATTCGCGTTTGTCGATGACATTGATATCATGGGACACACTTTGCGCGATTTGACTGTCGCCTTTTGAAGTATCGAGAGGGAATCCAATAAAGTGGGTCTAGTTTTCAATGAATCAAAACAAAACTGCTGGTTTCCACAAGCAGGCAATCCTCAAGAATTGATCGTTGAGAACTATGGCTACTTTGGTACCGCCGTCAACATAAATAACGATATAAGTTTCGAAATCAAACATAGAATCATGCTTGCCAACAGATGCTATTTTGCCATAAGCAGGCGGATAAGAAATAAAGCTCTCTATAAGAACTTCAACTTTGCTCTAAACAGAGCTTTCTACGAAAATCTTTGGACCAGTTTGCATTAACAATGAATATCGACATTGAATGAACAATTAGCTGTATGAGTTATACGTTGACATCGACATAGTAGAACGCATTATATAGCACCGGCTGCGTTGTTGTGCGAATGTATGAAAATACTCCAGCAACAAAAGTATTTGAAAACGATCCAGAATGAAGTCGTAAAAGAGGACGTCCGAAAATTTGGTGGAAAATCCAAGTAGAGGAAAATCTTTCAAAGCTTGACTTTAACAGGTTTTTGATATAGGCCATTTAATTTAAGTAAGTGCAATGGGGAAATTTGAAAGAAGGTAGTTTTATTACTATATTAACTTGATCAAGCAATCAATTAATCAACGCATAAATCGCTTACGTAGAAAACAAAAAAAAAATACACTTTTGCAAAAGTTTTTATTGCGATTTTTTCAAAAAAATTGGTTTTCTTTAAAAATATTAAAAAAATTGCAATTCTTTACCTTTCAGCTGGACAAATTTAATTTTAGCTTGGCACTGGACAAGCACTAAAAAAGCTGTACAATCCAGTCGAATCCAGCCTGACTGGCAACCCTAATCTAGTGCCAAAGTACAGAAATGGTGATAGAAGATCGCGTCTATTGAGTGATGGAGGATATGCACACCTTACAGAACTCCGGAACCAAATACTGCCCAAACATTTTCAACCAACAACACACATTAGCAAGAAACATAATGGAACGGGTTTTTGGTGCTGTAAAGAGCAGATTCTGGTGTCTGTTGGACACAAGGCCGTATGAGCCACAGAAGGCTATACAAATAATAAATATCTGCTGTGCGTTGCAAAACATTTGCAAACTTTGTAATGTTAGCTCTCAAGAATTAAATGAAAATGAAGATATTTCATAAGACATTGTTGAAGACTTAAGGCCGCAAAATGAAGTCGCAGGAAATCTTTATTAAAAGATATTCTTATTTTTGTCTTTTACATCTTTGAAATAATTGTCAGAAAGACATCGCGTGCAATTGAAGTTTTTAAAAAAACTCCCAGAGGAAAAGAAATTTCATCCGATCTCAAAAATCTTATTATAAAATATCACAAAGACAATAAATCTTACCGCGAAATCGGACGTATTGTTGGCAAAAATTTTTCCACAATACAAAAAATAATAAATAAATTTAAGAGTACAGGCACGGTTGAAAATAAACCACGTCCACGTATTTTTAACGAAGCTAATGCTTGCAGTATTATCCAAAAAGTGAGACAAAATCCTAAGATTAGTGCTCCAAAAATAAAAGACGAAGTAGAGAATGAAACTGGAAAGCAAACTATCCGAAGAGTTTTATATTCTGCGTGGTTTCATGGCAGAAATATAAGAAAGAAACCTAACCAGCAAAACAGACGAAAAAGGATTTACATCAACAATTAAAATCTGACCATATAAGCCTAAAGGTAACCAACCCCTTATAAAATTGAAAAAGGATTAAGTTCGCCAAAGAATATCAAAACCGCGACCACTCATTTTCGAATACTGTTATATTTTCAGACGATAGTAAATATAATATTTACGGTTCTGATGGACGTGAAAAAGTGTGGCGAAATGTCGGCTAATGGGGTATGAAATCTGGTTATAATTGAAAATATAATGGATCGCTTTTTGAAAATATAATGGATCCCTTTTTGTACAAAGTGCAGCTAAACTTGGCATTGAGGGGTCATTTATCTTTCAACAAGATAATGACCCCAAACATACTGCTCATATTGTAAAAGAGTGGCTCATATGTATATAACGTTCGAATACAGTTAAACAGTATAACAATATGATACCCTTATAATTTATTTACAAAGAATATGGATGCTATTACTGTATACTAATTTAAATGATTGACTGTATTTCTTTTTAAAAAAATTATTCCTTTCAATTTCAAGATGAAGTTGTTTTATTTTACTTCTTGCTTCTCTTGCAATTTTTTCTCAACTGCATAATTGTGGCCAGCAATAGCGCGATTAAAAAATAATAAAGCTGCTGGTGCCGATGGTTTGCCAGCAGAGCTTTTTAAGGCTGGAGGTGATGAGCTAATAAAGTATATGTCCCGGCTCCTAGAATACATATGGTCAGAAGAACGCATGCCGGACGATTGAAATCTAAGTGTCCTTTGTCCAGTCCACAAAAAAGCAGATAAAACTGTATGTGCAAATTATAGAGGTATAAGCCTCCTCTCAATTGCATATAAGACTTTATCGACCATACTCTGTGAAAGGCTAAAGCCCAAAGTAAACGAAATAATTGGGACATACCAATGTGGCTTTAGACCAGGTAAATCCACCACTGACCAGATCTTTACTCTACGTCAAATCCTAGAGAAGACCCAGGAGAAACAATTTTTCGAGCAATTTTTGTCCAAATTGGTAAGATACAAAAAAGTTATCTGCAGTCACATTATGACCTTTCAGGCCAACTGTCAAATCGAGAACTACACGCATACCTTGATTTCTTTCGGGCGCAGCTCCAACTTCTTTACCTGTATATGGTTGTATATTCCAGGCATAACTGGTACCATCACGAAATCTGTCAAACTAAGTTGTTAAACTAATTTTTTTTCTTTTCAGTTGAAAGTCTGAAGGTAGAAGGCCAATGTACGCGGCAAGCGCTGTTTTTTGCAATCAGCTGTTTTTTGATTTGTCAAATTTCAAGCGGCAATGGAAAAAAGTAGAACTTTGTTCTACTTTTCCGCGCGGCAGATTTTTTCAGTGCTGCCAGATTTAATTATATCCTACTCAAATATTTTTTATATGAACATTAATGTAAACAAGCGCACATTTTATGTACTGGCAATACTACGACCGCCCGCAGCCGCATGCCGCGTGTATTGGCCCTGTACCTTAACATTGATAAAAATGGATCACTTAAGTATCACACAACGCATAAAAAAATACTATAAAAGTTGTGATTCTGCAACAGCCACATATCGTGCTTTAAGAGGAGATTATGGTTTACATAATCGTCCAACTACGCAATTGGCAAAGTTGTGAAGAAATTTGAAGAGACTGGAGCGGTTACAAATATTGTAAGGCCTGTACATCATCGTTTTGCTCGTTCCGCTGAAAGTATCGCTGCTGTAAGTGAAAGTAGCCGAAGACCCGAATGTGTCGATTTCTCGTCGTTCTCAGGAATTAGTACTGTCTTACGGCACATTATGGCGTATTTTGCATTTAGATCTACACCTACATACATCCATATAAAGTCCAGCTCGTGGAATGAGCGCTTGAACAACAGACGGTGGACGGCGATTTTTCGAAAAAAAAATTTTCTTCAGCGATGAAGCACTTTCTCACTCGTATATGTTAATAAACAAAATTGTCGTATTTGGGGTTCTGAGAATCCTCAAGTAATTGAAGAGAGGCCAATTTATCCAAAAAAGTCACTGTTCAATACGCTCTTTGGTTTGAAGGTGTGATTGGACCTTACTTGGAGAATATGTGGTTTCAATAAGACGGTGCCACATGCAAGAGACATTTCCTGACAGCGTTATTTCTCGTCGTGGTTATAACTGGCGGCCATTTTGTCAGCTGTCAAGTGATTAATATTTAGTTTGGTTTGCCATTTCATCATGAACAGGTTGACAAAAGAACAACGCTTGCAAATCGTGCAAATTTATTTCGAAAATAATGGTTCAGTTCGCGAAGTTTACCGCAAGCTCCGTCCATTTTATGGTCGACATAATCGTCCATCAGAGCAATTAATTCGGTTAACCATGGATCGTTTTCGCACTACGTTTACTCTATGTGATAATACGCATCCGCAGCGACGTCGAACAGTGCGCACCGAAGAAACAATTGCCGCTGTAGAGCAAAGTGTTGAAGAGGACCCGAATGAATCGATTCGCCACCGTGCACAGCAATTGGAGCTTTGTCCATCAACTTTATGGAAGATTTTGCGCAAAGATCTTGGCTTGCGACCTTACAAGATCCAGCTTGTGCAAGAATTAAAGCCGCGAGACCATGCAATGCGTCGTGATTTTGGTGTATGGGCCGAAAATGAGATTGATCTCGATGCTGATTTTCATCGCAAAATTTTGTTCAGTGATGAGGCTCATTTTTGGTTGAATGGCTACGTCAACAAGCAAAATTGCCGCATTTGGAGTGAAGAGAATCCACATGAGACCCTTGAGACGCCATTACATCCACAAATACTGACTGTTTGGTGAGCTCTATGGGCTGGTGGAGTCATTGGGCCATACTTCTTCCGAAATAATGCTGGAGAGTCAGTTACCATAAATGGAGACCGGTATAGAGCCATGATAACCGACTATTTTGTTCCCCAATTGGATGGCATGAATGTGGATGAGTTGTGGTTCCAACAAGACGGCGCTACATGCCACACAGCGCACGTCACAATTGATTTATTGAAGGAAAAATTCGATGAGCGCATAATTTCGCGGAATGGACCTGTCAATTGGCCACCAAGATCGTGCGATTTGACACCACTGGATTATTTTCTTTGGGGATATGTGAAGTCGCTCGTCTACGCCAATAAACCAGAAACGTTAGGGGACTTGGAAGCCAACATTCGTGGCGTTATTGCCAACATACGGCCCCATATGCTCGAAAAAGTAGTTGAAAATTGGACCTGTAGAATTGGCTTTATTCGAGCCAGCCGCGGCGGCCACATGCCCGAAATCATATTTAAACATTAATGGTATAAAATGATCCTTCCAATAAAGCCAAATTGATGGACATTAAAACGATTTTCTTGTGTTTTATTTCAATTCGAAGTTCTATACCTCTAAAAAAAACACCCTCTACTTTTTTGTGGGCTGAAAACCGACCAATATGTGTCAAAAAGTAGTCGAAAGTTACTTCAAAAGAATCAATGCTGGCAACATTTCGAGTGGTGTATGATGTAATGTATCACACATTATGTGAACGTTCAAACTTTATAATAAATAATAAAAATATCATGAAAAAAATATTTTATCTGTTTTTAATTTACGTTCACTTTTGAAACCGCAAAACGGATGACCCTGAATTTTGCAAAATGTTTGTCGCCAAATTTTAATTGAAATGAGTTTGTTTGAACCAAAAATCTTAAATCTTAGCGAAGTAAACGTCTTTATTTATTTGAGCTCTGTACTCCTTAAGGACATATAAATTTTGCACATTTACTTAATCACCTAAAGTTTTCATTAATTTTGAAAACTTTTCAAAACTAAAAGGGTTTAGAGAAACTTTTTTTACAATGAAATTGAATGAAATTAAAAACACATTAAAATATGTTAGTAATTTGAAGCATTTGACGTCAAATACAAAAAATGGGTGTTTACAAAAATTTTAGGAAAGTAAAACTTTTTAAAATTATTTATTTTATTTCGAATTTTTATTTAAAACAAAACATAGGACATGATGAACACTTATTTGACATGTCATAAATAATTAATATTTGATACGGAATATTCCAAAAAAAAAAAAACAATAAACGACCACAAATATTTTGACAATTTCGTTTTTTAATAATTTCTATTTTGATTTTTAAAATGTTTGGGTCTAATAAAGTTTAAACTATTGAATCTAACTAGGCCTTTAGACTTTAACATGTATCGCAGCTGCCTTAACTTTAAAAATAAACTGATTTAATATGTCTTTGATAAATCAAATCCAAAACTAAAAATCCGAAAATTTCCATTAACCACCCTAATGTATATTTATGTAAATATCTAGGTAATTTTATGTCTCAGGGTCAGACAAGAACCAGACAAATTAAAAAAGTTAATAAATTTTATTTGGTAGATAACAAGAGTATCCCATACTAAATTGTGGGGCGGATATTAATAATTTGTTAAAATCTGGATAGTGTGATATAGTCAGGGTAATGAGTATACCATCGGCAAATTATTACTTAGGGGAACTGGATACCGTGTAATTGATGTTAACATTTACAGCTACAATACTAGTTATTTTAATATCTTATCCGGAACCTGACCTAATGGTAGTTGTAACTCAGATCTCCAAGGAATGTGGTTAGGAGGCTGTTTAATAGAGCAAATCTCACGGGAAATAGCATGGAAAAATTATGGAGTGATATTTAATAACTATAAATGTGATCTCAGGAAGGCAGAGTAAATTGAGTGGCATGCCTATTGTAAGACCAATTATTCGACCAACTAATTGTCAAAATTTAGGAGATCGTAGACTTTATCCAAATATTTCATTGACTTTAACTTAGAGACACTCAATTCACACTGACACTAATTGTCCATAAGGCTGGTTTGTAAAATTCTACGTACGAGTACCAAATACAGTACACCCTGGAAATAGATCGGAAAATGATAAAAGACTAAATAGTAATCATGGAGAAAATTAAATTATTTTTATTTCATTTCTAGTGAATGAAGAGTCACTCAAAACCAGGATCTAGGAGAATTATCTTCCTCGGCTAGAACAAAAGTATTATGGTAGAGTTAGTCTTATATACTTTATTATATCGTAAAGTAGACAGAATGAGTTTATGTATGGAACAAGATATTGTGTTCGATAATTGGGTATTGGAGAGACAACATGTAAATGCAGATTTTGCCGATAAAATTATCTTCAGTGACGATGCCCATTTCCATCTTGATGGTTTTTGGGCTGGAAGAATCATTGGACCTACAGGGTGGCCCAGAAAGACCGAAGTGGTGTGAATTCCTTATAACTTTTTTATTATAATTTTTTTTTCTTTTCTTTTCAGTATTTTGTAAAGAAGACTTGGATAATTTATAATGGAGCAATACACAATTGAACAACGTGTCCAAATTGTTGAAATTTACTTTTCAAATCAACGGTCCATTGTGTTGACTCAGCGTGCATACCGTCGTCAATTTAATGTGCGGGTTGCACCCTCTCAGTTGCAAATTTTCGAGAACAAGGAGCAGTAAGGAACCTTCCTGGTCCCGGCAGACACCGAACTGTCCACACGGCTGACAATATTCAAGTGGTACAGGAGAGTATTCGGGAGGATCCAGAAACATCAACCAGGAGACGTTCGTCACAACTGGGCCTCTCAAGAACGTCGCTGCAGCGAATTTTGCCACCACTTGCGGGATATCATTTTTAATAACTAATCCAAAAATATTCCCCATAAATTTAATGTATTAAAAAAAAAAAAAAATAAAAAATGTCTTTCTGGGCCACCCTGTATTTTTATGAAAATGAGGCAGGTCAAGCGCAAACAGTTAATGGTGTTCGGTATCGTGAAATGATAACAAGTTTTTTCTTGCCTATAATTAAGGACATGAATGTGGAGGGTATGTGGTTTCAACAAAACGATGCCACATGTCATACAGCCAGAGAAACAATTCAATTGCTACATCAGTCATTTCCCGGCCGTGTTATTTCGCGCTTTGGAGACCAGATCGTGCGATTTAACACCTTTAGATTTTTTCTTTGCGGTTTTTTTTAATAAGCCGACGACGACTCAAGCCTTAAAAGAGGAAATTGGAAGCTGCATTAATGAAATACCGTAGCATTTATGCAAAAAGGTCATTGAAAATTTCATTAAAAGAACGCGTATGTGCCAGCAAAGCCGCGGCGGCTATCTGCACGATATATATTTCATACATAACCTCATTCTGTGTACTTTACGATATAATAAAATTTCACGATTTTTTTTTTAAATATCTGTGTTTTATTTAAAATTTAAAAAATTGCGTTCTAGTTGGGACACCCTTTATAACACAAGATCATCTAAAATACCAAAACTAAATGATATGAAGTGAACAAGCAACAGAGGCGAAATATAGTAATTTGTCGTTAAAAAGGAAAAGGTACATATAAATTTATAGAAAATAATCTCAATGCTTCCTATATTGAATCTATAGTCAAGGAGGCACCTCTAAGCAAAGAACATTGCTTAGTGCGAGCGTTACATTAAGCTCGTCAGTTAGGGGGCTTACTCTACGAGGTCTTCACGAACGCATCAAATACTAACATCGGCACCGGTACTGGTACATAAATTCTGCAGTCTATAAGCTTTACTAATATACCCGTTTTATCAAATCTAGTTTAGAAATGTAGGTTGGTTCTAATGAACCTATCGTTTAGACTTTGCTGTCATTGCAACATCAAGAACAATGAAATTACCGATGGGCCAGCAATACAAGATTCAGACCTTAACCAAGGCCATATGGAGCCAGACATAAAAATCACTATCTACCTGCTATAAACAGGTCTTGGACTAGTAAGGAAACCACAAAAAAGCTGGTGCACTACGGAGAACTGTAGAATGTCTAGGGCTCTATGGCCAAAATAAGACATTGCCAAGATCAAAATTTAGCTTAGCTTGGGTAGGGCATACCAATGTTGATCGTTCATTATACCCTACTTTTTAGCATTAATACGTGAGATAGGCGAACCTCTGGTATATCTCGAACGTTCTGACGCTCAATTGAGGTCTCTACATTAGAAACAATTAAAAAATTCACGACGTGGTATAAACCGAATGGAGATTAAAAGTAAGAGAGATTGTGGAGGTTATAGGCATTCCACAATGAACCACAAACACAATCGTTCGACAGTTTTGCAGGAATGTCTGGTTTCGTTTTTTTGTTCCGTTTCGTAACCGCCGACTAAACATGAATCCACCAAACCGTGAAGAGTCGTGATAAATTGGCGTCAAAGAATGCAAAGGTGGATTCGTTAGCCCAAAAAGTCATGGTGACCCTTTTTTTTGGGTTGCACGAGCATTGACTACATTTTTCACCAGGGAACAGTCGTGATAAATTGGCGTCAAAGAATGCAAAGGTGGATTCGTTAGTCCAAAAAGTCATGGTGACCCTTTTTTTTTAGGTTGCACGAGCTTGACTACATTTTTCACCAGGGAAGTGCAAAATTAAAACATATAAAGGTTCTATGGCAAAATTTTAAGGATTGGGCTCCGAATTGCTATATTTCGTGTTTCAAAACTTTATAAGGTGGCTCGGCGGAAGAGTTTTGATTCTAAAGACGAAATCTTCTCACAAAAAATGTCTATTTTTATGACCTCAACAAATCATACTTTTCAAAAGGGATAAAAAAATTGGATAAACGTTGGGCTTAGTGTTTAGAGCTAACTTTTTAGGTAAAAACCTGTTTAAAAAACATAGACTTTCTGACCTGTCCTTGTATTTAGAAACGTCAAGGGAATTAGACAACATCCATTAGAGAATCCCTAGATTTGCTCCTAATTACTTACTACATCCAATGTAATGAGATCTCTGTGGACAGAGATTCATGTCCAGTCCGGTTGCAATCGAACCGGACATGATGTTACCCGTTGAACCACAAATGATAGCATATACACTAATTACATAGCTCATAGCTGATGTAAAGCTTCTAAATCTGCAATTAAATAAAAAAAACTGCAAGGGAAAATCCGTTGAGGCAGCTCATATAAGGTTCCCTCGACATTCGCTAATGTAAATGTGAAATATATTAAAAAAGGTGGGCAAATTTGAGATTAGGAAGTAAGTTGGCTTTTTTGAAAAATTTAATTTTATTGATACCAATGTAAAGCGGAAGTATGGGAATTATTATTGGAATATGACTTCAAGTTAGTGTCACCCTCTAGCACGTCGACAAGCGGGTTCTATTTGCACGAAATTTTAAACCACATTTTATACCAAAGCTTTACTTATCTATCTCGTCAATGCGGTGCTGAATTTCATATTGTTACGTTTTTCCTTTAAAAACGTGGAAGGAATTCGTTTTGCAAACAACCGTAATCAAATTAAAACACTTGTAGTATGTAGTTTTACAAAGCAATACTTTTATTAACTTTAGAGTTAGTCACTTAAAAAACACTTTCACAAATACTGTAAACAAACTTCACAAAACTGCATTACAAATACTCTTAGTCACACTGTTCTCTTTATACGCGTCTTAATTAAAACTGTTTCCACAATACTCGCCCATCGGCCTTATATAGTAGAGAAGAGAGTTTCTAGCAATTTCTGCAGACGTAAACAAAGAGCAGCTGTAGTTGATTACACTAACAATGTGGCTTACGAAAGTTCATGTGTGTTCCACTACATTCTCACATGATCAAGAACACACTCACACATACGTTGTACAAACAGATTATCTGAAGTTAACAGTAACAGAGAGAGAATGTAGATAAAAGAGAAACATGTTGCTATGCTCTTTACTGTACATAAGAGAAACATGTTGCTCTGCTTATTTGCCTAAACAGAATAACAACAACACCAACAGAAACATCTAGAAAGCGAGGGGAAGAATTATAAGCATTGAACTTTGCACAATGGGACGGATAAGTTTAAAATTCGTCACAATATTTTAGAGCTTCAGTTGTTTGTAGTTTGTTCACGTAAACTCGGTTTTTCAAATGACCCCGGAGAAAATAATCCAACAAATCACAAAAACGAGGTGGCTAATCGACATCGCCAAACCAAGCAATTACTTTTTAATAAATAATTGTCAAAGGATTACAGTTTAATTCTTGAAATTTCATGATATGACAGCCAATTTACTTTGCAACCTTAATTTTGCCTACTAGCATTTAACTCAATCTGTATGTATTTATCTATCTGGGTGAGAACATTAGAATAAGAAAGCTTAGTCGAAATTAGGTTCTTCTGTCTTGAATAAATTTGTTGGTAGGGGAACACTACAAATGGATGTAGTACAATGGAACATCGCTCTCCTTTCCTCAAAGATTGGCAAAAAGGTTGTTGGAATACGCAGAAAGTCTCGTATTATCCCATTGAAGCTTACTTCAGTAAATGATCGGTGGGCGTTATGATGTGGAGAAAACTTGAATTAAAATATTCCAACTAAAAGTACTTGCATGTACAAAAGCGAACAGTACTCAATTCTAGTTCCAAAGCCTGCCTGGGACACTCTAAAGTGCATTAATAATATATGCACATATTCCAGTAAGTGCATTTTAAAGGGTATTTAAAGCCAGCAAATTAATAATTTTCACTTCAGTCAAGATTTGTTAATTGAAAATGTCCTCTAGAGATTTTCATGGTGGTTCTTTCAAAATCTTGTATTCAAAGAAAGATCATGAACGACGCAATAATTTGTTTCATTTGCAAATACTATTTATGAAATTTGTGGGTCAAATGCCCACAAACTTAGAGATGAAAGTACCATACTCTTGGAAGAAATTTGCCAAATGGTTGACTAAATGTTATTGTTGTTTTTCGGCAATTTCTACATTACATTTGTCTATACTTTTCCTGAAAACAACTTGTGACATGTTGCAGATGGGCGAACTAGAAGAAATTACCGATGCTCTCACCATGGCCATTATATTTTCATTCGCGTCGTTTTCAACGTGTTACTGGTTGTGGAGATCCAAATCTTTAATGCAGTTTCTAGAAGATATCAATTCACAACATCGTCATCACTCAATGGCTGGCTTAACGTTCATTAATATCAACTCGTCTTATAATTTGGCCCACAAATTGACCAAATACTGGCTAAGGTCCTGTATGGTAGGTGTAGTTTCTTGGGCTCTAAATCCTTTGCTTTTAGGATTACATACTCTACCCTTGAAATGCTGGTACCCGTTTAATCCTCTGGTAAGAAATTATATAGTTTTTACTTCAAAGTTAATTTTTTCTTATATTCACTTAAAAGCATCCTTGGGTTTACGAAGTGATCTATGCTACCCAAGTTTGGTGTCAGTTAATAATGGGTTGCATTTTTGGAACTGGTTCTGCGCTCTTTGTTTCGGTTATAATTATAATGTTGGGCCAATTTGACATCCTCTTCTGCAGTTTAAAAAATCTGGACTATCATGCGCAACTAATATCTGGCGGAAATTTAAGGCAATTAAAGTAAGAAAAGTCGGAGTTCTATCTTCGGCTAAGTCGAATCTTTAAAACTCTTCACCAATGGTGTTTTGAAAGTTAAAGAACAGAATCGAAAAAGTTTATATTTAATTAGTAGATCGATTTAGGTAAGTTCTTAAGAATTAAAGTGACATTGATCTGTGCAAGTTTTAGGTCGTTGTAAGGTGAACCTGAACATCAAGTTCTTCCTGTTTACGAAACTTGAAAACCTACAAATGCCATCAGAATCGAATAAGAATAAATGAAGATCTACTAAACGCGACAAGACAAATCTCTGCTTCTGTTGAGGTACATATGTCAACAAAAAAGATGTGCATATGTCACACACTTCTAAGGCCAAATATCAACATTGCTTGACAAACGCTCCGAATAAATTCACAGAGAAGAAGCATTCGTGTTGGTGCGCCTCCTAAAACGTAAAGTAGGAACATGAAGAAGTTGTAGAGGGTCATTGAAATTAACTTGAAACTGCAACAGTTAGTTTAAGAGAGCTATCACAATGGCTATTTGATTGTAGCCGAGGTTCGGCTAAAATTGAAAGCAGTGGCACTTAAACCAAGTCTTAGCAGGAAAAGGTTTGATGTAGAAAAACTGAAATCACCTGAAGTTGCTATGAGGTTCTCTACTGCATTGAGGAATAGAACAGACCCTCTCGATATCTCCGTCCACCAGAATATAGACACCTACTGGAATGATGTAAAAACGGCTTTTATTGAAACTGCTGCTAGTGAAGTAGGTTATAAAAACAAGTCCAATAAGCCTTGGATTTCTAGAAAAACGTGGCAAACAATTGAAGACAGAAGATTAGCTAAAGGGAAGTTAAATGATGCCAAGACCCCATATATCAAACAACAAGGACAGCGCGTATATCAGCAATTAAATCGAGAAGTCAAACGAAGTGCAAGGGAAGATAAGCGGAGATGGGCTGAAAATTTAGCCAAAGAGGCCCAGATAGCTACCGAAACGGGTCGATCCAAGGACCTTTATCGAATCACCAAGGAAATAGCTGGTCACAACCACTATAATTCAAAGCCACTAATGAATGAGCAGGGCAATTTGATCTGCTCCAAAGATCAACAGATGGAATTATGGGAAGGTTATTACGAAAAACTACTGCCAGTCAATCCGGCTGAACTCTGTAAAATATGTAATTGCGATCCTGTGCGTTACAGTAATAATGATAATAACGATTTTGAAATAGCACCACCAACATCTCAAGAAATAACTGCCGCAATTAAATGCCTAAAGTCTGGAAAGTCTGCAGGTACTGATGGAATTCCACCTGAATTATTAAAAGCCAATACAGCTCTATCCACAAAGCTTTAAAAGCCTTTTATAATAAAATACTGGTCGGACGAAAGACTGCCAAACGTCCTCAGAGAAGGCCTAATTATACAAATTCCTAAGAAAAGGGAATTTGCACGACAGTTCAAACTGGAGGGGTATCACTCTTCTTAATATGGTCAATAAAGTCATAGCCCATATTCTGCACAGTCGCATAGCGTCCATTGTTGAACCAGAGCTTAGACGCGAACAAGCAGGCTTTAGACCGAATAAATCCTGTATTGATCACATTAACAGCCTTCGGGTTATTGTGGAACAATCGGTTGAATGGCGATCTCCCCTTTATCTATTGTTTATTGATTTTAAACGTGCATTTGACACTTTAGAGCACTACAGCGCTATTTGGGATGCTTTAAGAAACAAAGGAGTCCCCGAGAAGATCATACGACTCATAAAAGAGCTATAATAATGCGTTTTGCTGTATTCTCCATGAAGGTTGTCAGAGCAAGCCCATTAGTGTTAAGATTGGAGTTCGTCAGGGATGTGTGTTATCCCCACTGCTATTTAACATAGTTCTTGATGTTGTGTTGAGTAATTCGATGACTGGGCAACATGGTATCTCTTGGGGTCTTCACAATAGACTAGATGGCATCGATTACGCCGATGACGCGTGTCTGTTCTCTCATCGATTCTCAAGTATGCAATCTAAACTCCAAAACTTTGCCTCCCGTGCTGCTCTAGCTGGTCTTCAGATAAACATCAAGAAAACTAAGTCAATGCGAATTAACTCACAAAATGACGCTAAATTTTATCTTTCTAGACAATTCATTGAAGAAGTTGAAACTTTCTGTTACCTAGGGAGTATTATCTCAAAAAGTGGAGGCAGTAGAGAAGACATTCAAAATAGGTTACGCAGAGCAAAGCAAGCTTTTGGCATACTAAACAAACTCTGGAGATCTCAAAATATCTCGACTACCACCAAAATAAAAGTTTTTAACACCAATGTTAAAGCCGTGCTCCTATATGGGTGTGAGACTTGGAATATCTCGAGCCGTGAAATGAACAGTTTACAAGCTTTTGTTAATCGGTGCTTAAGACGTATACTTAAAGTTTTCTGGCCCGTCACAATCACTAATGAAGACCTATTGTTGCGCACTGCTCAGGACCCGCTACAAATAAGCATACGCACTAGAAAATATGGCTGGCTAGGACACACATTGAGAAAACCGGCCACTGATATAAATCGTCAAGCTATTGAATATAATCCTCAAGGTTCCAGGAGGTCTGGTAGACCCGCAAACACGTGGAGACGCCAAACTGGGAACGAGCTGAGGGAGTTCGGTGTATCATGGAACGAGATGAAAGTGATGTCTACCGATAAACTTACATGGAAAACATTTGTTGAGGCCCTATGTTCCACCAAGAATTAAAGGACTAAATATATATGTATATATCACAATGGCCAAGCTATGTTTACGGCGACTGTGTATGCTTAACATGATGCCTAACGTGCCAAGCAATATTGGAATTCCTGAAAAATACTGTATATAAACTTCTACACTGATGCCTCCCACTTATTAAAGTAGACCCTAAAGATATACGAATGCCGAAATTGCTGTCATTAAGAAATTAGCAGATTGTTATGTCCTCTCGACAGATGTGTCGTTGATTATTGTGAGTACCTATCAAACTTGCGCTGACCAACTGCTGTTGATCTAGAGTCGCGACATCCGGTTGAGAATGCAACACCTCACCGAGTTCACACTCTTACCGAGATTTGGGTATAAACTACTACCAGACTGTAAAGAATTTAAGGGGACCTCACTTCTGTGACACCAGAATTAAGTTTAAAGTCAGTCTTCATAGAAGAAGGCTACTACCAGTTACATTCCACAGGCCCACGGCGCAGAAAATGTCAGCAACAACATAAAAATACTCATCAATAGAATTGGTCAACAGTGTAGTTTCAGCATAGGACAAGACGAATTCGCCTAACCTCCCAAATTACTCAACCTTTGCTAAAGCCCCACTATTATAACTGAACGCCCAAGAAAGGTTAATCCCCATGCTACCTAGGTTTCTAATAAAATCTACATTCTGGAGTCTAGGATAGACATATCAGATGCAAAAACGCATTGAGCCATATCAGCCCGGATTTAAGTACACCACAGGGAATTGCTGGGTGATGTAGGAAATATTGGATACGAAGAAACGGCTCTGATTGGTCTTAACTTGATTAGCCTAGACTTATCTCGGTTATACTTTATATCGACTGTGGACACTGACCTTCACGTTGTATCACCCGGGTAACTACATTAACACCCGTTAATGTAGTTAGTTTACATGTGCCGCGAGTTCTCCCACACTATAGTCAAAAAAATGGATAGGACGTTGGGCTAAAAACCCACTCCTGGAAAAAACAATTACTATGAAAAATTAAGAATAAAAACGGTCCCCACAAATGTTAGAAGAGGACGTCCGAAGCTTCGAAAGATGAAGTACAGGAAAATTGAAATTGATTTCTAAAATATGCTCGGCCTTTGACCTTAACAGGTTTAAGTAAGTACAGGGAACTGATAATCAAACGAATTATGAATGAATTGTTGACATGTCTCTAGCCACTGACATGCTACTTTTTCCGGGGATGTACAATTTCATGCAGATATGACCTCAAGTTAGAAAAGAAACGTTCTCACAGATCATAGTGACTATCAAGGCCCGATGCATCCTTAATTCTTTTTTATTTCTCTGAAGTCCTGGGCTATCTGCCTAACGTAGATATGGGACGACTTTAAAGTTTTTTAAAGCGATCTGAATGGTTAAACGGGGATGCCAGTGATATTATATATGGCAGCTTTCGTGTAACACAATAGATTTCATAGTCTTAGTGAGTTTAATTTCCAGACTGCAACGATAACCTCAGCTAAGTGTAGGCATGTTCACATATACATAAAGATTTTGAACGGAAGTCTGGGCTATATTCGAAAAGTTTCTGGTAAAGTTTATCAAAATCAGTCACAAAGTTACTTTACACAAGTACTTTAATTTCTCGTTTATTTAAAATATAGGTAAAATTAATGTGGATGTTTCGATCCAGAAACAAGAAAAATTGGTCGGTTTGATCATCTATATTTGTATGTTTTAAAATCTGACTTATATGGGAGGGGTCACGCCCACTTGAGATTTGAAAAGAAAATCTGGCCTATTTTAACCACCGATTACACCTTATCATACTGTCAAAATTTCAGAAAAATCGGGCCGCTCGGTCATCCATATTTGTCATTTTTAATATATGAGTTTTATGGGAGAGGTCACGCCCACTTGAGATTTCGAAAAAAAATTTAGACTATACC
Source organism: Stomorhina lunata (assembly GCA_933228675.1). Lineage (NCBI taxonomy): Eukaryota > Metazoa > Arthropoda > Insecta > Diptera > Rhiniidae > Stomorhina > Stomorhina lunata. Next base: position 21,918,821 of record OW121743.1, read on the forward strand.
CAGCAAAACTTTGGTAATGACAAGTACTCTGATAACTGGTTACCTTGTAACGACTACAACATACCATCCGAATAAATAATAAGTTATTACAGAAGTACTTATTTGTAATTAAGCTGGTAATTTAAACTGAATGGTCCCGGTGCAAATCCCACCAAGGGCAACAATTTTTTTTTAGTTTTTTTTTTTTTTATTAAAAGAGTCTTTTTAAATGATTTTTGAATTTTAAGAACTTAAATATTATCTTCTGTAAAAAAAATTTGTAAAACTAACTCACGTTAATGAAAAAATACCATCATGAGTCAATTTTGATTATGTAGGGGATGTTGAATACCAAACACGATTCTAATTGGTCTTAACTTGGTAAGCCCAACTTATCTGGGTCATCCTTCATCTCAACTGTGGACACACACCTCCTTATGGTATTACCCGGGGAGCTAGTTTAACACCCATTAATATTCTGAGTTAACATGTTCCGAGAGTTGTCCCATAAGATCGATAAAAATGGGTTAGGATTTCGGGCTAGTAACCGTCTCTTGAAAAAAAAAAATACAATGAAGAGGATAAAATTAGAATTGAAATGTCCCACTACCTAATGTTAGAGGAGGATGTCCGAAACTTCGATAGAAAGACCAAGTAGAGGAACATTTTTCAAAGCTTGGCTTATAAAATTGGAGAATATTCGCACAAGATCGAAATCCATGGAATTCTAAAATATGCTCGGACTTTGACCTAAACAGGTTGTAACATTTAAGTAAGTAAGAGTCAATCTTCTGTAAAAACTTATACAAAAAAGAAGATTTAAATTGTTTAAGTTTTAAAATAATTTTAAAAAAGTTTTAAAATAATTTTAAAAAAGTTTTAAAATAATTACAAAAAATAGTATAAAAATATTTTTCCAAAAATTACAACAAAGCAAAAAAAAAGCAGGGAAAAAACAAAGTTATTTCCACATGATTTTGGATCTAAAAATAAAAATTGTTTATATTAATTATAAGCTGCTAAGTTTTCAACATATGAAGTAGCTCAGTGGAAGAGTCTCTGCCTAGCAGTCGGAGGGTCTGGGTTCGAGCCCCCATGGGATCATAAAAAAATTTTGTATTTCGTTTAAAAATATATGTTTTTAATAAAACAACAACAAAAAAGTTGTTGTTGTTGTTGTTGCTTTCAAATTGCTTACCCAAGTCATTACTTTTCTGCAATTGGTAAGTACTTGCCTCCAATGACATCCCCATGTTAATGTAATGACTTAAACAGCGAATGAGTAAGTAGTTCGTGTTCAATAGTTTAACTGTTTACCTCATTATTTGGTAATGAAAAGTTTTACTGGGTAGTTACCACCGGCCACACTATACTACACTGTCAAAATTTCAGAAAAATCGGTCTGCTAGTTTCGGAGATCCTTCCAAACAAACAACATACAAACAGACGCGAACATTTTTTTTTTATAGATTTAGAAGATAGAAGATAGAAGAAGAAGATAGAAGAAGAAGATAGATGAAGAAGATAGATAGATAGATATTTTTCATTTCGGTATATCCTTAAGGTGCTAAATTTAATAGAACTTTTAATAGACATACATTCTTAAGTCGACTCTTCTGTGGATTCAAAGTCGATTGGTGTAATTTTTATTGGGTCTGAGATTAATAATGAAAATATTACAAACTGATTGACAAATTTAGAATACGCTATTACTTATTGGTGAAGGGGATTGCAAATTAGGTATCTATAAGAAAAGAGGTACTCATTATATTTCTTTAACAGAAAACTTCAAGCTGAACTGCCACAATGTGAAAATGAAGAACTGAATCAATATGTCTATTCGAAAGAGTACCGGACCAACATGGATGTATTTGCGAACACACTAAAGCGAAATAATAAACCATTGCACAAAATTTTGCACGAATCATTAGTCGAGTGCGTAAAATTGCATCAATTTATTTTAAAAAGTTGCGATACTTTGGAGAATCTGTTTAATCCCTATTGCCTGGTCAAATCTCTACAAATAACGTTGCAGTTATGTTTGTTAGTATTCGTAGGGGTAGCGGTAAGATTTAAAAATATTTATAAATTTATTTAGATAAAATTTATATTACCTCCCACTTGTAGGGTGAGAGATCAACTATGAGAACCATTAACTTGGTACAATATTTAGTATTGACCATTTCCGAACTGGTAATGTTTACTTATTTTGGTGAATTGCTTCGAAATCATAGCATTCGTGCCGGCGAGGCTTTCTCTCGTTCTCAGTGGTGGCCCAATGCCCACTTTATTAAAAGGGACATTCTTATATTTTTGGTTAATACAAAACGTGTTGTTAAATTGACTGCTGGGAAATTTTATTTGATGGATATACAGCGTCTGCGTTCGGTAAATTTTATAAAAGAAATTTAATTATATTTGAATATTTAATAACTAATTAGTTCCTCTTATTTTAGGTGATTACTCAAGCATTTTCATTTTTGACTTTATTGCAAAAACTGGCAGAAAAGAATAAATAAACATCACTTATATAAAAAATTTATGTGAAATGAAAAAATTTTAATTTATTGTTTTAATAAAGATAACACTTGACTCAATTTGTATATTCATTTGAGGGAAAAATATACTTATACACTCAACCAAAAAACTTCGTAAATACGGTAAAATTGCATGTAATATTGAAGAATTTTTTCTTTTTGAAGAAATTTTGTTGAGCTAAAGAAAAAACTATTGAATATACAAATTTTTTTAGTTGCTTTTTAATTTAAATGATGAATTTTTATTGATATTTAATAACTTGCTCCTCAAATTAAATAATTATTTAAGTACTATTCAACATTTTTCTTCAAACCAACTGCAAATTCCAGTAAAATTTTATTCAAATTGAAGAATTTGTACTCAAATTAACAGGCAAAGAAATATTTTTGCAATATAAAAATAATTTATTCTAAGTTTTTATTAAACAATGACCGCAGAATTTGGTACACGACCACTTTATTACATATGTTTCTCCCTACTTGGGAGGTTCTTATATTCAGTTGGCAAGTTTGTATATCTCCATATAGACCTGACTTAGCACCTGAAACAACACAAAGTAAAGACACGATATTTTTGATTCTTTGACTTTTTCTTTTTTAAGAAATTTCTTACTTTTATACGAAAATGTTTGACAGGAAAGTTTTAAAAATATGATTTTTTTATAGGAAATATTTTTTAAATTTTTCAAAAAATTTCCTATTTTTATAGGAATTTTTTCAAAAAATTTCCTATTTTTATAGGAAATTTTTCAAAAAATTTCCTATTTTTATAGGAAATTTTTCAAAAACCTTCCTATTTTTATAGGAAATTTTTCACAAAAATTTCCTATTTTTATAGGAAATTTTTCAAAAAATTTCCTATTTTTATAGGAAATTTTTCAAAAAATTTCCTATTTTTATAGGAAATTTTTCAAAAAATTTCCTATTTTTATAGGAAATTTTTCAAAAAATTTCCTATTTTTATAGGAAATTTTTCAAAAAATTTCCTATTTTTATAGGAAATTTTTCAAAAAATTTCCTATTTTTATAGGAAATTTTTCAAAAAATTTCCTATTTTTATAGGAAATTTTTCAAAAAATTTCCTATTTTTATAGGAAATTTTTCAAAAAATTTCCTATTTTTATAGGAAATTTTTCAAAAAATTTCCTATTTTTATAGGAAATTTTTCAAAAAATTTCCTATTTTTATAGGAAATTTTTCAAAAAATTTCCTATTTTTATAGGACATTTTTCAACAAATTTCCTATTTTTATAGGAAATTTTTAACAAATTTCCTATTTTTATAGGAAATTTTTCAACAAATTTCCTATTTTTATAGGAAATTTTTCAACAAATTTCCTATTTTTATAGGAAATTTTTCAACAAATTTTCTATTTTTATAGGAAATTTTTCAACAAATTTCCTATTTTTATAGGAAATTTTTCAACAAATTTCCTATTTTTATAGGAAATTTTTCAACAAATTTCCTATTTTTATAGGAAATTTTTCAACAAATTTCCTATTTTTATAGGAAATTTTTCAAAAAATTTCCTATTTTTATAGGAAATTTTTCAAAAAATTTCCTATTTTTATAGGAAATTTTTCAAAAAATTTCCTATTTTTATAGGAAATTTTTCAAAAAATTTCCTATTTTTATAGGAAATTTTTCAAAAAATTTCCTATTTTTATAGGAAATTTTTCAAAAAATTTCTTAATTTATATAGGAAATTTTTCAAAAAATTTCTTAATTTATATAGGAAATTTTTCAAAAAAATTTCCTATTTTTATAGGAAATTTTTCAAAAAACTTCCTATTTTTATAGGAAATTTTTCAAAAAACTTCCTACTTTTATAGGAAATTTAAAAAAAAAAATTTCCTATTTTTATAGGAAATTTTTCAAAAAAATTTCATAATTTAATGGGAAAATTTTCAATTATTATTTATTTATTTTATACTTAAAATTTTATTTATTTATAGGAAATTTTTACAAAAAATGTCTTATTTTTATAGGAATTTTAAAAAAGTTTCATATTTTTATAGGAAAATTTTCTAAAATTTTTTATTTTATATTTTCAAAAACTTCTTATTTTTCTTAACCTTGTAGAAAATTGTTTTTATGGGAATTTTTTAAAAAAAATTCTTATTTTAATATAGCAAATTTTTCAAAAAATTTATATTTTTATATGAAATTTTTTAAAAAATTTCTTATTTTTATAGGAAATTTTATTCAAAAATTTTATATTTTTATAGAAATTTTTTTTTCAAAAATTTCATATTTTTATAGAAAATTTATTCAAAAATTTATTATTTTTATAGGAAATTTTTTCTAAAATTTATTGTTTTTTAAAGGAATTTTTTTTCAAAAATTTCTTACTTTTGCAGGGAATTTTTTCAAAAATTTCTTATTATTATAGGAAGTTTTCCAAAAATTTTATATTTTTATAGGAAATTTCCCAAAATTTTTTATAGGAAATTATTAAAAAATTACTTCAAAAATTTCATATTTTTATAGGAAATTTTTAAAAATAAAATCTTTTTGAAAAATTTTCTATTAAAATAAGAAGTTTTAAAAAAATTCCTATAAAAATATGATTTTTGAAAAATTTTCTTTAAAAATATGAATTTTTTGAAAAATTTCCAATAAAAACAAGAAAATTTATAGGAAATTTTCAAAAAAGTTCCTATAAAAATTTTTAAAAATTTACTTATGGTTTTCAAATATCAAATATCGTCTTAGTTTTGTATTTCTTTTTTATTTATTGAAAACGTGTCTGCACAGTTGAGTGGTCGAGGGCAACATGTTTCTTAACCCCCATCTGGCATTGCTTCTGATTGATACATTTAACGGTTCAATTGATATAATTGAATTATAAATAAATACATTAAATTCAAATAAATGGGTGTTAACTGAAAAGTTATGATAAAATATAAAATTAACTTTTGAAAAATAAACTAAAGAGGAGTTGAATTTATACTTTATTGTCATAATTGTAGTAATTAAGTTATTTAAAAACATTTAGGAAAGTGTTAGAGTAGGTAAAAAACGAATATGTGACACCCTGCACCACAAAGATCAATATTTTGGCTAAGGTTTTATTACACAAACGTTTTCTTGAAATTTATTTAGAGTTAATTAATTTTCGGCTTAAGGTCATTTACGGAAGCTTGACCCATTTGAGTTTTTTACGTCGATCGATCTATCGACCGTTTTTGTCGTATTTAAGAGAAACATTATATGTATTAATTTCTTACAACGCCAGTGGCTTGAAACTAAAAAAGTGGAATTTTATAAATGGTTACCCTATATTTTCACAGGGTGAATTATTGGGCTTCAAAATAGATCTCTCCAAAGGTAAAATAGCTTTGGGCCGTGTAGCACTTTAATTTATTGCCCAATATGGTAATGGTGGCTCCAAAAATTTTGATATAGAATTAAGGAAAATAAGTTTTAATGCCATTTGTAGCTACCCTTAGTCTAAAATTAGACAGCGTTATATCATGATAGTAGTATACTTTTGTTGTAGTCAGGTTCACCCCTGACACACTACTTTGTCAAGGAGTTATTGTTTAGTTCAGAACCGGAAGTCGCTATCCCTACTAGAAATATTTGTACATCGAACCTTTTTCGAATGAATAATAAATAAATGGGAGGATCGTCAACAGCTCTTTCAGAGTCTCTGGATCTTAACGATGGCTATGAAAACATTAGGAAATCGTACAGGCTTGCAGGTGAATGGAATATACTACCAGGCAGAAATCTTTTCATATGGAAAGCTACTGAGCTAATTCTGAATAACATATCTGCAGTTAAAGTTCTGCGAGGGCAATGTATCACATCAACATTAATAAGGAAATATAGATTAGTTCGGATAGACTAAACACCTAGTTTCAAGACAAGTATATGTTGGGTTCCTGGTCACTGCGACATTGACCGCACGACAAGGGACAAGAGATATCTCCGTCTATATGTGACAGAGATAGCTCCGCCTATATGTAACTTATACATGAGTATTAAGTCTTGGATCGGCAAGGAAACAATAAAGGGCTTCATGGCTCAATTTAGATATAAGCAGATCCAAGTTTTTGTTAGGTTTTAGTAAAACTAGTCTAAGCAAATGCATCGGTGACTAATCTGCCATTGTGCTCTCAACTTTAGGATAAACAGGTGGGATGGAGCAATTCAGGACATCTGTAGACTGTGCTTAGACGAGGATTTGTCCGAATCGGTTGAACATATTCTCTGTTACTGGCCTATGCTTCAGAATCAGAGACTTAAATTTCTAAGTAGGTAACGGATTTCATAAGGAACTTCAAGATATCCAGCAGAGTATTTTGAGTGATTTGTATGGTGTATAATAGGACTCAAATGCCTAAGATAGGTCTCTTTCTACCTTTCTATCGTAGCATATAATTACCTCTGAATCGACTACTGGGGGGTTACTGCGTATTTCGATTCGAAAGAAAAACTGTTCGAATTTGTATGGTTAAAGCATTGTATTTCGAAAATATTTTCTTTCGAATCGAAATACGCAGTAACCCCCCTGCTTTTATCTATTTCCTTACTTATTCTTTACGCGTCTTTCTGCCTCTTCTATCTCCTCTATTAAGCAAGGATCACCATTGATCTAGGGGTATCCGAGTGTAGTTGTCACTATTTATTTTGGCATTGCCTTTCTAACCTAACCTATCACGACAAGTAAGGAAACATCGGGTCTGGACAATAATATTTGAAAAAGTTGTTTATTTTAGCAGGGTCAGTTATTCAATTCCTTACCAGAGGTCGTTATTCCTGATAGAACCAGCTGGAATAATCGTCAATCGCTCTTTGAGGGGAACTCGATGATCACAGACGCCTCTAAAATGGAAATCGGCACTGGCGCTGGTGTCTTCTTAAAGAATCAGAACATTAGGAAATCTTACAGGCTTAGAGATGAGTGCAGTGTATTTCAGGCAGAAATCTTTGCCATTCCGAAAGCCACTGAACTTATTTCATACAGCATTTCTGTAGATAGCGAGGTGACAATCTATGTTGACAGCCAGGCTGCTCCAAAAGCCCTAGAAGGATGTAGTATCACCTCAAAACAAGTCAAGTCATGTAGATTAGCTATCATCAGCTTCTCAGATACAAATAGGGTAAGACTTTGCTGGGTTCCTGGTCATTGCGACATCGAAGGAAATCGCAAAACTTGGCTCGAGTCAGGAACTGATGCTCGCGGTGACAGAGACAGCACCACCTATATGTCACCTTTTTATGGTCATCAAGTCTTGGATCGGTGAGGAAACAGCTAAGAACTGGTATAGCATGGCCACTTGCACAATATCTAGGACCTTATGGCCCTACTTAAATATACACCTGACCAAGCTCTTGCTAGGTCTTAGCAGAACCAGTCTTAGGAAATGCATAGGTTTTCTAACTGGCCACTGCGCCCTGAGTTCTAGGCTAAATAGTTGGGATGGAGCAATTCACGACATTTGCAGACTATGCTCAGACGCAGATTCGTCCGAAACGGCCGAGCACATTCTCTGCCATTATTCTAAGCTCCAAAACCACAGACTTAAGTGTCTAGGTAATAGATTCCATGAGGAACTGGGCGACATACAGCAGTGCGAACTGACTGACGTTGTAGGTTTTATACTGCGACTCAGATGGCTTAGATAGACAGGTCTCTTTTCCTAGGGTAGCATTTTAGACAACACTTTTCTTCTCTACGACTCCCTTTTTCTATCTCTATCCCAACCATACGATGCCCTTCACCACTAAGGTCAAAGGTGTTCTTTTTCCTGTATAAAGACAAATATTTGCTAAATTTTCTCATCATACAAACTTTTTCTCAAAACTTATGTAAAGGGTGGTTAAATTGTAAGGGCCGATGTTGAATGTGAACCACACCAAAACGCCAAGTTTTTTTCCGAATTTTATTTGACATTTCTCTATTTCAGACTTACTCAATTTGAACCATGGAGAGATACACAATCCAACAACGTGTTGAAGTTATCCAGACTTATTATGAAAATGGGCGTTCAAATCAAAATGCATATCGTGCACTTCGTGAGTTTTTTGGTCAATTTGATCGTCTAAATGTGCGTACAATCCCAATACCGTGGAAAAATTCGAGCAAACCGGGTCTGTAGAAGATGTAAGAACACCAGTACATGCTCGTACAGCTCGTACTGCAGAAAATATTGCTGCTGTTCGCCATTGTGTGGCTGAAGAGCCGTCCACCTCAACTCGTCGTCGTGCCCAACAATTGCACCTCTCACGCTCGTCGTTGATGAACATTATGCATAAAGACTTGCATTTACACACTTACAAGGTGCAATTGGCTCAAGAACTAAAGCCTCTTGACCATTCTAAACGTCGTGAATGGGCAGAATGGTGGCAAGAAATGGCAACAGTGGATGATCAATTTTCGAAGAAAATCATCTTCAGTGATGAGGCATATTTTCACCTCAGTGGATTCGTCAATAAACAGAATTGCCGCATTTGGGCGAATGAGAATCCAAGAGTGATTGTCGGAAAACCAATGCACCCACAAAGAGTGACTGTTTGGTGCGGTTTATGAGCTGGCGGCATCATCGGGCCGTATTATTTCCAAAATGAGGCCGGTCAGGCAGTTACTGTGAATGGTGTTCGCTATCGTGAGATGATAACGAACTTTTTATGGTCCGAATTGGAAGATATGGATGTGGATGATATGTGGTTTCAGCAGGATGGTGCAACTTGCCTCACAGCTAACGAAACAATGGCTCTTTTGCGCAACAAATTCAACAATACGTGTTCTCTCACGTAATGGCGATGTCAATTGGCCGCCAAGATCATGTGATTTGACACCGTTGGACTTTTTCTTTGGGGTTTTTTAAAAGAAAAGGTGTAAGTCGATAAGCCAGCAGCAATTCAAGAGCTAAAGGATGAGATAATTCGGCACACTAACGGCATAGAATCTCCATTATGCCTCAGGGTCATCGAAAATTTGGACCATCGGATGGAGGTGTGCCGCCGTGGTCGCGGCGCCCATTTGGCCGATATTTTGTTCCATACATAATTGACTAATACCAATATATCACAATAAAATAAAAATACAATAATTTCCTAAATAGTTTGTGTTTTATTCAAAATCAACATCGGCCCTTGAAATTTAACCACCCGATAGAAACTTCTGCTATCGTTATTTACTTTCAGAAAGGATCACAATGGACCCGAAGTCTCCGAGTGAAGATGCCACACCATTGGCATTACCTTTTCAACCTAAGCTAGCAGGGTCACATACATATTAGTTAAAATTCCGAATTATTAACAATTCAAAAACAAGTAAGAAAGTATAGACGACTTTATCATATCCTACACCTCTCAGGTCAAATTTGGCCAAATTATAATTACATTAGCTTTGCAATAGAGGCTTCCCGACGGATTTTCTTAAGTATTCTTAAGTGATTCTAAGTCGATTGCTATACTTTAAAGTTTAACGTTTGCAATGATGTTTGCATAACAAACAAAAGCACAAACACAATATACGTACTATAACCACCTATGGCGATGTAGGGTATAACGATAAATTGATACAATGTATTTATTCATATTCTCAAGACTTAGAGTTGACCAAACAAAACTAAACTAATTATTAGAATATTATAGAATATTTTATTTATATACATGCATTTTATTTATGTACCTAGGGAGTCCCAGATAAAGAAGTTGACTTTTGATTAGTGATGGGACAAGGGTAAATACCCAAGTGGTAAATTGGGTATTAAAAGGTAAATACCTAGGTATTTACCCAAGCACTTGGGTTTTTACCCAAAATGTGGGTATAAATCAAAATAAAAAAAATTTAAAAGAAGATGTGTGTGCTAAGGGGAGGTTCAGAAGCAGCTGAAGTACAGGGAGCTATTGAAATTCGAACATCAAATTTGTTTAATTGCGTACTTCCACAAATTTCTTTCCTCTAATTTACTGGAGAAATTTCATCCAAACAAAAGTTTTGGCCCAAAAATCATTTCTGGCCTTGTAATTGACAAAATCTGCCATTACGTTTATGTTTAGCGCCTGTGACATTGTGTAAATGAATTCCAATGCAGGAGGTACCTCAGATAAATTCGAAAATGTTCAAAATTCTGTTGGTCTACGTAACAACGAGTATTTGTTCAAATGAGTATTTACCCGAAATTATATAAATACCCGGGTATGAAGATGGGTATAAATAGGTAAATACCCAGCGTTAGGTAAATACCCAGGTCTAAACCCATCTCTACTTTTGATAATTGCCGAACTAGTTATAAGAATATTAGATTCTGAATAAAATGGTTATTCTAAGATCAGTTCTTAAAAACTCACCATTTTCTAATCGGAATAAGATCATCTGCACAATAATGACATGCGGTTTTAGCAGGACGGCGCTTCATCACACACAGCTCATAACCAGCGTTGCCACCAAACAATTTGCAATCTACACATAACAAATCCTATATTACACATTTAGAAACAAATTACACATGGATAAGGTGGATAAGGTACTTTAAATGTTGGGTGACAATATAGCATTTTTATAAGAGATATTAGTTTTTGAGGGTTGCCTTTGCATTCAAGATCTTCCCAAATGGTGTTGCAAGGAAGCTTATCAAATGCCTTCTCAAAGTCGATGAACACTAGAAACAAAGGTTATCTCCACTCTACGGAACGTTTAACCACCACCATAAGGGTGTTAACTTTGTCAACATAAGATCTACCAGGACGAAAACTAGCTTGCTCAGGGCGAAGTTCTGGTTCTAGGGCTGACTTCAGTCTGCTTGTGATGATGTGTGATATCACCTTATTTACAACATTTAAAAGTACTTTTATAATGATTCCCCCTGGAGCTATTCACTACACCAAAATTCCTCTATTATTGGGCGGATATGGCTAGTAGTTGGAAATTGCAAGCCTTAATAGTACTCGCAATTTCCTGAAAAACAAAAACTGAAGGGATGTCAATGCATATGTCAGATCTTTCAGAGTGGTTAGGACAGTCACATTTGTTGAGCGAGGGTTGTGCCGGAACATCTAGAAGATCTTTAAAATGATTATACCAGATTTCTAGCTGCTCAGTTTCTGAAGTAACAAGTTCGCCGGTACTTTTTTAGGTGAAGTTTGGGCTTTCATTGCTATATCGTCTTTTGCAGCGGCGTGGACTTTGCTTGACTTGTTTGTCAAGATTGCTATATGCTCTCAAGAAATCAGACTTTTGGCTAATTGTTTTGGCACATAATAATAAGAATTTAACCACTATTCGCTCCTTCATTAAATGCCATATACAATCAGACATTCAAATGTACCGATGAGAAGGTGGTTAATGGCCTTATGTTTGAACATTGTTCCTCCGATTACCGATTATTATAATATCTTAATACTTTGCACAGATTCCTGTAAATAGCTGCCCGTTTGTGTTAACAATACCTATACCATGTATGCCCAAGACATTTTCGAAATTGCTTTTCGAAGAACCCACTTGGGAGTTGAAGTCTCCCATCAGAATAACTACATCGCAATGGTGTACAGACGACATAACTTTGTCAAGCTGGCTGTAGAATTCTTCTTTGACAATATATCTGATGTATTGCTTCTATATAAAATTGTCTACAATGTTGAAGTATAATTGTTTTTTCTGAGAAGAGTTCACTGCAATAAGGATTCATATCAGATTTTAAATTACACATTAATTACACATGGAGCTCATTACACATGGGCTACACATGCAAATAAAAATAACACCCCACATATGTAATTACACATGAAGTGGCAACACTGTTCATAACACATTGGATATTCTGTACAAGAGAATGATCTGGCCAACGAGATGATACGATTTAACCTGTTAAGACTTTTTTGTTGGCTATTCGCATAGCCACAAAACCTCAGGGGTCTTAAAAATAGTTCTTGTCATCGACAAAAATGATTTATGCTCCAGAGTCACATCATATCCGAAATGTCGAATGTTACATTTAACAAGCAGGATCGGGACGGGTGTAGACCTCCACACCAATAGGAAAAAATATTATAGCGTATTTTCAAAAAAATTACAGGTAAAGTCTTTGAACTTCTTAGAATATACACCTTTTTCCTCTTAACGAGTTTATCTATTTAGAAAGAACAGGATTATAACAGGGGATGTTCTTCCTCCAATACAAAATACAACTCATTTTTGTGTAAGTTATTTTATTATCTTGGCATCATTAAGCAGGATAGGAGTAAGTAGGAATTTTGTCCCCAATACTAATAAATGATATGCATATTAAAGTATCCTCTAAACTATTATCCCTCTAACTGTATACTTTTGCTATAGGATTTGATTTAGATTTTGTGGGAACAAATCCAGAATATATCACCGATTTTTTAAAATTTTATTATAAATGACAGAGCTTTCATTTAAAAGTTTTGTTATCGGTCATAAGCTGTTGGTTTGAGAGTTATAGACCTTTTAATCTTGAAAAAATTATATTTATAAATTGATGTACATATCTTTGTCATTTATGAACCGATTCTAGGAAAACGTTTATTATATGACTGTGCCTCAAACGTGCCATTATGGAACTATTTAAAAAAAATATATTTGTTTCCTTTGATTTTCTATTGGGGAGAGCTTTAATTAAAAAGCTTTGTTGTTGGCCATAAGATTTCGGTTTGTGTGCCACAAATCCATTTTTGGACTATTTTTAAGAAAGCTTTTCTATATTGTTTTTACTTTAATTTAAAAGCATTGATTTTGATTTGGGAGTTATAAACATTTTAATCTTGAATATATTATATTTATAAATATCGGGTGGTAAAATTTCAAGGGCCGATGTTGATTTTGAATAAAACACAAACTATTTAGGAAATTATTGTAATTTTATTTTATTATGATATATTGGTATTACTCAATTATGTATGGTACAAAATATCGGCCAAATGGGCGCCGCGACCACGGCGGCACACCTCCATTCGATGACCCCGAGGCATAATGGAGGTTATATGCCATTAATGTGCCGAATTATCTCATCCTTTAGCTCTTGAATTGTTGCTGGCTTATCGACGTACACCTTTTCTTTCAAATAACCCTAAAGAAAAAAGTTCAACGGTGTCAAATCACATGATCTTGGCGGCCAATAGACATCGCCATTACGTGAGAGAACACGGCCATTGAATTTGTTGCGCAAAAGAGCCATTGTTTCGTTAGCTGTGTGGCAAGTGGCACCGTCCTGCTGAAACCACATATCGTCCACATCCATATCTTCCAATTCGGGCCATAAAAAGTTCGTTATCATCTCACGATAGCGAACACCATTCACAGTAACTGCCTGACCGGCCTCATTTTGGAAATAATACGGCCCGATGATGCCGCCAGCCCATAAACCGCACCAAACAGTCACTCTTTGTGGGTGCATTGGTTTTTCGACAATCACTCTAGGATTTTCATTCGCTCAAATGGGGCAATTCTGTTTATTGACGAATACACTGAGGTGAAAATGTGCCTCATCACTGAAGATGATTTTCTTCGAAAATTGATCACCCACTGTTGCCATTTCTTGCCACCATTCTGCCCATTCACGACCTTTGGAATGGTCAAGAGGCTTTAGTTCTTTAGCCAATTGCACCTTGGAAGCGTGTAAATGCAAGTCTTTATGCATAATGTTCATCCACGACGAGCGTGAGAGGTGCAATTGTTGGGCACGACGACGTGTTGAGGTGGACGGCTCTTCAGCCACACTATCGCGAACAGCAGCAATATTTTCTGCAGTACGAGCTGTACGAGCATGCACTTGTGTTCTCACATCTTCCACAGACCCGGTTTGCTTGAATTTTTCCACTATTTTTGCGTTTGATTTGGACGATCAAATTTACCAAAAAGATCACGATGTGCACGATATGCATTTTGATTTGAACGCCTATTTTCATAATAAGTCTGGATAGCTTTAACACGTTGTTGGATTGTGTATCTCTCCATGGTTCAAATTGAGTAAGTCTGAAATAGAGAAATGTCTAATAAAATTCGGAAAAAAAACTTGGTTTAGGTGTGGTTCACATTCAACATTGGCCCTTACAATTTACCCACCCTTTAAATATATCTCTTTATAAACCAATTTTAGAAAAACTTACATTATAAAGAAGTGCATCAAATATCTTTCAATCGAGGTATCATATTTCATTTCATAATTTTTTTGCACTCCCTGAGCTTTAAACCGCTTTTATTAAAAAGTTTTGTTGCGGGCATTTGGCCTGCGAGGTATAGACAATTTTTAATCTTAATAATATAATATTATATATCTCTGTCATTAATAAACTTATTTTAGGAAAATGTACATTATATAAAAGTGCCCCAAAATATCTTTCAAATGAGGTATTATACATTATTCAACATTTACCAAATTTTTTTGAAGGACAAAAATGTATGTGGCCTACCCAACGCCATTTCCGTTTACATACCTTGACCTTTGAGTTGTATATTCGTAACTTGAATATTGAAGGCATTTGCCGAGATTTTCAAATAGCTCGGAGATTTCCGAATGCAGAATTTGCCTTGTTAATACGCAATTCAATATCCTCGTAGGCGCCACCTTCTGTAGATACCAAATAGCTCGGAGAATTCCGAATGCAGAATTTGCCTTGTTAATACGCAATTGAATATCCTCGTCAGCGCCACCTTCTGTCGATACCAAACTTCCAAGGTAATTAAAGGTACCTACAAATCCAATAACCTCGTTATCCACATTGATGTGAGTTAACGGGTTTGAGCCATAGCCTCCAGGCATAATCTTTGTCTTGGTAATATTGAATTTTGTTATCTATAACAGAGCTTTCATTTAAAAGCTTTCTTATCGGCCATAAGCTTTTGGTTTGAGAGAGTAATACCCCTTCTAATCTTGCAAAAAATATATATTTATAAATTTAAATACATATCTTTGTTATTTATGAACCGATTTTAAGAAAACGTATATTATAAGACAGTGCTCAAACGAGGTATCAATATAAACCCATTATTGGACTATTTTTAAAAAGGTATTTTTTACCTCTGATTTTCTATTAGGGAGAGCTTTAGTTTAAAAGCTTAGTTGCGGGCCATAGGCTTTCGGCTTGTGAGTAAAAGACTTATTAATCTTGGAAATATTATACGTGACCCGGTCTATTTCGAACAATTAGCTAATTTTTCGAAATTTTGTTTTTGAGTCATAAGCCACCTTTTCATAGACCGGATCACATATTTATAAATTTATATACATTTCATTGTCATTTATGAACCGATTTTAGGAAAACGCATATTGCATGGCAGTGCCTTAAATTCGTTATCGGACTATTTTGACGAAAGTTTTTTCCTTTGCTTTAACTCTCTGATAGAGCTTTCATTTAAAAACTTTGAATTTTGGTTTGGTAGTTATAAACATTTTAATCTCGAAAATATTATAAACTGATATTAGAAAAACGTACATGATATAGAAGTGCATCAAATATCTTTCAAGAGAGGTATCGTATTTCATTTCATCATTTTTTTTTCTAGGTTTTGCACTCCCTGAGCTTTGAATCGCTTTTATTAATAACCCAGCAAAACTTTGGTAATAGCAAGTACTCTGATAACTGGTTACCTTGTAACGACTACAACATACCATCCGAATAAATAATAAGTTATTACAGAAGTACTTATTTGTAATTAAGATGGTAATTTAAACTGAATGGCCCCGGTTCAAATCCCACCAAGGGCAACAATTTTTTTTAGTTTTTTTTTTTTATTAAAAGAGTCTTTTTAAATGATTTTTGAATTTTAAGAACTTAAATATTATCTTCTGTAAAAAAAATTTGTAAAACTAACTCACGTTAATGAAAAATACCATCATGAGTCAATTTTGATTATGTAGGGGATGTTGAATACCAAACACGATTCTAATTGGTCTTAACTTGGTAAGCCCAACTTATCTGGGTCATCCTTCACCTCAACTGTGGACACACACCTCATGGTATCACCCGGGGAGCTAGTTTAACACCCATTAATATTGTGAGTTAACATGTTCCGAGAGTTGTCCCATAAGATCGATAAAAATGGGTTAGGATTACGGGCTAGTAACCCTCTCTTGAAAAAAAAATACAATGAAGAGGATAAAATTAGAATTGAAATGTCCCACTACCTAATGTTAGAGGAGGATGTCCGAAACTTCGATTGAAAGACCAAGTAGAGGAACATTTTTCAAAGCTTGGCCTATAAAATTGGAGAATATTCGCACAAGATCGAAATCCATGGAATTCTAAAATATGCTCGGACTTTGACCTTAACAGGTTGTAACATTTAAGTAAGTAAGAGTCAATCTTATGTAAAAACTTATACAAAAAGAAGATTTAAATTGTTTAGGTTTTAAAATAATTTTAAAAAAGTTTTAAAATAATAACAAAAAATAGTATAAAAATATTTTTCCAAAAATTACAACAAAGCAAAAAAAAAACAGGGAAAAACAAAGTTATTTTCACATGATTTTGGATCTAAAAATAAAAAATGTTTATATTAATTATAAGCTGCTAAGTTTTCAACATATGAAGTAGCTCAGTGGAAGAGTCTCTGCCTAGCAGTCGGAGGGTCTGGGTTCGAGCCCCCATGGGATCATAAAAAAATTTTGTATTTCGTTTAAAAATATATGTTTTAATAAAACAACAACAAAAAAGTTGTTGCTGTTGTTGTTGTTGCTTTCAAATTGCTTACCCAAGTCATTACTTTTCTGCAATTGGTAAGTACTTGTCTCCAATGACATCCCCATGTTAATGTAATGACTTAAACAGCGAATGAGTAAGTAGTTCGTATTCAATAGTTTAACTGTTTAACTCATTATTTGGTAATGAAAAGTTTTACTGGGAAGCTTTGTTGTGAGCCATGAGCATTTGGTTTGTGAGTTATAGACAATTTTTAATCTTAATAATATGACATTATATATCCCTGTCATTAATGAAATTATTTTAGGAAAATGTACATTATATGAAAGTGCCCCAAAATATCTTTTAAACGAGATATTATACATTATTCAACATTTACCTAACATTTATGGGACTACTTTTAAAGAACAAAAATGTTCTAATCTCGAAAAGTGATCGACATTGATATAATTTAACAGCCGATTCATTGATTTTATATTCAAATGCAATTTTTATCTTCACAAAATTGGGACACTCTTATTTAAAAACTTAACATTTCTGTAGATACATGGGTATTTAAATAGCCAGAAGATGACTAACATTGATTTTAGTTTGTAAAGCTATTCATTGAATGACAATGGTCTCCAAGGATTTTCACGGTGGCTCATTGAAAATATTATATTCGAAGGAAGACCATGAACGACGAAAAAATTTGTTTCATTTGCAATTATTTTTCATGAAACTAGCGGGTCAAGTGCCCATTAATGCGGAGACGTGTGTGCCTAAAATGTTAAGGAGATCTGCCAGTTGCTTAACAGAACTTTACTGCATTTTTTCGGCCATCTCCACCTTACATTTAGCCGTACTTTTTACGAAAACCACATACGACATGTTTCAGATGGGCGAATTGGAAGAAATTACAGACGCCCTGACTATGACCATTATCTATTCATTTGCGACATTTGCAACATGTTACTGGCTATTGAGACGAAAGCCTTTGAGAAACTTTATAAAGGATATTAATGAACACCATCGTCATCATTCATTGGCTGGGTTAACATTTGTTAGTGTTAACACAAGCTATAGTTTGGCGTATAAATTGACCAAATACTGGTTGATTAGCTGCATAATGGGTGTACTTTTCTGGGCTCTTAATCCTCTGATATTGGGATCTTATACGCTGCCGTTAAAATGTTGGTATCCATTTAACCCCCTGGTATGTAATTTGTCATTGTTGTTTTTTTTTTAATACGTTTTGTATGAGAATTGCTTTTTTATTTCGATATTGTACAATCCCAGTCCTTTCATCTAGCAAATCACTTTCCTATAGTGTTTGACATTTTTAGATCAGATATTTTGGGATAATTTTTTACATCTTTCGACGTGAACAACGCTACAACACTACATGGATGAACTTAATTCGATTTATGTCGACGAAACACCTTGAAGAACAATGTTTATTGAAGTTTTCCTGAACTCAACTTCTGTCACAGTGAGCTATTGGATAATATTCATTGTGAATTAAATAATGGATGAACTTTATTCAAATTTTTAACGTCGAAGCACCTTCAACAAACAGTGTTTCGTTTCGTGAAGTAATAATATCTACGTTGTCTTCTTCTGTTATCCTTGATTCCCAGTGAAGCATAGGGCCTCAACCATCCTTTTATATCAGACTCTATTGCAAGATGTAAGGCATACGTCATTCCAAGAATAGCTTGCTGCCTGCAGCTCCGCATCAATTGACCTTCTCCACGTACTAGCAGGTGCACCAACACGACGGCCTCTTCCTTGTGAATTCCAACGAAGTGCTTGTCGAGAATTGTTCGTATTTCGCCTTCGAAGTGTGTGGCCTATCCAACGCCATTTCCGTTTACATACTTTTATAGAAGAAGGAATTTGATTTGCCACATTGAGTAGACCTTCATTTCTTTTGAGTTTAGGCCATCACATTTGTCGCAAGCATTTGTTTGCAAAGATCTGTAGGCGCTTATCAATGGCATTTGTGCGTTTCCGAGTTTCGCAGACGTAATACAGTACGGACTTGGCCTTTGAGTTGTAGATTCCTAACTTGAATGTTGTTGATATTTGCCGAGATTTTCAAATAGCTCGGAGAATTCCGAATGCAGAATTTGCCTTGTTAATACGCAATTCAATATCCTCGTCGGCGCCACCTTTTGTAGATACCAAACTTCCAAGATAATTAAAGGTACCTATACATCCAATAACCTCGTTCTCACCATTGATGTGTTTTGACGGGTTTGCGCCAATAGCCTCATTGTCCACATTGACGTGAGTTGACGGGTTTGCCCCATAGCCTTCAGGCATAATCTTTGCCTTGGATATATTGATTTCCAGCCCATCCGCCCGAGATTCAACATGTATCATCAGCATATCTCAAGTCCTCGAGTTGTTTATCATTCAAAGCCGTGCGCATTATATTGTCGCTAATAAGGATAAAATGTATAGGTGACAAAATACACTCTTGCTTTACTTCAGTTGTGACTTCGAACGGATTTGATAATTTACCCTTGTGTAGGCCAGATAGTGCTGAACATTTGATATCCAGCGGTTTAACACTCGTATTTGCTGGCAGAGCAGCAGACCAACCTAGATCTAGTGGTGTTGGATTCCTTTTATCAAAAGAGGCAAAAAATACTCTTGTCGAATGGCAGCCACATACAGACCGAATAATTGTTGCAAGATTCAGAACACGAGCCAGGAATTTAAACTGAAGACGTAGAAAAATACGTTTTTTTATGAAAAATTGACGCAAATAATTAACAACATTAGTCATGGCTATATAAAAATATTAATGGGTGACTTTAACGCTCAAGTGGGCTGTGATAACAACAGCAGGGAGAGCGTGATGGGAAAGCATGGCACAGGTCGCATGACTGATAACGGTGAAAGACTGGTGGAGTCATGAGATAATTTTAATTTTGTGTTGGTTGGAAGTATATTTCCTCACAAGAACATCCATGAATGCACTTAGGTGATCCCAGATCATGTAACCGAGAACCAAATAGACCACCTTGCAATAAGCAGAATGTAGAGAGGGTCTTGGATGTGAAAAATAAGAGGTGAGCTGATGTAGGAAGTGATCATCATCTGATTATAGCTAAAGTTCGGCTGAAGTTAAAAGCCGTGTCACATAAACCAACTCCTAGCAGGAAAAGACTAGACTTACAGAGACTGAAGTCATCTGATGTTGCTGCTAAGTTCTTTAATGCTTTAAGCAACAGAATATATCCCCAGGATATCGCTGCCTACCAGAATATTGAAACTTACTGGAAATATCAATCATCTGATTGTAGCTAAAGTTCGGCAGAAATTGAAAGCCGTGTCACATAAACCAACTCCTAGCAGGAAAAGACTAGACTTACAGAGACTGAAGTCATCTGATGTTGTTCTTTAATGCCTTAAGCAACAGAATATATCCCCAGGATATCGCTGCCTAACAGAATATTGAAACTTACTGGAAAGATTTAAGATCTGCCTTAATTGAAACTTCTGTCAGCGTAATTGGTTATAAAAGAAAGTCTACCAACCTTGGATTTCTAATAAAACGTGGCAGTTAATGGAAAAAAGAAAGCAAGCCAACGGGAAAACAAATGATGTCAAAATCCCCCAAGAGAAGCAAAAACGGCAGCGTGAATACCAGCAAGCAAATCGAGAAGTTAAGCCCAAATAGTCAGTGAAACAGGTCGATCTAAGGACCTATACCGTGTCACCAAAGAAATAGCTGGATATAACCCCCACAACTTGAAGCCATTAATGAACGATCAGGGCGATATGATCTACGGAAGATCAGTACTCAAAATTGCTGTCTGCCAATCCAGCTGAATACTCAAAAATATGTGATTGTGAGCCTATGCGTCACATAAATAATATTAATAATGAGTTTGATACCACCAACATCCAAGAAATAACAGCCGCGATCAAACGGCTTAAATCTGGAAACTCTGCAGGTCCTGATGGAAAAGATGTAAGATCTGAACCCGAATCACTAAAAGTTAACACAGCTTTATCAACAATGTTGTTAAAGCCAAATGATCTCAGAGAAGGTTTTATTATTAAACTGCCAAAAAAGGAAATTTGCAGAAATTTGATTAACAAAGTTATAGCCCATATTTTACACAGCCAGCGACCATTTTCGAACCACAGTTAAGACGCGAACAAGCAGGCAAATCATGTATTGATCGCATCTACAGCTTTAGAGTCATTGTGGAGCAGTCGGTTGAGTGGCGATCCCCCCTCTACCTACTATTTATAGGCTTCAAACGCGCATTTGACTTATTAGAACACAGCGCGATCTGGGAAGCTCTAAGATGTAAAGGAGTCCCTGAAAAGATTATATGACTCGTCAAGGAGCTTTACAACAATGCAATCTGCTGTATTCTTCATGAAGGGTCACAGAGCAAACCCATTAGTGTTAGGGTAGGAGTTCGCCAAGGGTGTGTGCTGTCTCCACTGCTATTCAACCTAGTGCTCGATGTTGTTTTGTGTCATTCGATGTCTGGCCTTCAAATTAACATTAAGAAAACTAAGCCATTGCGATTAAACTTACTTAATGAGTCCAAATTTTATCTTGATGGGCAATATATTGACGAGGTTGAAACTTTCTGCTACCTAGGAAGTATAATCTCTAAAAGCGGTGGCAGCAGAGAAAATATTCAAAATAGATTATGCAAAGGAAAGCAAGCTTTTGGTATTTTCTATAAGTTCTGGAGATCTCAAAATATCTCGACTATCACCGAACTCAAAGTTTTAACACTAATGTCAAACCCGTGCTCTTATATGGCTGTGAGACATGGAATATTTCAAGTAGAGAGATAAGCGGACTACAAGCATTTAGCAATCGATGCCTCAGATGCATTCTAAGAATTTTCAAATCAAGATTTATGGTTGCGCACCAATCAAGAACCATTACAAACAACTATTCGTACTCGGAAATACACTTAGAAGGCCAGCTACTGATATAAATCGTCAAGCCATCTAATATAATCAAGGTTCCAGGAGGTCTGGTAGAACTGCAAACAGGTGAAGGCGGCAAACTGAGAATAAGTTACGAAAATTCGGAGTATCGTGGAACGAGATGAAAGATTTGACTACCGATAAACATACAAGGAATTAAAGGACTAAATATATATACCCTTGTGTAGGATTTGATATTTAAAATCCAGTAAATTGCCCGAATTAGGTACAGAATTTTTGTTGGCACGTTACGATTTTCTGAAATTCTCCATGGATAGCTCCTGTTGACACTGTCAAAGGCCTTAATAAAGTCGATAACGCTAGGTAAACGGGGTGTAGAACTCATTATATTGCTCTAGTACTATTCTTACTGTGTTGATTAGATCAACACAAAAATGATTTTCGCGGAGTGTAGAGGAAACTGCTTCGGATATTATATTCCAAATTACTCGTCTTAGTATTTTGCTCGGAATTGGAAGAAGTGTTATGCCCCTGTAGTTATTGCAATCTTTAGAGTCACCATTTTTGGTATTTTGGGGGATTGTCTGAAATGCCAAGAATATACTGTCGTGGTTGGTTAAATAACAACGCTACATGGATTAAACTAGTTCGATTTTGGGTGTTTATTGATGTTTTATTAAATTTAACTTCTTTCATAGTTCGTCATATGACAAGTTTCGTAAAGATAGACAAAAGTCGGTTGTTGTCCGAAAAAAACAATGACTTTCTACATAAAGGGAACCTTATATATTAGTCGGATCCCACTAATAATTTGATATAGAATAAATAATTGCTGCAGAAACGATTTTAAAGCGTTGGACCCCACGTAATTTGACAATCCCTAAAAAAGGGCGTTGTAACATTTTCAATTTTATCAATATGCTATTTACGGAGGATCTTTTTAAAGATCTAGACCAGGAAATTGTGTTACTTTCACTTAATTACAGCACAAATCTTCAGGACTAAGTGAAATAGGATTTGAGGTACAATTTAAAATGGGGTGTTATCATGAGAACGCTGACTATTTACATGATGGGCATACGTTACGCTGCAAATTGTATTCCCTATATCTTACAAAACGATCGTTTCTACTGGTATTAAGAAATGCTCAAATAATACAATCGTGACGATTCAAAGCATGTTTGTCAGGTATGTTCTGAAAAGCACTTAAAGACGAATAAGTTCTAAAAACGTTGATAATGCTCTGAAAATTTCAACAATTATAGAAACTACAGCTTTTTTGAATTTCATTTGATTTCAAAATCACGTGAAAGTGATTCTCAGGAAATATCCGTATGACATCATGGGATGAAATTGGGGATCTCGCATATGATCCCAAAGGTAGGCTGTATGTATCTTTCAAAACCCAAAGCACTTCGAAGCATATTAAAAATCGTAAAGCGGTAAATTCGGAATCGTATACACCCATTTGTCGCCAAAACGGACATATCAGTACGGGTCAGATCCGGTACTGATCTGTCCTGATTTCGAACCCAAAGATTTATATATTTCGGAACATAACATAATGAGAGGTCAACGTTTTAGACAGAGGTACTTTATCCGAAAAAGTCCTTCGAAAATTTGTTGATACGAAGGCAAAAGTCTTCATGACAATAAATGGTTGGCAAATTTAAGGTTACGAAGTTACTTCCTAACCTCAAATTGGTTTAACATACTTTTTTTTGACAAATTCGGTTTTATTGATACTAACATTGGTATGGAAATTAATGATATGGAAAATGAATGAATCTATCAGATCGGCCGATGTCTTTTAAATGACCCTGAGACATCTCTAAATCGAGAATTGTTTGGCATGCTGAGCGACTTGTAACGCCGTCTTAAGGACACCAGACATCACTGTTGTGAACTTAAGGCAATTGTGGGCACAGAAAATCTGTTTTAATGGTTCAGTGAGAATTCATGATGACTGCGACGCATGTAGCCTCTCATGGTAAAAATTTTTACCAACTTTTTACTAAATAAATGACAATGGAATATGACAGCTTAATTCGTAACGTTTCATCATTTGACTGTTAATTTATTTTCTGTTCACCCTATATCAGGGGTGGGCACGTATAAGGTCAATAAGGGCCGTTTTACATTAGCATATTTTTTAAAGAGCCACATTAGTAAAGAGTTGGATAATTATACGGTGATTTATACCCAAAAAGGGTGTTAACGATTTAAAAAGATGTCTTTCAAAGGAAGGTTTACAATAATGACTGTAATGATCAAGGAAAGAGAGTAAATGATCGGCCTGGATCAAATGTATAGTGCAGTAAATGCAATAATATCAGTAAGGAACATTAAAAGGCATATCAGAATTCCGATCGAAATGGTTTTAATCCCGTAATTGCAGTCCGATTGGATAGTTTTAGCTTCTACAGATTCCAAGTATTTCGTTCTGTGATTGTCGCGGTTAATTATGCAGTTAACAACGCTTATAAGTTCATCTGTTTATCACATCACAAAGCGCTGTTTTGACATCAATACCATACGTTTTTTTAATAAGAGCTACTAGATCTAACATTTTTTTCTTCTCATTTACTTCTGAAAATGCAAAAGTGGCTAATTGTGGCAAATCCTAAATCTCAGTAGTCAAAAAAGACGGCATGCGGCTCTAAAAGCCGCATTTGCCCATCGCTGCCCTATATATCTTATCTTATCTTATATTCTTAAACGAGCAATAATTGTATATATATATATATATATATATATATAGAATGGCTATCTCGAAAACGGCTCTAACGATTTTGATAAAATTTGGACAGTGGGTATCTTTTTTGATGTATAGGTCGAAGAAGAAGGGACTTTTGGAACTTTTACCTCTAAGAGGGTAAAAACGGGTAAAAAGGGGAAAAAATCGAAAACGCTATATCTCCTAAAGTAATAGGTATAGAAACAAAATTAAAATTACGTTTTAAACAGCTTTGAAAATAAGCGGACAGGTGTTTGGTACTTTTTTGAAACTATGTCCGATAGGGGGTAAAAAAGGGTGAAAATAGTTTTTTTGGCACCTTTTTAACCCACTCTTATATTTTAAACTAAAGAATATAGAAAGAAACTTGGTACTGCAATCAATAGATGTAAAAAAAACATGAAACACGTATTTGGTACTTTTTTGATTTTGGAGCCAAAATGGGTAAAAAAAGGGATAAAATGATAACTTAACATCTCCAAAGTAATATGAATAGGAACATTATACATTATGTTAAATGCGTTTTAAAAAAATGTACCGAAGTCAATTGGCACCAAAAAAGTACCAAATATACATATGGAACTTTTAGAAATTAGGGAATAAAAAGGGGGAAAAATTAGTATTTTTTTTTAAACAAATGAATGTTTGTCTGTATGTATGTTCTTTATAGAATAGTAAACTGTGAATTTGATTGTGTTCTGCTCTTTAGCGAAGATGTTGCGGATAAGCCGGCGAAGGTTTTAAAATTGATAAGACTAATTTCCGACAGATGGCGCCACTGAAAATTACTAAAAATTAATTAAATCCTAAACTGTACATTTGATCATGCTATGATCTTTAGCAAAGTTGTAGCGCATGAGCCGACGAAGGCTTTTTAGTTGGTATAAATAATTTCCGACAGGTGGCGCTACAGAAACTTACTCAAAGTCAATTTAATCGTAATCTGTAAACTTAATCATGCTACAATCTTTAGCAAAGTTGTTGCACATGAGCCGACGAAGGTTTCTTAGTTGGTATGAAGAAATTTCGACAGGTGGCGCTACTGAAATTTACTCAAAGTCAATTTAATCGTATGCTGTACATTTAATCATGCTATAATCTTCAGCAAAGTTGTTACGGATAAGCCGAAGAAGGTTTATGAATTGGAATAAGCAAAGTCCGACAGGTGGCGCCACAGAAAACTACTCAAAATAAATTAAATCGTAAACTGTGCATTTGATCAGACTATAATCTTTAGCAAAGTTGTTGCGCATGAGTCGACAGAGATTTCTGTTGATATGAATAATTTCCAAAATTATTCAAAATGAGTTAAACTGTAAACTATGCAAACTATGTGTTGGTCGGACAAAATAAATCAAATAATTCAAAATTAACTGAATATTTCTACAATGTCTTTCCTCTAAATTTATTTTAGCACTTTATAATATAAAATATATAAAAACTTTAAAATTTTCCTCAAAATGCTTATCATAAAGCTCCGAGCAAGGCTCGGTCTACCAGGTACTTGAAAATTAATTAAGTTCTGGTTCGAGCCCTAGTTACGGCAAACATAAATTCCTGTAATTTTTAATTTCTATTAAAAAATTGTAATGCCAAAAGTTGATATATTGGCTTTTGGCATTGACAACTAATTACCATCAACGGTAAGCCCTACAGCATGCTGTAGCATTGACACGCAGTCGATGTGAAAGAAATAGCTGTAGATCAAAAAACTTAAACTATGCGTTTATCTAATAACAGGTATAGCAACTTTACTGTTATAAAAATAGACGTGACGTGCAATTATAGTTTTGAATTGATTAATACAAAGCTTTATCACTGCTTTTCATCATCTTCAACCTCCTACTAGTCGCTTTCCAAAGAAGGTAACCCAATTCGTATATAAACAATATTCAATTGTATAGAAATTTGCTAAGTGTTACTTCTCCTAAAAAAATACTAATAATAAAGTAATATTCTCGAAACATATAAATCTAACCTCGAATTTTTTGATCAAAAATTATTTTTTATTTTTTCCCATTTAAAAAGCAACCTCTACTTTATGAACTGATGATTACATGGGGAGATGAAAAAAGAAGAGAAGTTCTTCCTCACAAAGCTATTTGCTTAATTACGCGATGAAGAGAATTACCACACACTTCGGCGCACCAGAAAAGAATGAGACTTCAGAAGTTCTTTGTCAGAGATTCCTAAGCAATCGAGTGTATCCGAAAATAATAAGACGCTGTTTTTCCAGATACTTCAAGCATTAAATTACTTTCTTCTGCTATTTTTATATGCTTTCTCTTTTATGGAAAATGGGAAGTTCACTAGATGAAAAATTCGGAATATACAAAAGACATAGTAGTCTCGACTATAATCTACCCTGGGAGTGCTGATATTTGCCATTTCTGAGCATCTTTTGACCTTTGATTCCGTGTTATTATTAGTTTTTGCCCTGAGTTCCTATGAGTTCTAGTTCAGTTCTAGTTTAGTTCTAGTTCAGTTCTAGTACAGTTCTAGTTCAGTTCTAGTTCAGTTCTAGTTCAGTTCTAGTTCAGTTCTAGTTCAGTTCTAGTTCAGTTCTAGTTCAATTCTAGTTCAGTTCTAGTTCAGTTCTAGTTCAGTTCTAGTTCTAGTTCAGTTCTAGTTCAGTTCTAGTTCAGTTCTAGTTCAGTTCTAGTTCAGTTCTAGTTCAGTTCTAGTTTAGTTCTAGTTCAGTTCTAGTTTAGTTCTAGTTCAGTTCTAGTTCAGTTCTAGTTCAGTTCTAGTTTAGTTCTAGTTCAGTTCTAGTTCAGTTCTAGTTCAGTTCTAGTTCAGTTCTAGTTCAGTTCTAGTTCTAGTTCAGTTCTAGTTCAGTTCTAGTTCAGTTCTAGTTCAGTTCTAGTTCAGTTCTAGTTCAGTTCTAGTTCAGTTCTAGTTCAGTTCTAGTTCAGTTCTAGTTCAGTTCTAGTTCAGTTCTAGTTCAGTTGTAGTTCAGTTCTAGTTCAGTTCTAGTTCAGTTCTAGTTCAGTTCTAGTTCAGTTCTAGTTCAGTTCTAGTTCAGTTCTAGTTCAGTTCTGGTTCAGTTCTAGTTCAGTTCTAGTTCAGTTCTAGTTCAGTTCTAGTTCAGTTCTAGTTCAGTTCTAGTTCAGTTCTAGTTCAGTTCTAGTTCAGTTCTAGTTCAGTTCTAGTTCAGTTCTAGTTCAGTTCTAGTTCAGTTCTAGTTCAGTTCTAGTTCAGTTCTAGTTCAGTTCTAGTTCAGTTCTAGTTCAGTTCTAGTTCAGTTCTAGTTCAGTTCTAGTTCAGTTCTAGTTCAGTTCTAGTTCAGTTCTAGTTCAGTTCTAGTTCAGTTCTAGTTCAGTTCTAGTTCAGTTCTAGTTCAGTTCTAGTTCAGTTCTAGTTCAGTTCTAGTTCAGTTCTAGTTCAGTTCTAGTTCAGTTCTAGTTCAGTTCTAGTTCAGTTCTAGTTCAGTTCTAGTTCAGTTCTAGTTCAGTTCTAGTTTAGTTCTAGTTCAGTTCTAGTTTAGTTCTAGTTCAGTTCTAGTTCAGTTCTAGTTCAGTTCTAGTTCAGTTCTAATTCAGTTCTAGTTCAGTTCTAGTTCAGTTCTAGTTCAGTTCTAGTTCAGTTCTAGTTCAGTTCTAGTTCAGTTCTAGTTCAGTTCTAGTTCAGTTCTAGTTCAGTTCTAGTTCAGTTCTAGTTCAGTTCTAGTTCAGTTCTAGTTCAGTTCTAGTTCAGTTCTAGTTCAGTTCTAGTTCAGTTCTAGTTCAGTTCTAGTTCAGTTCTAGTTCAGTTCTAGTTCAGTTCTAGTTCAGTTCTAGTTCAGTTCTAGTTCAGTTCTAGTTCTAGTTCAGTTCTAGTTCAGTTGTAGTTCAGTTCTAGGTTAGTTCTAGTTTAGTTCAGTTCTAGTTTCAGATGTTAAGGAACAAAATATAACCCCTAGAAGACCAACATAGCATTTTCTGGACCGGTATATACAACATATTTTATATTAAAAATTTTGTTTCCATCTTTTTTAGGGTGAGAGATCGACTATGAGAACAATTAACTTGATGCAATATTTGGCGTTAACAATTTCCGAATTGATAATGTTCACTTATTTTGGTGAATTGCTTAGAAGTCACAGCATTCGTTCTGGTGAGGCTTTCTTTCGGTCGCAGTGGTGGCCCAATGCTCACTATATAAAAAAAGACATTCTTATATTTTTGTCCAATACGAATCGAGTTGTTAAACTGACAGCTGGCAAGTTTTACTTGATGGATATAGACCGTTTGCGTAAGGTAAATATCACGGTGATTACTATTTACGTATCTCGTTTCGAAAATATTTGTTTTAAATTAAATTACATCTTAACCGACGTTAATACAGATTAATTTTACATTTGCATTTTGTTTCTGCCTTATTAGAAACTTTATGCAAATGCGGGAAAAAACTAATATGTCAAAACGTCTGTAATATAAATAAACATATATTTTATTATTTTCTACAGGTGGTCACGCAGGCATTTTCATTTTTGACATTATTGCAAAAATTGGAAGAGAAAAATAAATAATGCGATATAATGTTTTGAAGATGTGAACAACAATTGGCTGAAATATGTCAATTTTGAATTAAGTATTAGTGATAATTAACTTTAGTTATACATATGTATGTGTGTATATGAACCTAATTAAACATTTAATAAAATCAAATAAACCTAATTTATTCAATTACTGTACAAAATTCTTCAAAGCTCAAGAAAGAGTTTGGTTTTATTTTGACCGGACCGGCCTAAATCCACCTAATACCCCAACAGTAGTTCCATCCCAGTAAAACTTTTCATTACCAAATAATGAGTTAAACAGTTAAACTATTGAACACGAACTACTTACTCATTCGCTGTTTAAGTCATTACATTAACATGGGGATGTCATTGGAGGCAAGTACTTACCAATTGCAGAAAAGTAATGACTTGGGTAAGCAATTTGAAAGCAACAACAACAGCAACAACTTTTTTGTTGTTGTTTTATTAAAAACATATATTTTTAAACGAAATACAAATTTTTTTTATGATCCCATGGGGGGCTCGAACCCAGAGCCTCTGACTGCTAGGCAGAGACTCTTCCACTGAGCTACTTCATATGTTGAAAACTTAGCAGCTTATAATTAATATAAACAATTTTTATTTTTAGATCCAAAATCATGTGAAAATAACTTTGTTTTTCCCTGCTTTTTTTTTTGCTTTGTTGTAATTTTTGGAAAAATATTTTTATACGATTTTTTGTAATTATTTTAAAACTTTTTTAAAATTATTTTAAAACTTAAACAATTTAAATCTTCTTTTTTGTATAAGTTTTTACATAAGATTGACTCTTACCTACTTTAATGTTACAACCTGTTAAGGTCAAAGTCCGAGCATATTTTACAATTCCATGGATTTCGATCTTGTGCGAATATTCTCCAATTTTATAGGCCAAGCTTTGAAAAATGTTCCTCTACTTGGTCTTTCTATCGAAGTTTCGGACATCCTCCTCTAACATTTGGTAGTGGGACATTTCAATTCTAATTTTATCCTTTTCATTGTATTTTTTTTCCCCATTTTTATCGATCTTATGGGACAACTCTCGGAACATGTTAACTCACAATATTAATGGGTGTTAAACTAGCTCCCCGGGTGATACCATGAGGAGGTGTGTGTCCACAGTTGAGATGAAGGATGACCCAGATAAGTTGGGCTTACCAAGTTAAGACCAATTAGAATCGTGTTTGGTATTCAACATCCCCTAGATAATCAAAATTGACTCATCATGGTATTTTTTCATTAACGTGAGTTAGTTTTACAATTTTTTTTTTACAGAAGATAATATTTAAGTTCTTAAAATTCAAAAATCATTTAAAAAGACTCTTTTAATAAAAAAAAAAAAACTAAAAAAAATTGTTGCCCTTGGTGGGATTTGAACCGGGGCCATTCAGTTTAAATTACCATCTTAATTACAAATAAGTACTTCTGTTATAACTTATTATTTATTCGGATGGTATGTTGTAGTCGTTACAAGGTAACCAGTTATCAGAGTACTTGCCATTACCAAAGTTTTGCTGGGATACTTCAGTTCTGTTATATTTGATAAACTTTTGACCAAGTTCTCGGAAATTGAAGAAATACCTACAAAACCTCATAGATCTGAGAAAGAATGTTTGTGCGAAGAAAATTAAACGACAACAACCAAAACGTAGACTATCAAACGGCCGTTATCAGCTTAATCTTCCATAAATAGCACAACTTTTGAGAAATGGGAAGAAATTGATGAAGAACCCCAAGCTATAATAGGAATATGATAACGCTCTTGAAGAATATATTGACTTAGATTATATAAACCCTGTCACCCAAACACATTATGTTGTTATTAAAATGGACCGAGTTACAACAAATGCCTTACAAACATCAGCAAATACCCAATATACCCTTTCCACCTTTGGGAAGGGTATTAAAATGTCTATAATGTTTATTTCTGTATTTTAAAGGGAAAAAGAAAAGATATTTGCAGAAAGCTCTTAGTGGTTGGCTTGATAATCAAAATTGGATAATCATTATTGAAAATGATAAATCTCTTATTATATGCAAGTACTGCCAAGTTCAAGCTTTCTACTTTGAAGTTTCATGCAACATCTAAAAAGCATTAGCAAGACATTCTCAAGCTCGACTGTCTTTATACATAACATGTCATTCATTAGCAAACCCTGTAAAACACCTGGTAAGTTGTTATACCCTTCACCACCATATCTATGGTGGAAAGGGTATTATAAGTTTGTGCTGATGTAACGCAAATAAATATTTGTCTTAGACCCACCTTTTAGTATACCAATAGGTTTAGAATCACTTTCTGAGTCGATTTGGCGATGTCAGTCCGTCCGTCCGTCTGGGCGGCTGGCTGGCTGGACCCCCATTTAATCAAAGTACAGGTCGCATTTCTAAAGATAGTTTGATGAAAACTGTAATTAATTTGCCAAATTTCAAAATAATCGGTCCATATTTGACCCTAGCTCTCATATAAGTCTAAATGACGGAAACAGCTTATATACATACATACATGGTCTTAATATGTGTGTTAATTTTGTGAGAAAAATATTTTTGTATTTCATAGAATTTGACTACTTTGAAAAAAAAAAAATTAACTATAAAGTTATTACAAATATTTAAAATAAAATAGTAGTTTGTGAAAGTAACGTATTCCGCTTATATATATTAAATTGATTATAATTGAGTCGATACAAAAAATTAGAAAGTTTGTATATATGGTTTCTGTATAACCCCGCGAAATTATGAGAGCTAGGGTCAAGTTTGTCGGGCTTCCTTAAATTTTTTTTACAAAGGGCCACCTTATGTGGAAAAGTGATCTTAAAAATAGTGATGTTTCGCATCTTTTTCAAATGATAAAATTTAAAAATCGTTACGGGATCGAAACTTTTGATAAGGAGCAAATTTTTGAGCTTTTAAGTGAAGTTTAGGGTCCTCTTGAAAAACGTACAGCGATCCGGAATTTTGATAAATTCAAAAACCAATGTTAGCGAAAAACTAAAGAATCTTTTTTAAATGGCGGATTTAATGGAGTATGCATTAAAGTAAATTTCTTCAAAAATCGTTACAAAGATCCGAATTTTGTTCTGAAACTGAAAGAAAATTCTATTAGACGATTAAACAATGAAATTAAGTTTTGCAAAAGTAGTTATAACATTAAAACAGCAGACGAGATGCTTGAAATGCTACAACAAAGTTATGGAAATAATGTGACATTTAAAAGATCAATATCAATTGCCACTATTTTTCATCTAAAAGAAAAGTTTAACAGCCTATCCCACGATATCGAACGTTTTCAATCGTTCGCATTCTCAACGAAAAACAGCTGATTTGCGTCCTACTAAAAGTTTTCAGTACGACAAGTCGAACGAAAATAAATACGAACGATAACGTAAATACTTTAATATAAAATTGCGTCCCACTATGTCATTTATCTGCCAGCTGCACGAAAACATATGTCGAAATCACTCACACTTTATTATTTTACAACAAGTAAGAAAGCGCTATAGTCGGTCAAGCCGACCATACGATACCCTTCACCACTAAGGTCAAAGGTGTTATTTTTCCTGTATAAAGACAAGTATTTGCTAAATTTTGCCATTATACAAACATTTTCTCAAAACGTATATATTAGACCTGTTTCCGTCATTTGGACTTATATGAGAGCTAGGGTCAAATGTGGACCGATTATCTCGAAATTTGGCAAATTGATTACAGTTGTTACAAAAATTATGTATGCAAAAAATAAACTCAAAATTTTCATTATCTTTAGATTTACGAGCGTTTTAGTGATTTTTTGTATCATTTAGTGCGTTCTTGAAGAAGAGTTTGTATGGGAGCTATGGTCAAATGTGGACCGATTTCAACGAAATTTGGTACAGTGATTTAAGTTTACTTAAGCAGTATTTATTTTAAATTTCATGAAAAAATATTGATATTTGTGGCCAATATAGCAATTCCGGGAAGCGGGACCTATGGGAGGTACCATAAATAATATACCGATTTTGACCAATTTCAATAGCCATGGTCCCATTATCAAAAAAATTATCTGTGCCAAATTTTATCAAATTATCTTTAGAATTGCGACCTGTAGTTTGATTACAAGGTTTACATGGGGGTCCAGCCAGCCAGCCAGACGGACGGACATCGCTAAATCGACTCAGAAAGTGATTCTAAGTCTATTGGTATACTAAAAGGTGGGTCTAAGACAAATATTTCTATGCGTTACAAACATCAGCACAAATTTATAATACCCTTTTCCACCTATGGTGGTGAAGGGTATAAAAAGGAACTTTATTTTATTGAAAAAAAAAATTTTTAAGACAATTTAGAATTTAGAATTTATTTACCTTAAATGCACAATGTTGTATATTAATAGTAAAATTTACAAATTTCAGGGCTTTTTTTCTTAAATTGTTGAAATTTGATTAGGCAACATTGAAATTTGACAATTTTCAAATATCTTACGTTTCAAAACGTAAAGCCAGAAGAACGATAAGCCGAAAGATAGAGGGACGCTTATTCGAACGAAAATTGGTGACTTTCGTTTCCATAATCTTTCGTTCGACATCGTGGGACAGGCTGTAACTTTTTGGTTGAGTTAGCAACAGCTAAAATGTTACATGAAATATTGAGAAATGGCGACAAACTTATCCTTCATCATGACGAGCCCACCATAGGAGTACACAAGCTACAGGCATTGATTCTAACAACTGTCATGGACAATGAATTGCATGAAATTTTGATTGCAATAAAACAAGGTACCTACCAAAGGAACGCAATATCAGATGCAGGTATTATTAAACTGCTTAGATCGAATGGATAAGGTAATCTAAGCGAATGAAAGTCTAAAATAAAAATTCATTTATCTTCTATAATTATGTTGATGAGTTCATCCCTATTGCAGTTTTTAAATCCTTGTTTATTTGCATAAACCTCCATTATTGCTCTTCCCTTTGAAGTTTCTTCCAAAAGAGTCCGCAAATCCTTGAAAATAA
The DNA here is from genome assembly GCA_933228675.1 of Stomorhina lunata. Taxonomy (NCBI): domain Eukaryota; kingdom Metazoa; phylum Arthropoda; class Insecta; order Diptera; family Rhiniidae; genus Stomorhina; species Stomorhina lunata. The sequence continues at coordinate 21,953,120 of OW121743.1, forward strand.
AAAAATAGAATTTGTACTTAAAATTTGGGGTATAATTACTTTTTTGAGAGAGCCATTGGAATTAGCTACATCGATTATAGGAGAGGTTGGTTCTAAAGATGAGCTATGAAGGTTGAGAGGGTCTGGAGCATCTTCAATTTCAAATATTTTTTTTTTTCTCCAATCAAAAAGCTTTTGTCTAAATTTTGTACGGCCTCCTATTGGCGAAATGGCTTCTTTTATATCTTCTTTTTCCAAATATTGTAAACGATCAACTGTTATCCCGGCGTCTAAGACGTTTATACACACACATTAGCTCAACTTCTTAAAATACAAAGTTAGAATACTTACCTCTCAAGGAAGAAAAAATATTGGGCAACTCAGCCTCTTCCAATCATTTAATTAGCCTTTTCAAGTCTTCCTCGTCAGCTTCTTGGCTACTTATCGCCATAGATAACTTTTTATTTTCAGATTTGGATTTTTTCCAGTATTAAATGAATTGAGTTCTTCTTCACTTTCTGTGAGGGTCATATTACCAAAGTTTGAACTCTCGTTGTCCGCAACTTCATTTTCCACTTGTGTCACCACCTCACCACTTTAGGAATATAAAATTCTATTAATAAATTTAAGATTTACTTCAAACATTTTTGGAAGCGTCGGTCCAATAGCAAACAAATCTTGCTAATAATTAAAATGCTGTCAGCTGTTATGGTTTTAATATTAATTCAATGTATTACCATATCGCACTTGTTCAACAGGAGGGTATTAACTCAAAATTTTTCAGTAGAGTCAAAAAACTATTTTATTTTACTACTACTTTCATATAAGGAAGAGGGGTAAAACTGTAGTTTTTTTAGTGAAATTATAGTTAAAATGATATCAGATTTTTACAGTGATAAATTCAATTTCTTTTAAAAAGTGAACATTTTAAAATTTTGAGTTAATACCCTCTTGTTGAACAAGTGCGATATACCGGTATGTGCTGGAAATCGAGCGTTTTCAAATCTTTCGATTTCTGATAAATTTTTGAGATAATTATCAATTATTTCCCTAAAACAAATGAAAATTTGGGCTTTAATCCTTTTGATTTATATCTTATCTTTCATTTGGTTTGATTTTTTTTGTGAAAATAGGGAAAATTATCTCAAAAATATATCAGAACAGCACATACCGGATAGTTTTTAATAAGTTTCTTGTTTAAAATTATGAAATATTATTATTGGACTTACAATTTCTTTATTAGAAGTAGAAAAATATTGATTTGATGTATTTTAATATAATTTTTCTATTAAATTGAAAATTATTGAATTAATGTGGCGTAATCTTATTTTTATATTTTTAGATTAAAGGAATAATTAAACTGTTCATTTTACACATGTATGTTACGTTCTTAGATTGTTATCTCTTAATTTATATCTATATATATTTATAATTCCCCCACAAGATTATATCTATCTCTATAAAAATTTCAAAAAAGACGTTGTACCTCCTTAGCTTAAAATATGTAGGGTAGGCGGGGGACCATTTGCCATAGGGGCACATTTGCCATCACTAATTATCTTAAAAACTAACTCATCGTTTTTGATGGGGTAATCGATTTTATATTCGTTAATCGTTAATGGTATATCAATTCTCACAAAATATAACTGTTTTTGTTTTCATATTTAAAAGAGCAGGCGTGATTTATTGTTTCAGCAGTTCAAAAAAAATATTTGCTGTAAGTATTTTTGTAATATATTTCTTTTATTTTTTTGTTACTCTTATAAATTATTCATTAGTTTAATAAACAATATAGTATTGAGAAGAATTATTTTAAGTTTTTATCAATAAATCTATTTCCAATGTAAAAAATAGTTCTTAACATCTAAGTACTCTACCTGGGGCACATTTGCCATACACATAGTGGGACAGTTTTGCCGGCAAATGTACCCCTGTAGGTAGATTCTAAAGACAAATAATTTTATTTTATTTCCCTTTAATTAACTATTTCTTAACAATTCATCATTTCTTTAAAAAGGATCTATACTAGCCATGGTTCGCAGGTACAAGCCGAAAACCGATCGAAATAAAATTGATGAAAAAAGTATTGAACTGGCTATAGAAGATGTTCTTTTGGGGAAAAAACAGTATAAGTGGGGCTGCACGTGTTCACAATTTAAAGCGAACCACTTTGCGTTGGCGAGTTAAAAAGGAACGTGAGACTAGATGTAATAATTTTAATAACACTGAAAACTTGTCTAATGGCGAACGATAGTTTTTATCAAAATACACGTCAAAACAGATCTTCACGAAACATCAAGAAAAGGACTTGTGTGAATATTTTAAAACAAGTTCTAACCTTCACCATGGATTCTCTTATACATTGGCACGGAAATTTGCGTTTGAATATGCTTCTTTAAATGAAATTAAAATGCCTTCTACATGGAAAGATAACAAAATTGCAGGAGTAGACTGGATACAAGGATTTATGAAACGAAACCCAGAACTTAGTTTACGGAGACCAGAAAACACTAGCTTAGCACGATTTACTGCATTTAGAAAAGATGCAGTGATGTCATTTTTTGACAATGCTCAAAGCCTGTTAAAAAAGATGCGATTCCCTCCGTGTTCTGTTTACAATTTAGATGAAACGGGTATAACAACTGTGCTGAAATCACCTAAGGTAATTTCTACAAAAGGAAAACGAACTGTTTCCCAATTGGCTTCAGCAGAAAGGGGCTCACTCGTTACAATGGTGGGAATAATAAATGCTTCAGGAAATTGTTTACCACCCGTTTATGTATTTCCTCGGGTACGTTTTAAGGAACACTTCATCAATGGTGGTCCTACTGGGTGTATTGGAATATCAGCGAAGAGTGGACTCGATGCTCTAAAGAAAATCCAATAGTCATATTCTTAGACAACCACATTTCTCACTGCACTCTGGAAGCTATAATTTTCTGCAGGGAAAATGGTATACATTTGGTTACTTTTCCACCGCATACATCACATAAGCTTCAACCATTAGACGTATCTGTCTTTGGTCCATTTAAAAAATACCTGTCTTCTTCATTTAGCGATTTTCTTGTGTCAAACCCTGGAAGAACGATAACAATTTACGACATTCCTAAGTTATCAAATATCCCATTTCAGAAAGCATTTGTGACTGAAAATATTTGCAAAGGGTTTGAAAAAACTGGTAGAACCAAATGATGCAAATCCAATACCTAAAACTAATGAAGAAAGGATTCCCCAGCAAATGACTGCAGATGATAATACAAGTTTTGAGCGAGTTTTTACACCACCAGCTCTTTTGCGAACACCTGAACAAGTTCGACCTCTACCCAAACTTCAAGTTCCGTCAAAGTCCAATAATAGAAAAGGGAAATCAAAGGTTTTGACATCTACACCATCCAGAAAAGAATTGTAAAAAAAGGCACAAAATCAGCTTGAAACAAATAAGAAGCAAAACAAAGGCAAAGAACGGAATCAGTCAAAAACAAATCAAAAGCGAAAGAAAACTCAGACGAAAAAGAAATCAAAACAAAAAACAAAAGCAATAAAAAAATACAAAGCATCGTCCTCTTCCTCAGATTTATCATGCTTTAGCTTGGCAGATTCTGATAAACCTCTTGAACCTTTTGGAGAATATGAAGATCTCTAAATTTTTTTATTGTTTTGTTTATATTATTATTTTATTTATGTAAAATGAATTTGAATTATTTTTTTGTTTTGTAGATCAGAGCTTTTTAGAAAAAAAAAAAATTACTTTATTTCCACAAATTGCTGACTTTTTTTTCCAAATGTGCCCCAGTCTATTGGCAAATGTGCCCCATTGATGGGGCGCATTGGCCACTTTTAGTTAGTTTGCTATTTTCCAAATTTGATGTATAAAGAAAAGCCATAGGCAATCCAAATCAACAAAGTTTAAAGCTAACATACATAGGTACCTACGAAGAAAAAAAAAGTGTGATAATTCTGATGGTAAGAAAACTGGAGCACTTTAAAACAAAAGTGGCAAATGCTCCCCCTTCTTCCCTACTTGGTTGCACTTATTTACCTTACTTTAGGAAGGAACAAAATGCTTATTAAACTCACCTTGATCGTAGTGAAAAATGTTTCCAAAAGTCTCCTAAAAAATTAGTTTGTATTATTATTATAAAATAGAAATCATGTTTCGTATTCTTCTCCTGTTATCCTTGACTTCCAGTGCAGCATAGGGCCTGTTTCGTATAAAGTTACATAACGTTCAAAGCTTTTGAAGCATGTAGCTAGCTCAATTTGATTTTTTTCAATGAACTTTTCTAGAGTATTATAATACAAAGAGTCTTGAGCTTTATATTTTGTGTTTGATGTTGTAAAGGTAGATTTTTCAAAATTTAGAATTGTTTCTGCATAAGATATACAAAATTTAATTGTTGAAGACAATACGACATTTTTTCTTGAATCTACATTCTTAACTTATGATTTTAGTTGTCGATGCTTCGATTCAAAGTTAAGTGGCCATAAATAGGAAAATTGTCCAGAATGTTGTAAAATTTTACAATGTGTCAAAATATTATGTTAAGATTAAAGGTTAATTTAAAAAAGCGTTTGTTTTTTATTGTGGTAATCAATATGATTTTCAAAATTTCTGATATCTTAATTTGAGAATTCCTTTAAAAAAAATAATCTATTAGTTCAATGAAATTAATTACAAATTTCCATATTTTACGGTTAAAATTTACCAAATTGCCAAAATATGTATAAAGTAATAAAATGAGCAAATGTGAACATTTCGCTGCCAGACATTTTTAAATTAAATGTTTTAATATGATTCATATCAATTTCGGGTGATTTGTTTCCAATATCTTTTCCACCATAATTTAAATTGTTTTTGCGAATATTAAAAAGTTCAAGATCTAATGTTTTATTCTTTATAAAAAAATATCAATATATGACAAAAATCATATTTTAGAGCTTCTTCTAACACATCGTGCAAAAAGTAGGCATACAAATTTTCGACGACATTTTGTTCTACTAATCCAGTTTCTTCTAAATTGTTTAGGTTCATATCTTCATTATAGTCGCCAAATTTCATAATTTACTTAAATTTTCTTCCCAGTTAACTTTTGATTCTGACTTATCGATTTTACAGTGTCTACAAAAGTGTTTAGAAGAAAATGATCTAGGGAATCCTAAAACATTATTTAGAGCTTAATTATCTCCAACAATCAGACCTAAGCTAAAATAAACTTTTTGTATTCCAATTTTAGTAGCGATCTCTATACCATTTAATTCTATATCATTAAGAATTTCGACTGATTTAAATAAGTAAGAAAGTCCTATAGTCGGTCAAGCCCGACCATACGATACCCTTCACCACTAAGGGATATATGTTATTTTTTCTGTAAAAAGATAAATATTTTCAAAATTTTGCCATCATAGAAACATTTTCTCAAAACTTATATATTTAACCTGTTTCCGTCATTTAGACTTATATGAGAGCTAGGGTCAAATGTAGACCGATTATCTCGAAATTTGGCAATTTTTTACAAAAATTGTGTATGTAAAAAATAAACTCAAAATTCTCATTATCTTCAGATTTACGAGCGTTTTAGGGACTTTTGCCTCATTTATTACGTTTTGACAGATGATTTTGTATGGGAACTGTGATCAAATATAGACCGATTTCAACAGAATTTGGTACAGTGATTTTCGTATTTGTTTTTAATTTCATGGCTAGAGCTACATATGTGATTCCAGAGCATTATTTACTTTAAAATCATCAAAATATAAAAAAATACGGCATTATAAATTTCGTCGTGCGGGAGTTTATGTGCTCTATACGCAAAAATGCATTTTAATAAAATCGATCTTAAAGTTTTAAATTAATTTTCTAAAAAAAAAAAACTATACAAGAATTTTGTGTTTTTTACACCATAAATTTGGCCTATAGAGCAAAACAACACAAAAAATCTGTTTGGATGGATATAAAACAAAACAGACATTTTTATCTCAGAAACTAGACGAGATAGCCGAAAACGGATTGCAGATTTGAAAAATTTAGGGTCGAAAACCTAAAGTGGTATCATTAACACAAAATGTGTAAAATGGCAGATAGAGCACATAAACTCCCGCACGACGATTTGTTACCATATTGCTCAAGTTTACTTTTTCAAATTTTACCATTACAAAAATTTTTCAATGAACTGCTGCTATTTATGTGAAATTTGACTAGAAAAAAAACACCTTTTATTAGTACTTCATCCATTGTGCCTAACAAAATAGAACTGGTTGTATTATTTTAATAAACTTATACTATGTATCAAATCCTTCACACGGTCGACCGTAAAAAGCTGCAACATTTGCGGACTATTTTTAATACATACAGTGGCTCCATTAAATATTCGCTCATGTTAAACTTTTTTAAAGAACATCTCACCAAAGTAGAAATTTTTATTCTGCACACAATTTATTTATTTATGTGTATTACATAAAGACTTCTCTAACAAAAAAAGATAACAAAATTATAAAATTTCATATATCGGGTGTTTTTTATTGAGGTATAGAACTTTAAGTTGGCATCACTTTTTTAATTAATATTTAGTTTGGATTGCCATTTCATCATGAACAGGTTGACAAAAGAACAACGCTAGCAAATCGTGCAAATTTATTTCGAAAATAATGGTTCAGTTCGCGAAGTTTACCGCAAGAAAAATATTTTTGTATTTCATAGAATTTGACTACTTTGAAAAAAAAAAAATTAACTATAAAGTTATTACAAATATTTAAAATAAAATAGTAGTTTGTGAAAGTAACGTATTCCGCTTATATATATTAAATTGATTATAATTGAGTCGATACAAAAAATTAGAAAGTTTGTATATATGGTTTCTGTATAACCCCGCGAAATTATGAGAGCTAGGGTCAAGTTTGTCGGGCTTCCTTACATTTTTTTTACAAAGGGCCACCTTATGTGGAAAAGTGATCTTAAAAATAGTGATGTTTCGCATCTTTTTCAAATGATAAAATTTAAAAATCGTTACGGGATCGAAACTTTTGATAAGGAGCAAATTTTTGAGCTTTTAAGTGAAGTTTAGGGTCCTCTTGAAAAACGTACAGCGATCCGGAATTTTGATAAATTCAAAAACCAATGTTAGCGAAAAACTAAAGAATCTTTTTTAAATGGCGGATTTAATGGAGTATGCATTAAAGTAAATTTCTTCAAAAATCGTTACAAAGATCCGAATTTTGTTCTGAAACTGAAAGAAAATTCTATTAGACGATTAAACAATGAAATTAAGTTTTGCAAAAGTAGTTATAACATTAAAACAGCAGACGAGATGCTTGAAATGCTACAACAAAGTTATGGAAATAATGTGACATTTAAAAGATCAATATCAATTGCCACTATTTTTCATCTAAAAGAAAAGTTTAACAGCCTATCCCACGATATCGAACGTTTTCAATCGTTCGCATTCTCAACGAAAAACAGCTGATTTGCGTCCTACTAAAAGTTTTCAGTACGACAAGTCGAACGAAAATAAATACGAACGATAACGTAAATACTTTAATATAAAATTGCGTCCCACTATGTCATTTATCTGCCAGCTGCACGAAAACATATGTCGAAATCACTCACACTTTATTATTTTACAACAAGTAAGAAAGCGCTATAGTCGGTCAAGCCGACCATACGATACCCTTCACCACTAAGGTCAAAGGTGTTATTTTTCCTGTATAAAGACAAGTATTTGCTAAATTTTGCCATTATACAAACATTTTCTCAAAACGTATATATTAGACCTGTTTCCGTCATTTGGACTTATATGAGAGCTAGGGTCAAATGTGGACCGATTATCTCGAAATTTGGCAAATTGATTACAGTTGTTACAAAAATTATGTATGCAAAAAATAAACTCAAAATTTTCATTATCTTTAGATTTACGAGCGTTTTAGTGATTTTTTGTATCATTTAGTGCGTTCTTGAAGAAGAGTTTGTATGGGAGCTATGGTCAAATGTGGACCGATTTCAACGAAATTTGGTACAGTGATTTAAGTTTACTTAAGCAGTATTTATTTTAAATTTCATGAAAAAATATTGATATTTGTGGCCAATATAGCAATTCCGGGAAGCGGGACCTATGGGAGGTACCATAAATAATATACCGATTTTGACCAATTTCAATAGCCATGGTCCCATTATCAAAAAAATTATCTGTGCCAAATTTTATCAAATTATCTTTAGAATTGCGACCTGTAGTTTGATTACAAGGTTTACATGGGGGTCCAGCCAGCCAGCCAGACGGACGGACATCGTTAAATCGACTCAGAAAGTGATTCTAAGTCTATTGGTATACTAAAAGGTGGGTCTAAGACAAATATTTCTATGCGTTACAAACATCAGCACAAATTTATAATACCCTTTTCCACCTATGGTGGTGAAGGGTATAAAAAGGAACTTTATTTTATTGAAAAAAAAAATTTTTAAGACAATTTAGAATTTAGAATTTATTTACCTTAAATGCACAATGTTGTATATTAATAGTAAAATTTACAAATTTCAGGGCTTTTTTTCTTAAATTGTTGAAATTTGATTAGGCAACATTGAAATTTGACAATTTTCAAATATCTTACGTTTCAAAACGTAAAGCCAGAAGAACGATAAGCCGAAAGATAGAGGGACGCTTATTCGAACGAAAATTGGTGACTTTCGTTTCCATAATCTTTCGTTCGACATCGTGGGACAGGCTGTAACTTTTTGGTTGAGTTAGCAACAGCTAAAATGTTACATGAAATATTGAGAAATGGCGACAAATTTATCCTTCATCATGACGAGCCCACCATAGGAGTACACAAGCTACAGGCATTGATTCTAACAACTGTCATGGACAATGAATTGCATGAAATTTTGATTGCAATAAAACAAGGTACCTACCAAAGGAACGCAATATCAGATGCAGGTATTATTAAACTGCTTAGATCGAATGGATAAGGTAATCTAAGCGAATGAAAGTCTAAAATAAAAATTCATTTATCTTCTATAATTATGTTGATGAGTTCATCCCTATTGCAGTTTTTAAATCCTTGTTTATTTGCATAAACCTCCATTATTGCTCTTCCCTTTGAAGTTTCTTCCAAAAGAGTCCGCAAATCCTTGAAAATAAAAAAATAGAATTTGTACTTAAAATTTGGGGTATAATTACTTTTTTGAGAGAGCCATTGGAATTAGCTACATCGATTATAGGAGAGGTTGGTTCTAAAGATGAGCTATGAAGGTTGAGAGGGTCTGGAGCATCTTCAATTTCAAATATTTTTTTTTTTCTCCAATCAAAAAGCTTTTGTCTAAATTTTGTACGGCCTCCTATTGGCGAAATGGCTTCTTTTATATCTTCTTTTTCCAAATATTGTAAACGATCAACTGTTATCCCGGCGTCTAAGACGTTTATACACACACATTAGCTCAACTTCTTAAAATACAAAGTTAGAATACTTACCTCTCAAGGAAGAAAAAATATTGGGCAACTCAGCCTCTTCCAATCATTTAATTAGCCTTTTCAAGTCTTCCTCGTCAGCTTCTTGGCTACTTATCGCCATAGATAACTTTTTATTTTCAGATTTGGATTTTTTCCAGTATTAAATGAATTGAGTTCTTCTTCACTTTCTGTGAGGGTCATATTACCAAAGTTTGAACTCTCGTTGTCCGCAACTTCATTTTCCACTTGTGTCACCACCTCACCACTTTAGGAATATAAAATTCTATTAATAAATTTAAGATTTACTTCAAACATTTTTGGAAGCGTCGGTCCAATAGCAAACAAATCTTGCTAATAATTAAAATGCTGTCAGCTGTTATGGTTTTAATATTAATTCAATGTATTACCATATCGCACTTGTTCAACAGGAGGGTATTAACTCAAAATTTTTCAGTAGAGTCAAAAAACTATTTTATTTTACTACTACTTTCATATAAGGAAGAGGGGTAAAACTGTAGTTTTTTTAGTGAAATTATAGTTAAAATGATATCAGATTTTTACAGTGATAAATTCAATTTCTTTTAAAAAGTGAACATTTTAAAATTTTGAGTTAATACCCTCTTGTTGAACAAGTGCGATATACCGGTATGTGCTGGAAATCGAGCGTTTTCAAATCTTTCGATTTCTGATAAATTTTTGAGATAATTATCAATTATTTCCCTAAAACAAATGAAAATTTGGGCTTTAATCCTTTTGATTTATATCTTATCTTTCATTTGGTTTGATTTTTTTTGTGAAAATAGGGAAAATTATCTCAAAAATATATCAGAACAGCACATACCGGATAGTTTTTAATAAGTTTCTTGTTTAAAATTATGAAATATTATTATTGGACTTACAATTTCTTTATTAGAAGTAGAAAAATATTGATTTGATGTATTTTAATATAATTTTTCTATTAAATTGAAAATTATTGAATTAATGTGGCGTAATCTTATTTTTATATTTTTAGATTAAAGGAATAATTAAACTGTTCATTTTACACATGTATGTTACGTTCTTAGATTGTTATCTCTTAATTTATATCTATATATATTTATAATTCCCCCACAAGATTATATCTATCTCTATAAAAATTTCAAAAAAGACGTTGTACCTCCTTAGCTTAAAATATGTAGGGTAGGCGGGGGACCATTTGCCATAGGGGCACATTTGCCATCACTAATTATCTTAAAAACTAACTCATCGTTTTTGATGGGGTAATCGATTTTATATTCGTTAATCGTTAATGGTATATCAATTCTCACAAAATATAACTGTTTTTGTTTTCATATTTAAAAGAGCAGGCGTGATTTATTGTTTCAGCAGTTCAAAAAAAATATTTGCTGTAAGTATTTTTGTAATATATTTCTTTTATTTTTTTGTTACTCTTATAAATTATTCATTAGTTTAATAAACAATATAGTATTGAGAAGAATTATTTTAAGTTTTTATCAATAAATCTATTTCCAATGTAAAAAATAGTTCTTAACATCTAAGTACTCTACCTGGGGCACATTTGCCATACACATAGTGGGACAGTTTTGCCGGCAAATGTACCCCTGTAGGTAGATTCTAAAGACAAATAATTTTATTTTATTTCCCTTTAATTAACTATTTCTTAACAATTCATCATTTCTTTAAAAAGGATCTATACTAGCCATGGTTCGCAGGTACAAGCCGAAAACCGATCGAAATAAAATTGATGAAAAAAGTATTGAACTGGCTATAGAAGATGTTCTTTTGGGAAACAGTAATAAGTGGGGCTGCACGTGTTCACAATTTAAAGCGATCCACTTTGCGTTGGCGAGTTAAAAAGGAACGTGAGACTAGATGTAATAATTTTAATAACACTGAAAACTTGTCTAATGGCGAACGATAGTTTTTATCAAAATACACGTCAAAACAGATCTTCACGAAACATCAAGAAAAGGACTTGTGTGAATATTTTAAAACAAGTTCTAACCTTCACCATGGATTCTCTTATACATTGGCACGGAAATTTGCGTTTGAATATGCTTCTTTAAATGAAATTAAAATGCCTTCTACATGGAAAGATAACAAAATTGCAGGAGTAGACTGGATACAAGGATTTATGAAACATAACCCAGAACTTAGTTTACGGAGACCAGAAAACACTAGCTTAGCACGATTTACTGCATTTAGAAAAGATGCAGTGATGTCATTTTTTGACAATGCTCAAAGCCTGTTAGAAAAGATGCGATTCCCTCCGTGTTCTGTTTACAATTTAGATGAAACGGGTATAACAACTGTGCTGAAATCATCTAAGGTAATTTCTACAAAAGGAAAACGAACTGTTTCCCAAGTGGCTTCAGCAGAAAGGGGCTCACTCGTTACAATAATGGGAATAATAAATGCTTCAGGAAATTGTTTACCACCCGTTTATGTATTTCTTCGGGTACGTTTTAAGGAACACTTCATCAATGGTGGTCCTACTGGGTGTATTGGAATATCAGCGAAGAGTGGATGGATGACGGCTGAAGGGTTCTTAGAAGTATTAAAACATATTAAAATAAATACTCGATGCTCTAAAGAAAATCCAATAGTCATATTCTTAGACAACCACATTTCTCACTGCACTCTGGAAGCTATAATTTTCTGCAGGGAAAATAGTATAATGGTATAAGCTTCAACCATTAGACGTATCTGTCTTTGGTCCATTTAAAAAATACCTGTCTTCTTCATTTAGCGATTTTCTTGTGTCAAACCCTGGAAGAACGATAACAATTTACGACATTCCTAAGTTATCAAATATCCCATTTCAGAAAGCATTTGTGACTGAAAATATTTGCAAAGGGTTTGAAAAAACTGGAATCTTCCCTTTGAACAGACTTATATTTCCAGAATTCGACTTCATGGTAGAACCAAATGATGCAAATCCAATACCTAAAACTAATGAAGAAAGGATTCCCCAGCAAATGACTGCAGATGATAATACAAGTTTTGAGCGAGTTTTTACACCACCAGCTCTTTTGCGAACACCTGAACAAGTTCGACCTCTACCCAAACTTCAAGTTCCGTCAAAGTCCAATAATAGAAAAGGGAAATCAAAGGTTTTGACATCTACACCATCCAGAAAAGAATTGGAAGAAAAGGCACAAAATCAGCTTGAAACAAATAAGAAGCAAAACAAAGGCAAAGAACGGAATCAGTCAAAAACAAATCAAAAGCGAAAGAAAACTCAGACGAAAAAGAAATCAAAACAAAAAACAAAAGCAATAAAAAAATACAAAGCATCGTCCTCTTCCTCAGATTTATCATGCTTTGGCTTGGCAGATTCTGATAAACCTCTTGAACCTTTTGGAGAATATGAAGATCTCTAAATTTTTTTATTGTTTTGTTTATATTATTATTTTATTTATGTAAAATGAACTTGAATTATTTTTTTGTTTTGTAGACCAGAGCTTTTTAGAAAAAAAAAAAAAAATTACTTTATTTCCACAAATTGCTGACTTTTTTTCCAAATGTGCCCCAGTCTATTGGCAAATGTGCCCCATTGATGGGGCGCATTGGCCACTTTTAGTTAGTTTGCTATTTTCAAAATTTGATGTATAAAGAAAAGCCATAGGCAATCCAAATCAACAAAGTTTAAAGCTAACATACATAGGTACCTACGAAGAAAAAAAAAAGTGTGATAATTCTGATGGTAAGAAAACTGGAGCACTTTAAAACAAAAGTTTCAAATGCTCCCCCTTCTACCCTACTTGGTTGCTCTTATTTACCTTACTTTAGGAAGGAACAAAATGCTTATTAAACTCACCTTGATCGTAGTGAAAAATGTTTCCAAAAGTCTCCTAAAAAATTAGTTTGTATTATTATTATAAAATAGAAATCATGTTTCGTATTCTTCTCCTGTTATCCTTGACTTCCAGTGCAGCATAGGGCCTGTTTCGTATAAAGTTCCATAACGTTCAAAGCTTTTGAAGCATGTAGTTAGCTCAATTTGATTTTTTTCAATGAACTTTTCTAGAGTATTATAATACAAAGAGTCTTGAGCTTTATATTTTGTGTTGGATGTTATAAAGGTAGATTTTTCAAAATTTAGAATTGTTTCTGCATAAGATATACAAAATTTAATTGTTGAAGACAATACGACATTTTTTCTTGAATCTACATTCCTAACTTATGATTTTAGTTGTCGATGCTTCGATTCTGGACAATTTTCCATAAATAGGAAAATTGTCCAGAATGTTCTAAAATTTTACAATGTGTCAAAATATTATGTTAAGATTAAAGGTTAATTTAAAAAAGCGTTTGTTTTTTATTGTGGTAATCAATATGATTTTCAAAATTTCTGATATCTTAATTTGAGAATTCCTTTAAAAAAAATAATCTATTAGTTAGTTAATTACAAATTTCCATATTTTACGGTTAAAATTTACCAAATTGCCAAAATATGTATAGAGTAATAAAATGAGCAAATGTGAACATTTCGCTGCCAGACATTTTTAAATTAAATGTTTTAATATGATTCATATCAATTTCGGGTGATTTCTTTCCAATATCTTTTTCACCATAATTTAAATTATTTTTGCGAATATTAAAAAGTTCAAGATCTAATGTTTTATTCTTTATAAAAAAAATATCAATATATGACAAAAATCATATTTTAGAGCTTCTTCTAACACATCGTGCAAAAAGTAGGCATACAAATTTTCGATGACATGATATTTGTTAATTTTGTTCTACTAATCCAGTTTCTTCTGAAGTGTTTAGGTTCATATCTTCATTATAGTCGCCAAATTTCATAATTTACTTAAATTTTCTTCCCAGTTAACTTTTGATTCTGACTTATCGATTTTACAGAGTCTACAAAAGTGTTTAGAAGAAAATGATCTAGGGAATCCTAAAACATTATTTAGAGCTTAATTATCTCCAACAATCAGACCTAAGCTAAAATAAACTTTTTGTATTCCAATTTTAGTAGCGATCTCTATACCATTTAATTCTATATCATTAAGAATTTCGACTGATCTAAATAAGTAAGAAAGTCCTATAGTCGGTCAAGCCCGACCATACGATACCCTTCACCACTAAGGGATATATGTTATTTTTTCTGTAAAAAGATAAATATTTTCAAAATTTTGCCATCATAGAAACATTTCCTCAAAACTTAAAAATTTACCTGTTTCCGTCATTTAGACTTTTATGAGAGCTAGGGTCAAATGTAGACCGATTATCTCGAAATTTGGCAATTTTTTACAAAAATTGTGTATGTAAAAAATAAACTCAAAATTCTCATTATCTTCAGATTTACGAGCGTTTTAGGGACTTTTGCCTCATTTATTACGTTTTGACAGATGATTTTGTATGGGAACTGTGATCAAATATAGACCGATTTCAGAATTTGGTACAGTGATTTTCGTATTTGTTTTTAATTTCATGGCTAGAGCTACATATGTGATTCCAGAGCATTATTTACTTTAAAATCATCAAAATATAAAAAAATACGGCATTATAAATTTCGTCGTGCGGGAGTTTATGTGCTCTATACGCAAAAATGCATTTTAATAAAATCGATCTTAAAGTTTTAAATTAATTTTCTAAAAAAAAAAACTATACAAGAATTTTGTGTTTTTTACACCATAAATTTGGCCTATAGAGCAAAACAACACAAAAAATCTGTTTGGATGGATATAAAACAAAACAGACATTTTTATCTCAGAGACGAGAAAGCCGAAAACGGATTGCAGATTTGAAAAATTTAGGGTCGAAAACCTAAAGTGGTATCATAAATGTGTAAAATGGCAGATAGAGCACATAAACTCCCGCACGACGATTTGTTATCATATTGCTCAAGTTTACTTTTTCAAATTTTACCATTACAAAAATTTTTCAACGAACTGCTGCTATTTATGTGAAATTTGACTGGAAACAAAACACCTTTTATTAGTACTTCATCCATTGTGCCTAACAAAATAGAACTGGTTGTATTATTTTAATAAACTTATACTATGTATCAAATCCTTCACACGGTCGACCGCAAAAAGCTGCAACATTTGCGGACTATTTTTAATACATACAGTGGCTCCATTAAATATTCGCTCATGTTAAACTTTTTTAAAGAACATCTCACCAAAGTAGAAATTTTTATTCTGCACACAATTTATTTATTTATGTGTATTACATAAAGACTTCTCTAACAAAAAAAGATAACAAAATTATAAAATTTCATATATCGGGTGTTTTTTATTGAGGTATAGAACTTTAAGTTGGCATCACTTTTTTAATTAATATTTAGTTTGGATTGCCATTTCATCATGAACAGGTTGACAAAAGAACAACGCTAGCAAATCGTGCAAATTTATTTCGAAAATAATGGTTCAGTTCGCGAAGTTTACCGCAAGCTCCGTCCATTTTATGGTCGACATAATCGTCCATCAGAGCAATTAATTCGGTTAACCTTGGATCGTTTTCGCACTACATTTACTCTATGTGATAATACGCATCCGCAGCGACGTCGAACAGTGCGCACCGAAGAAACAATTGCCGCTGTAGAGCAAAGTGTTGAAGAGGACCCGAATGAATCGATTCGCCACCGTGCACAGCAATTGGAGCTTTGTCCATCAACTTTATGGAAGATTTTGCGCAAAGATCTTGGCTTGCGACCTTACAAGATCCAGCTTGTGCAAGAATTAAAGCCGCGAGACCATGCAATGCGTCGTGATTTTGGTGTATGGGCCGAAAATGAGATTGATCTCGATGCCGATTTTCATCGCAAAATTTTGTTCAGTGATGAGGCTCATTTTTGGTTGAATGGCTACGTCAACAAGCAAAATTGCCGCATTTGGAGTGAAGAGAATCCACATGAGACCCTTGAGACGCCATTACATTCACAAAAACTGACTGTTTGGTGTGCTCTATGGGCTGGTGGAGTCATTGGGCCATACTTCTTCCGAAATAATGCTGGAGAGTCAGTTACCATAAATGGAGACCGGTATAGAGCCATGATAACCGACTATTTTGTTCCCCAATTGGATGGCATGAATGTGGATGAGTTGTGGTTCCAACAAGACGGCGCTACATGCCACACAGCGCACGTCACAATTGATTTATTGAAGGAAACATTCGATGAGCGCATAATTTCGCGGAATGGACCTGTCAATTGGCCACCAAGATCGTGCGATTTGACACCACTGGATTATTTTCTTTGGGGATATGTGAAGTCGCTCGTCTACGCCAACAAACCAGAAACGTTAGGGGACTTGGAAGCCAACATTCGTGGCGTTATTTCCAACATACGGCCCCATATGCTCGAAAAAGTAGTTGAAAATTGGACCTGTAGAATTGGCTTTATTCGAGCCAGCCGCGGCGGCCACATGCCCGAAATCATATTTAAACATTAATGGCATAAAATTATCCTTCCAATAAAGCCAAATTGATGGACATTAAAACGATTTTCTTGTGTTTTATTTCAATTCGATGTTCTATACCTCTAAAAAAAACACCCATTACAATAAAAAAAACACAAACAAAAAATTACAGTATCACTATATGGAATTCAAAAAGTATTCGCTCACTTAACTAAATGACTAAGTAAAATATTTTTTTTGAAAAATTAATATTTTGTTAGACCTCCTCTCAGGACTTCATTTAAACGCACTGGAACAGAATCCACAAGCTTTTTGGTAATATCCTCCGAAATTTTGTTCCATTCCGTAATCAAAGCAGTTTTGAGATCATTTTTGTTGCTTGTGTTGTAGTTTCTTATGTTAGCCTCAAGTAAACTCCACAAATTTTCAATGGGATTGATATCCGGTGATTGTGGAGGCGTTTCAACCCATTTTGGAACATTATATAACCCTGGAACGTCATCCTTATTTTACATACACTAACGTCATCCTTCGTCATTTTGACTACGCATACTTTAAGGGACTATAAAACTCTTCGTGAGCAAAAATGGATTCCAAAATAGTTTTCTTTTGTATTAATAGACTCTTTTTAATAAATATTAAAAAAAACATATGCTTATTTCTTAATTATTAATAGAAACTTAACATATTATACTTACTTACTTAAATGGCCTATTGTAACAACATGTTTAGGTCAAAGGCCGAGCATATTTTAGAATTCCATGCGCTTCTATCTTGTGCGCATATTCTCCAATTTCTTATGCCAAGTTTTGAAAGATTTTCTTCTACTTGGTCTTTCCATCGAAGTTTTGGGCGCCCTCTTCTACGAGTTCCCTCAGGATCATTATCAAACACTTTTCTTGCCGGAGTATTTTCATCCATTCGCACAACATGTCCTAGCCAGCGCAGCCGTTGTTGCTTAATGCGTTTTACTATGTCTATGTCAGCGTATAACTCATACAGCTCATGATTCATTCGATGTCGATACTCATTGTTGACGCAGACTGGGCCAAATATTTTTCGTAGGATTTTCCTCTCAAACACTTCAAGGATAGCTTCATCTGCCTGTGCAAGTACCCATGATTCTGCACCATACAGTAACACGGGTAGTATAAGCGTTTTATAGAGCGTAATTTTAGTTCTTACGGAGAGGACTTTATTTCTTAGCTGTTTGCTTAGGCCAAAATAGCATCTATTGGCAAGTATTATTCTACGTTTAATTTCAAAGCTTATATCGTTGTTGATGTTCACAGCGGTACCAAGGTATACAAATTCTTTTACAACTTCGAAACTATAGTTTTCTACGGGCACATGTGATCCAATTCTAGTGGTCTGTCTGCCTGAAGAAACCGGCGACATGAAATAACCCCCAATGAAATAACGCCCAATTACGAAAATGAAGTAAACCCCAATAAAAATTGAAAAATGAAAATTGGGGATAATTTCACATTTATTGGGCTTCATTTCACTATAAATTGGGATTTATTTCGTTATGAAGCTATTCCAGAAAAAATATTATTTTAATTGGGATTTATTTCATGTAAATTTAATTTGGGCTTTATTTCATTTTTTTTGGAGTTTATTTCATTTTCATGAAAATGATGTTTTGAAGATTTTTCTGAATTCTAAACATTCTTACAATTTTTTAGGAAGAATTTTTGCCGTTAATGACTTTTAAGTAGTAAAGATCAATTAAAAATCATAAATTAAATTCGAAATTATTAGTGGTAGCCGTATTAATAGTATTGTAAATTTATGTATGCGGTAGGCGAGTCGTTACACAAAAAAATCAATTTATAACATTTTATATTTGTTATATATTATTTTTATTTTATCGAAATACGCCGATAAGAACACAATCATGGAAGCCAAAAACACTCTATGAAGAATTTAAGCCTCTTCGCAAAATAAAATAAGAGTGTATAAACCTTAATTGGCGTATAGAACAAACGGCGCCGCAGGTGAAAATTTAGTTTTGTAAAAAAATGGCTGTGAAAACTGTTTTTTGTAAAAAAAAATCGCGCGATTTTTTTTTACAAAAAACAGTTTTCACAGCCATTTTTTTACAAAACTAAATTTTTGCCTGCGGCGCTTCTCCCATTTGTTAATAGAATGATGTTCTCTACAAACAAAACTCGTATTGAAATGAAAACTGACGCGGTCATGTTCGAAGATTTTTAATATTTGGAAGAAGATCGGGACAGATTCCTCAAGAAGTACATGCATTTTAAAACTGCTGCAAATCGCGTTCCAAATAATGAAGCATTGACTGACCCTGTATGTCGGCAAACAATGCAAGTAGTTTTCTAAAAAAAAAAACAATTTAAAAAATAAAACTAAAAAACTCATTTTTTGGGTCTTATTTCATTTTTTTGGGGATTATTTCATTGGGGTTTATTTCCTATTCTAACTTAATTTTAGTAAAAATTTTTAAAGTGATTTCTAAAATTGGGTGTTATTTCGTTAAAATTAGGTATTATTTCGCCAAAAATTGGGTGTTTTTTCATATCTTATTTCCTAGAAGTTATTTCTTTTTTTGCTGCTAATATAATTGGGGTTTATTTCATTTTCGTAATTGGGCGTTATTTC
This sequence comes from Stomorhina lunata, assembly GCA_933228675.1. Taxonomy (NCBI): domain Eukaryota; kingdom Metazoa; phylum Arthropoda; class Insecta; order Diptera; family Rhiniidae; genus Stomorhina; species Stomorhina lunata. The sequence continues at coordinate 21,972,537 of OW121743.1, forward strand.
ATTGGGGGTTATTTCATGTCGCCGAAGAAACCATCAGTTTTGTTTTTGATTCATTTACAGCTAAACCCATTTTGTTTGATTCCTTCTCGATATTGGAAAAGGCGGCAGTTACCTCGCGTAAAGTGCGTCCCATAATATCAATGTCATCGGCATACGCGAGTAGCATATGTTTTCTATTGAAGATTGTACCACTTATATTAACTGCTGCATCACGTAAGATTTTCTCTAGCACAATATTGAAGAGATCACATGATAGACTATCACCTTGTCTGAAACCCCGTTTAGTTATGAAAGACTCTGATAGGTTCTTACCTATCTTAACAGATGATATTGTATTAGTTAGTGTCATCCTGCATAACTTTATTAGCTTCGTGGGGATGCCGAAATCAGACATTGCTTCAAACACCTTCTTCCGTATCGGGCTGTCAAAAGCTGCTTTGTAGTCAACAAAGAGATGATACGTGTCAATTTGTTTCTCTTGGGTCTTCTCCAGGATCTGACGTAGAGTAAAGATCTGGTCAGTGGTTGATTTACCTGGTCTAAAGCCACATTGGTACGTCCCAATTATTTCGTTAATTTTGGGCTTAAGCCTTTCGCACAGTATGGTCGATAGAATCTTATATGCAATTGAGAGGAGACTTATCCCTCTGTAATTTGCACACACAGTTTTATCTCCTTTTTTGTGCACAGGACAAAGGACACTAAGATTCCAATCGTCTGGCATGTATTCTTCTGACCATATTGCTTCTATAAGTTGGGACATAAGCCTTATCAACTCATCTCCTCCGGCCTTAAAAAGCTCAGCAGGAAGACCATCGGCACCCGCAGCTTTGTTATTTTTTAGTCGATTTATAGCGATTCTAATAGTTACGATAACCCCTAATAAAATAATTATTTAATCTTATTTTAAATGGTTTTTGTAATTTCCTTTGTAATTTAATACTTCTAGCGCCCAATGTGCGCACATAAAACTTAAAACCATTTTTTATACTTTTACTTTTCCACAAAAACATCACGTACATATACATACGTACATACATAGTAATTTATGCATTAAAATCTATAATTGGTCTTTTTTAATGTCTTTTGTTTAAGTACGTATGTTTGCCCACAGAAATATACAAAAACCACTTGAAATCAAATAACCCAAATATAAAATTCCCAAAGAATGCTTACATCGCTTAACACCAAAAACTAATTAAATTCTTGGGAATCCAAAACAAAACTAAATCAATAGATTATAGAAGTAAGCATTTTTCCATATATTATTTTTGTATTTAATGTTAAGAAATTTTGTAAAACAAGTCAGTCTTGATTTGAGATTCAATAAATGAAATTCAGATAAAAACAAAAGTGTGTTTTTATTTGGACAACATATAACTGGCGACGAGGATAAATGGGATATAATAAGTGAAACTTTTCCCTAAAATAATAAATTTTTTTTTTAAATCTGTGCAATATTAAGTAAAACTTTTCCTTAAAATAATAAAATTTTTTTTATCTGTGCAATATTAAGTGAAACTTTTCTCTAAAATAATGAAAATTTTTAAAGAAACAATTTGTGCAATATAAAAAAAATATATAAAAATTTCGCCTACGAAAACAATACAAAAATAAATCAAATCTGTGCTGACCACAAAAATTGATATAAAATTGAAAACATTAAAACAAAGAAAACTAAAAGAGAAAAAAACAAACACTAATTTCAAGAATAAAAAACAAACGTTTCAAAGAAAGGACATCAAAGAAAAAGGACATCAAAGAAATTTGAAAAGGAAAATCCACAAAAAAAAAAGAGAGGAAACAAGATCCAAGCAGCAACATTCCAGATACAAATTCATAATTCACTCAAACTACAACAACTACAACAACTTCACCAATTCAATACACAGAAGGAAGGCAAGTTCATCCAAAAATACAACAAAGTCAAGTCCTACAACAACTACAACAACATCACCAATTCAATACACAGAAGGAAGGCAAGTTCATCCAAAAATACAACAAAGTCAAGTCCTACAACAACATCACCAATGTAAGTCTGATAAGTTTAGTTAAGATAGTAATTATAAATTAATCATTATAAAAAAAGAAAAAAAAAAAAAGGGGGAAAATTATAATAAAATTTTTCGGAACCTCCAGACCTGATAAATTAATATTTAAAATTTTTCTTACACGAAGCTTTTTTTTACAAAATGGCAAACCCCCCACAAATTCAAATAGACCCTATTAAATATTTAAATAGCCTCCCCTTATTTAACGGTAACATTAATGACTTGCATACATTTACAAAATTAATAGACAGAGTACACCCAATTCTCGCATCTTACGATGAATTATCACAACTATTATTTTCCGATATAATAAAAAGTAGGATAGTCGGACAAGCAAAGGAAATAATAGAGATAAATACCCAAGTCCAATCATGGGCTGATATAAAAAACACTTTATATAATAATTTTGGCGAAAGAAAAAGTAGTGAACAACTCTTCGACGAATTAAGGGCCGTGAGTTTTCAAACCAATGCTGTTGACTTTTATAATGACATAAAACATATATTGAGACGACTAAATAACAAAATGACAGCTGTGGTGGGAGAAGGTGAAGCAGCCAATCAAGTTGCTATTAACAACCAAAGGACAGCACTTCATGTTTTTAAAAATAAAATGCCAGAACCTATGAAGACAATTCTGTCATGCCGAAATCCTTCATCATTAGAAAGCGCTATGGACATACTATACGAAAACCAATACGATAAAATAGGGAAAGACGGTCGCTTTCACCCAGGACGTGAAAAACAAACTTACAACTATCAAAAAAATAGAAATGAATCATCTTCAAACTTTCATAAAGGACGAAACTACCAAAGGACACAACACCAACAACAGACACAACATCAAAATTTTTACAGAACCAATTCAAACGGACTTAGATGGCAAAATAACCCGGAACAACACCAACAAAACTTTTATAGAAATAATACACATGAACCTAGATGGCGAAACAACCAAGAACAGCATCAACAAAATCTTAATAGAACTAATACACAAGAACAGCACCAACAAAATTTTTATAGAAATAATACACATGAACAGCACCAACAAAATCTTTATAGAAATAATACACCTAGATGGCGGAATAATACAGAACAATACCAACAAAATGCTTATGGTAACAATGCTGACGAACGCAGACTGAGAAACAACCATAATTACCAACAACGACCGGAACCGATGGAAATCAATAACGCAGAAAATTTTCAACAAGAAGCCTCTACGGGGAATTACCACATATAACAATACAAACAAAATTAGGTTTCCTTAGATTTATTATTGATACAGGAGCAACACATTCAATAATAAACCCAGGAATTTGTCACCCAAAATGGAAAATAGATTCTCAACCCACTAACTTAAAAACACTCCAACACATAATAGAAGTAAAAGAAAAAGTATCGGTACCACTCTTTAAAGAATTAGGCAACACCGAAACCAAAATAGAATTTTTAGTCTGTAAATTCCATGAAAAATATGACGGTCTAATAGGAAATAATATTTTGAGGAAATTAAATGCAATAGTGAACTATAAAGAAAATATATTAGAAATAGAGAACAAAAAGATAACAATTCAATATACCCCTGAAAACATAGAATACTTCTTTCAGACAGGCGGTACCTATAACATAAAACTGAACATTGATAAGAAAAGTGGTTTAGTACATATACCTGGAACTATAACGAATAATCAAAATGTGGAAATAATGGAAGGAATATATGAAGCAGAAAACTATAAAATTAATGCTTGTGTAAAAGTAAGTGGAGATACTTCAAAAAAGGTAGAATTCGACACACAAAAAACTAACGAAGTGACAAACAATGATTTTTGCATATATGAAATCGACAATGAAGTTCCTAAGATTCCTATTTTGGAGCAAATACGAACTGCTCATCTGGATAGAGAAGAAAAAGAAAAACTTCTACAAATTATAAAAAGATTTAAGAAGATATTTTATTCAGAGAACACCGACCTAACATTTACGAACTCAATCAAACATGAAATCAGAACAATAAACAATATTCCTATTGCTACCAAAACTTACAGATACCCATATATACATAAAGCAGAAGTGAGTAAACAAATCAAAGAAATGTTGGATAGCGGGATAATAAGACCAAGTCATTCACCGTATTCTGCGCCGGTTTGGATTGTGCCAAAAAAATTGGACGCTAGCGGTGCAAAGAAATGGAGAATGGTTGTGGATTACCGTAAATTGAATGAAGTCACCATTGACGATAAATATCCGATCCCCAATATTGACGAGATATTAGAGAAACTAGGAAGGTGTCAATACTTCACTACCCTTGATCTCGCAAAAGGATTTCACCAAATAGAAATAAATGAAAAAGATATTCCGAAAACCGCATTTAGCGTGGAAGGCGGTCATTACGAGTTTCTTCGTATGCCGTTCGGACTTAAAACAGCACCAGCCACTTTCCAAAGATTGATGAATAATGTTCTAGGAGATTTTATCAATAAAATCTGTCTCGTTTACCTTGATGATATTATAATATTTTCAACCTCACTTCAAGAGCATTTAGAATCCCTTGTAAAGGTATTCAATCGTTTAAAGGAAGTAAATTTAAAAGTTCAACTCGACAAGAGCGAATTTTTGAAACGAGAAACTAAATTTTTAGGACACGTAGTGACTGATTTAGGTATAAAACCAAACCCAGATAAAATTACCTGTGTTCAAAAGTTTCCATTGCCAACAACACAAAAACAAATTAAACAGTTTTTAGGCCTCGCAGGGTACTACAGAAAATTCATTAAAGATTATTCCAGAATTGCAAAACCTATGACAAAATACCTGAAAAAGGAAGCTAGAATTAATACTAACGACCTGGAATACAAACAAAGTTTTGAAACTTTAAAGAAATTATTAGTAAACTCTCCTATACTGGCCTATCCAGATTTTGAGAAAACATTTATACTTCAGACGGACGCAAGTAACTTTGCAATTGGAGCAGCACTTTCTCAAGATGGACATCCCATCTGTTATGCGAGTCGAACACTGAACGATCATGAACAAAATTATAGTACGATAGAAAAAGAATTATTGGCAATTGTGTGGGCTACACAACATCTGCGACCATATCTTTTTGGTAGAAGATTCATAATCGAAACCGACCATAGACCTCTAACATGGCTTTTTTCCATAAAAGAACCAAATTCTAAGTTAATACGATGGAGACTCCGATTACAAGAATACGACTACGAAATAAAATACAAAAAAGGTACGTTAAATGGAAATGCAGATGCTTTGTCAAGGATAGAAGTAAATATTAACCAAAATGTTCCAACAGAAAATAACTCAAATGACCAAGAAATTCGTCAAAATGAAACAACGAGAAATAGCATTTTAGAAACTCTCAACCCTTTGAACTTTTATCGACAACAGATAATCCTTAATAAAACCACATCGGGTTCACTACGAATAAAGAATGAGAATATTTTTAGGTATAAAAGGAAAACTATTACGGCTAAAACATTCGACGAGCCAACCATTATTATGATTATAAAAAACCATTTTGATCCAACTAAAATTAATGCCATCTTTTGTCAGGACGAAACAATAATTAATAGCTTTAGAGAAGTATTAACAAAGTTCTTCACTGAAAGCGGACTCAGAATCCTAAGATGTAAAACGGTACTAGAAGATGTTATAGATGAAAATAAATTAACTGATAAAATTGAAAAAGAGCACAAAAGAAATAACCACAGAGGAATAAACGAAAATTTTGCTGAACTAAAAACATTAATCTACCATCCTGAATTAAAAACAAGAATAACTCAATTCATCAATAACTGCGATATTTGCAATAAAGAAAAATACGATAGACGCCCAGTCAAACAAGAATATAAAATTACCGAAACTCCTGAGAAACCTGGAGACGTAATTCACATAGACGTCTTCTACAGCCTAGAAAAAACTCTTTTCCTGACATTTATAGATAAATTCAGTAAATACGCTCAAGCAATAAAAATTAGAAATAGATCATGGATAGAATTTAAGTTAGCCTTAACACAGTATTTATCTACAGTCGGAAACATTAAAAAAATTATAGTAGACAATGAACTAGGATTTAAAGCACTACCTCTTATGGAATTTCTTAGGGAACAAGAAATAGAAATACACTACACTTCAAATAATAACCACACATCAAACGCGGATGTGGAGAGATTACACAATACGATCAATGAACATATTAGAATATTGAAACATGATCCCAATAAAGATATAGAGAACACAGAAGAGAAAATTTACAAAATAATAATGTTTTATAATAACACAATTCATTCCTCAACTAAAAGAAAACCTATCGATTTTAGAAATGGCACTTTAGGTACAAATGACTTTCCTTTAATTAGAGATCTTATAGCGAAAAATAAAGAAAGAATTATTAATAAACTCAACAAAACACGCGAAAACGTAGATATTCAGACAGGTCCTATCTACTTGAGAGACGAACGAGGAGGTAAAAATCATTCCAAGTTTCGAAAATTAATTGTTAGTAAATTAGATAACGAACATGTTATAACAGATCGAAGACACAAATACTACAAATCACATATTAAGAGAAAGAAAAAATTCCAGAATCCAATTAACGTAACATCTCAAAACTCTTAACATTCTAATTTCAGATGAATTTACCTCGAGCAATATTACTAACCATACTATTACCAGAGATAATATTATCTCAAGGGCTATATATACAAAGATTAACAGACAACAAAGGATACATTCCAATAAAAGAAAATGACATAAAACTAATCGACCACTACGATAGAATCCTACATCAAATAAACTTAACCGATTATCATCACTCAATTGAAATAATAGGAAAAAATATAAATTTATTAAATGTAACTATATCAGATGTGAAACCAATATTAAATACAATAGAACATAATTACATTTTACTCAAAGCAAAAGTAAATAATTTATCACCCCACTTCAGGAACAAACGCGGTCTCATTAATGTACTGGGAAAAGGAGTGAAATTCATAACCGGTAATATGGATAGTGAGGACGAAATAGAAATTAAAAATGCTATTGACATTCTCAAAACAAACCAAAACGAACAATCATTAAAAACAAATTCACTTATTCAAATAAGCAACACACTTTCATCACAAATTAAAAATATCACTACACACATTAATACACAACAAACTACGATAACAAAACACATTAATAAATTTAGAGACGAAATTCAAAATAAAATTCAGAGTTTAGAAGACGAAATGCTTTTTCTGAGACATGTATACCAAATAGATAACGACATTACTCTTCTGAGAAATCACGTAGACGATATTGGACAAACTATATTTACAGGTAAACTAGGTATTATTCCTATAGATATCCTAGACGATAAGGAAATAAAACTTATTGACGACTACGAAACATACACTAATATCAAGATTGGAGTCACATATTCTAATGAAAATATTCTGATAATGTTATCTATTCCAAAGTATTCCCCTAAATTATTTTCTCAAATATTATTCGAGCCAATCCCAAATAGAAATAACAAGTCTCTACATCTGACAAACACTAGAATTTTAATTGACGAACTAGATAATTTATATCACGCAAACCTAAGTTCCAAACACATTAAAACCCTCGAACCATTCAAGGACCACTGTATCGAAAACATTATAAAAAACAAAACCCCCGAATGCAACTTCAAAAATTTTGATTATAACGAAATAAAAGAAATAAAGCAAGGTTTCCTTTTATTTAAAAATTATTATGGATTTGTTACACATGATTGCATTCGTGAAACAGATGAAAAATTATCAGGTACTTTTATATTAAAATTTCAAAATTGTAAAATATGTGCAGAAAATAAAACATATTATAATAATGAAATAAACTTTAAGGAAAATATTATTTTGTATAATTTAATAACTGAAATAAACGAAAACAAAACATATCTTGATGTAAAAATTGAAGATTTATATTTAAAACAAATAAGTTACGAAAACAATCTTGAAGAACTACATATTGATAACAAAAGAAATAAAATTGTAAACATAACTAGTAATACAATAAATCTCACTATATTTGTTATTATTATCATTATTATCGTTGCATTAATATATAGAAAGAAAAATAATATATACCATATTTCGTCGGAGCCTCAATCTAACGGAGGGGGAGTTACGATAACCCCTAATAAAATAATTATTTAATCTTATTTTAAATGGTTTTTGTAATTTCCTTTGTAATTTAATACTTCTAGCGCCCAATGTGCGCACATAAAACTTAAAACCATTTTTTATACTTTTACTTTTCCACAAAAACATCACGTACATATACATACGTACATACATAGTAATTTATGCATTAAAATCTATAATTGGTCTTTTTTAATGTCTTTTGTTTAAGTACGTATGTTTGCCCACAGAAATATACAAAAACCACTTGAAATCAAATAACCCAAATATAAAATTCCCAAAGAATGCTTACATCGCTTAACACCAAAAACTAATTAAATTCTTGGGAATCCAAAACAAAACTAAATCAATAGATTATAGAAGTAAGCATTTTTCCATATATTATTTTTGTATTTAATGTTAAGAAATTTTGTAAAACAAGTCAGTCTTGATTTGAGATTCAATAAATGAAATTCAGATAAAAACAAAAGTGTGTTTTTATTTGGACAACATATAACTTCTAATCTCATTTTGGTTTGGTGGTGGACATAGAACGCCATCATCATTGATTTGTTCAGGCGTGTCATCTTGGTCGCTTTCATTTGATACCAACAATTTGAAAAAGTGCTCCTTCCACAGTTTCAGTACGGTTTCAGCATCCGTTACCAGGTTTCCTTGGTCGTCTTTGCAGGAGAGAATACAATTGCTAAAACCATCCGTCTGATGTTTAACTTTTTGATAAAATTTACGCACTTCATTACGACTCTTATATAACTCAATCTCCTCGAACACACGTCTTTCCATTTCTCTCTTTTTTCTTCGGAATAGGCGTTTCTCTTCCCTCTTTCTTTCTCTATATCTTTCTAAAGTTCGATGAGTAACTACCAGAGTTCTGCATCAAAACATTTGAAAAGCTTTTCAACACATTCGCTTTTTTTTAGATTCAACTCTTTATTCGTTTTTGTTCACGCGAATCAAATTCGTGTAGAAACAAAAAAGACACTAAATTAAAAAAACACACAAGAGAACTGTAGAGAACTGTTGAGAGTAAAAAACTCGACACGACAACAAACAATTTCAGCAATCACAGTTTTGTTTCATAAAATATCGAATTAACACGAATCATTCGAGTTCATTTGTAGGTATATAAACATTTTTGCGTTGAAATGAAAAAAAAAAAAAAAAAATAAAATTAATGTTTACTTTCTTATTTTTATTTTTTATTTAACTTAAAAGTTCTTTTTATTTAACTTAAAAGTTCTTAAAAAAACTAAAATTAATTAATTCTTTACTAATTTTTAAAGTTATAATAAAATGAAATATCCTTTTTATTTATATTTGTGTATATTGCAAATTATCAGACTTTGAGTTTTATTATATCAATCAATATGTGACAGTTATTTTGATTTAATATTATATCAAGCAATGACTGCTTTTTATTTTGTGATTAAGTTTTTTAAGCAATTTCTGAGCGATATCTTTTAAAATTGATTTTTTAGAGCAGGAATTTTATTTTTTATATAAAATCGGAAATTTTGAAAATTTTCCATAAAAATAGGAAAATTTCCCAATTGAAAATTGAAATATCCTATATAAATGGGAAATTTTGGAAATTTCCCATAAACATTGAAAATTTTGAAACCTTCTTACAAAAATTTAAACTTTTAAAACTTCTTATAAAAATAGGAAATTTTTAAAAATAAAATTTTTGAAATTTCGAATAAAAAGGAAAATTTCCCATAGAAATGGGAAAAAAATTTTAAATTTCTAATAAAAATGGGAAATTTTTTAAATATCCTAAAAAACAGATATTTTAAAAAGGAAAACTTTTAAGTTTTCCAATTTTTCCATTTTTATGGAAAAGTTTTAAAATTTCCTATTTTTAAGGGATATTTTTAAAATTTCCCATTTTTATGTTAAATTTTAGAATTTTCCCATAAAACTGGGAAAATATTAAAATTTCCCATTCTTATTTTCAAAATTTCCTACTTTTATGGGAAATTTTCAAAATTGACCATTTTTATGTGAAATTTTCAAAATTTCCCATTTTTATGGCAAATTTTCAAAATTGACCATTTACATCGAAAATTTTCAAAATTTCCCTTTTTTATGTGAAATTTTCAAAATTTACCATTTTTATGGAAATTTTCAAAATTTACTATTTTTTATCGGAAATTTTCAAAATTTAACATTTTTATCGGAAATTTTCAAAATTTATTATTTTTATGGCAAATTTTCAAAATTGACCATTTTTATGTGAAATTTTCAATATTAACCATTTTTACGGAAAATTTTCTAATATTACCATTTTTATTGGAAATTTTCAAAATTTACCATTTTTATGGTAAATACAAAATATTATTATTATTATTATGCAAATACAGAATATTAAAAATATATGTATACTAACCTCTTAATTTTTTACTTCTTTCACAAAACAAAATTATCAATTAATCAATCACTTCTTTCGCAAAAAAATGTTTTTTAATTAGCAGTTAATCAATCACTTAAAGAAGGGAATGTGCAACTGTCATTCATTTACTTAGATTGTTTTTAGAATTTTTAGTGTTACTCTCTTAATATACATGAAAGAAAAAAACACTCGTTGTAAATGAAACAAACAATGTTTTGATTCTCTTCTCATTTTTCTTTATTCGAATTGAGTTGTAACACCAAACTTGATTTTGCAGTACTCATTCGTTTCTCTTTCTTTTCTATTTTTCTTTTGCACTGATCGACACCATTTAAGAATTTTACTGTGATTTGAGATTAAGAATGTTTTGATGCAGAACTCTGGTAACTACTGACTGCAGGGTTGCCCTATAGGCTGCATTTTTCGCCGCAGTGGCATTGTGGCACTCCTCGTCATACCAAGAGTGTCGCATTATAGTAAATAAAATACGAAAAAATCCAGAAAATGAATTGGCGATATTTCTAATTAGACATGATATACGTAATTGTTAATAAATAAAAAAAAATCTATAATTTTAAACTGTTAAATTTTTATGCAACGTGTTTCAAAATAATAAAGCATGAGCGAATATTTAATAGAGCCACTGTATGTACCAAATTTTTTGTCCCTAACTCAATAATAATATTTTTAATTTCGTCTCTTATGGGATTGTTATATATTTTACAATATTGTCTTCTAATTTTATTGCATCTTTTCTAGAAAATTTATTGTTTAACAAATTTAAAAAGACAGGTTAAACGATCTAGACAGAAAAGATGACGTTGGTTGAAAAAATAATTTGGGCTACTACTGCATTCCGCAATTAAATTTTCAGTTTCATTGTTTGTTAAAACTCCTTCTTCTTCAGAATTGTTAGATCTTTTTAAATTTTCATTATCTAAAGAACTTTTCGATTTTGGTGAATTATTTTCTATAATGTCATTTTCATTAGATAGATTTATAAAGGATTTTTTTAATTTTATTACGCACATGTTTCGAAAAAGCTTAGAAGTTACTAAACTTTTGTTTGCAATCTAAAATAGCAAATTCGTAAAAGTCATTCGGTGGTACTAACTGAAATGGCCTATATTACAACCTGTTATTCTCCAATTTCGTAAGCCAAGCTTGGCTTACTTGGTCTTTCCATCGAAGTTTCGTCCATGTCTACGAGTTCCCTCAGGATCATTTTCGAACACTTTTCTTGCTGCAGGGGGTTTACCGCGTAACTCGATTCGAAAGAAATTATTTTCGAAACCAATGCTTTAAGCATACAAGTTCGAACAGTTTTATTTTCGAATCGAGATACGCAGTAACCCCCCAGTATTTTCAACGCACAACATGTTCTGGGCCAAACCAAACGCTGCTGTTTAATGCCTTTTGCTATATCAATGTCAGCAAATAACTCATACAACTCATGATTAAATCGGTGTCGAAATTCGTTGTGCCCATGATTCAGCATAAGCGTTTTGTAGAGCGTAATTTTAATTCTTGTTAAGAGTATTATATTCCTAAGCTAGGGGTCAATTCTGGTTCTATGAAACGATGAAATGAAAAAAAAGTTTTCATTTAAGTTTTCACAACTAGTTTTCATAATACTTTTTCGCCAAGACTTATTTTCTGATTCTCGTTTGTATTATGAAAAAAGTGTTTTATTCCATTCGTTGCAATGAAACTTTATCAACTGTTTTATGATAATTGCCAAGCAAATGTCAAACGTAAAACAGGAAACAAATAATGTTGGTCTCGGCAACATCAATTTGCGTAATTATTAATTTTTATTAAAATTATTAATTACCAATTTCAATTTTTGTAATTATTAATTTTTATTAAAATTATTAATTACCACAGCATCTTCCGTCGGCGGTAATCCTATAGCAATAACACGCCGTCGACGAAAAATAAATAAAATTGGCTATTAAACAAAAAAGCTTAAACAAAGGGCTTGACTATATACAATAGCACTTACAGCGTTGAATAATACAAAGCTATATCTTACTCTTCTTTTCACTACCTTTTGCTTCTCTACTATCCCCTTTCCAAAGAAGGTAACCCAATTCGTAATGGGTGTTTTTTTTAGAGGTATAGAACTTCGAATTGAAATAAAACACAAGAAAATCGTTTTAATGTCCATCAATTTGGCTTTATTGGAAGGATAATTTTATGCCATTAATGTTTAAATGTGATTTCGGGCATGTGGCCGCCGCGGCTGGCTCGAATAAAGCCAATTCTACAGGTCCAATTTTCAACTACTTTTTCGAGCATATGGGGCCGTATGTTGGCAATAACGCCACGAATGTTGGCTTCCAAGTCCCCTAACGTTTCTGGTTTGTTGGCGTAGACGAGCGACTTCACATATCCTCAGAGAAAATAATCCAGTGGTGTCAAATCGCACGATCTTGGTGGCCAATTGACAGGTCCATTCCGCGAAATTATGCCCTCATCGAATGTTTCCTTCAATAAATCAATTGTGACGTGCGCTGTGTGGCGTGTAGCGCCGTCTTGTTGGAACCACAACTCATCCACATTCATGCCATCCAATTGGGGAACAAAATAGTCGGTTATCATGGCTCTATACCGGTCTCCATTTATGGTAACTGACTCTCCAGCATTATTTCGGAAGAAGTATGGCCCAATGACTCCACCAGCCCATAGAGCACACCAAACAGTCAGTTTTTGTGGATGTAATGGCGTCTCAAGGGTCTCATGTGGATTGACGTAGCCATTCAACCAAAAATGAGCCTCATCACTGAACAAAATTTTGCGATGAAAATCAGCATCGAGATCAATCTCATTTTCGGCCCATACACCAAAATCACGACGCATTGCATGGTCTCGCGGCTTTAATTCTTGCAAAAGCTGGATCTTGTAAGGTCGCAAGCCAAGATCTTTGCGCAAAATCTTCCATAAAGTTGATGGACAAAGCTCCAATTGCTGTGCACGGTGGCGAATCGATTCATTCGGGTCCTCTTCAACACTTTGCTCTACAGCGGCAATTGTTTCTTCGGTGCGCACTGTTCGACGTCGCTGCGGATGCGTATTATCACATAGAGTAAACGTAGTGCGTAAACGATCCATGGTTAACCGAATTAATTGCTCTGATGGACGATTATGTCGACGATAAAATGGACGGAGCTTGCGGTAAACTTCGCGAACTGAACCATTATTTTCGAAATAAATTTGCACGATTTGCAAGCGTTGTTCTTTTGTCAACCTGTTCATGATGAAATGGCAAACCAAACTAAATATTAATCACTTGACAGCTGACAAAATGGCCGCCAGTTAAAAAAGTGATACCAACTTAAAGTTCTATACCTCAATAAAAAACACCCGATATATACTCTTTATACAATTTTATAGGCAGTATTTGCCTGAGTGTTACTTCTCTTAAAAAAAATATATGTATACCTAAATTATTACCATTAGTACCGCCTAAAGCGGTAAGCCTCGTCGTCAGTTCCACTTTTTGTCTAGAATTTTTTTTTCTGTCATACATTTATAGATTAGTGACCAGTTTTTTAATAATTATATTTCATACTAATCGTTAGCAATATCAATATTTTCTTCCAAGAAGTTAATTAAATTATATTTTGTCTTATTTTTGATTTTTCACTTAAAATTTTTCAGTGAAAAAATTCTTTTCATATGAAAAAATTTTGACAGTTGGTTGCACTGTTTCACAAAATAAGAATCCCAATTGTTATGAAACGATGAAAAAATCTCGTTTCGTTTCAGTGATTTTTTCATATGATAATGATTTGACGTTTGTTTTCATTTTTTTACTAAATTAGAATCACTACTTCTATGAAAACATAAAAAAAAACTTTTCATTTCATCATTTCATAGAACCAGAATTGAAATAGGATCTTTTGGCAAGAATTATTCTTCTTTTAATTAGGATACTTACATAAATAAATGTTTATCCATAGATGTTTCTATAAAAACCATTTTCTCCACACCGGCTGCAGACATACACCCCCATACCATGACGCTACCATATTTTGTTTGCTCCATCCGGCCCAAAAATATTATATTTAGATTCATTGTTAAATAATATATTGTCCCAAAAGCGATCTGGCTTGTCCACATGCTCCCTTTCGAAATCCAGCCTCTTCTTTTTGTTAATATTGGATATTAATGGCTTTCTACAGGATGTTCGAGCATTGTAACCAGCTCTATACAAAACATTTCTAATTGTTTGCGAGTGAACACTTGTATTTGTGCTTTTAAGCAATTCGTCCCGTAATTTAGGAGCTGATTCTTTGGGATCTGCTTTAACTAAATCTATTATTTGGCGTTCTTTGCGCTTAGAGATCTTTTTCGGCCGACAGGACAGCGATTTTTTGTGCAAATTTCCATTATTTTTATATGAATTAATAATCGTTTGTACGCTTGTGTGACTTTTACCTATAATTTTTCCTATTTCACGCAACAAAGTTTTTTTTTCTAAATAAAGTTTTAAGATTTATTTTCTTACTTAAAGTGATATTTCTTTGCCTTTACCCATTTCTTATGATTTATTGCAACGTTAACAGGCAACTATAATACCTATTAACAATAAATGATTTAAGAAGCATTACTTCAATTTATTCTTAAAGAATTTTTTGAAAAAAAAAAAAACGTTATAAAGAGAAAATAAAGAAAGAAACTCTCATAAGCTGAGAGTATATGTAAATTTTGTTTGCATCCTCAATTTATTTTGTATGTAATTTTTTTTAGAAAAGCAGTCATAATAATAGGTGTATTCGTTTACTTTCCAGTAAAAGTCCAGTAAGCTGAGTATTTACTGAGTAAATGAACGAATTTACTCTCACCAAATCATTTGTACAAGAAAAGTAAACGAACAGAAAATTTGTAAAAATCCAGTAAGCAAATCGAGACAACAAGAAAAAAACAATACAATAGACAATAAATAAATAAAAAATGACCTAAGCTTTTAATTTTTAATAAGTTATATACTTTTTAACTTCAAATTGTTCACTAAATAAAAATTGCTGCAAAATTGTAACTGTCTGTTTATCTTTTGTTTACGTTTCATGTTGTTGTTGTTACTGAACTTTTACAAGCAAAAATTTTCCCCGTAACATTTTACAAATACTCAGCAAATCAACTGTCACTTTTTCTCAAAAAATCTCTCTGTTTACATTTCCCCTCTTACTGAGTTTTGGGTAAACGAACGACTTTCCGTAATATTTTGTAATAATTTGTACAAATTTTAACGTAAACGAATGAATCTAATATTGAAGCATTTTCAAAACAAAAATTTTTTGCAACATTTTTGGCAAAAAAACAAAACTAATTTTAAGAAGAAAAATATGAAAATTTAGTGATTTTTAATTAATAACAGGGTGTACTTAAACGTAATTGGCTCACTGTATGTGTACAGAATAAATTTTAAAATGGACTTTTAAAATTTTTCGTACTACAGTATTTTTCGTTTAGCTGCACATTCAAGTTTGCACGAAAATTTGTGCACTTACGCAAAATGTGCTGTTACGCACAATTCGCTTAGCTGCATTATTTATGCTATAAAATGAATTCACTTACCTGCATAAATGTGCTCTTAAGTAAAAGTTCATTTTTATTGTAATAATAGAATAATTTAATTATTAATTTCAACAAAAACAAAACAATTCATTTAAAAACAAAAGAGATCATACATAAGTAAATTCACGTAGTAAGTTATACATACATATATGTACATAAGCAATTTATGAACTACATATACTATACATAAAGAAGTACATAAACTATATCGGATTTGTTTTTGAAAAATATCATTAGAGTTAACTTTTTTGCCTTAACCCACGTCTAGACGAGCAATATCTATTGCCGCAAGACATATATAGTACATATAGTACAAGACAAATATAGTACGTGTGTCTCGCTCACGCTCATGTAAAAGGCCTACATTGCGGCAATGTTATTGCCGTCGTGAAGACGGGGGTTTATTTTTCCTCAAAAAAGCGATTTTCAACAAAAATTTTGTTTTGTTTTTATGAGGCACTTAAAAGTAATATTTTATACTAAAAATAAACATTATTGAACATAAATCGAATGCTGTTATTCAAAATATGCACTTAAGCAAAATGCACGTACACGATTTTTTTTTCATACAAATATTAACCATCATACATAATACTTTGTA
This sequence comes from Stomorhina lunata, assembly GCA_933228675.1. NCBI lineage: Eukaryota > Metazoa > Arthropoda > Insecta > Diptera > Rhiniidae > Stomorhina > Stomorhina lunata. Next base: position 21,989,351 of record OW121743.1, read on the forward strand.
TTTTGTGCAGATAGGCAAAAAATGCAGTTAAGCGAAATGCAGGTAAACGAAAAATACTGTATAAGAATTTTTTTAAATGAGACTAATGTCAGGTTCTTTTAACTCATGTGATTTCTGAGGTGAACGTTTTCGAGGCAGACGTATTCGTCTGAAATTGAGTTCTTAGAAAATATTCGCCTGGCTTACGCTATCTTACGTTGAGCTTTTTCTCTTTTTAAATTTGTTGGTTGCCAATATATCTCAACCCGAAAGCTTTTCTATTTTTTCATACAAAATTTTCAATTCAAAATGAAAAAGATAACTCTTTATTCGTTTTGTCAAAAAAAAAAAATACTCAAAATATAACAAAACAATTTGTTTTCGAAGTATTTGATAAAATTTTTGTAAATTTCAGTTGAACCTCTGAGTAAATGAGAATTTCTTCGCCAAAATTATTTCAAACGAAAGTGGATATAGGTATTAATGAGAGATTGATATCGGAGCCAAAAGTAAGGAACTTTTTCACACAGTAAAATATCAACCAATTATTTAATTGCATGTTTTTTTTAGCGTTTAACTCCAAAAAGTATCCACCAAAAGCTGCCGAAAGGAAAAATTGTACTCTGCCTAAACGGAAATATCATCTTCAACCTCATAGCCGTTTCGATAGCTCTTTTAGTACTTAATTTTTAGAAGAAAAAGCTCTATTCAACAATCATATATTTAATAAAGAGGAAATCTTTCCTCATTACTCCTACTAATGTCCTCACATAAACTACCTTGGTTTGTCCCCGACACACGAACTTCTTACATCCGCATTAATGTTTGGGAGCAGTTCTTCCTCGCAAGGTTTTATGATGAAGGTATTAAAAATAACATATGATGCTCAGTTTTTGTATTCCGTAACCTTTTCTAGTTTAGTTTCTGTTCAATTCTACTTTAGCTCAGTTCTAGTTCAGTTCTAGTTCAGTTCTAGTTCAGTTCTAGTTCCGTTCTAGTTCAGTTCTAGTTCAGTTTTAGTTCAGTTCTAGTTCAGTTCTAGTTCAGTTCTAGTTCAGTTTTAGTTCAGTTTTAGTTCAGTTCTAGTTCAGTTCTAGTTCAGTTCTAGTTCAGTTCTAGTTCAGTTCTAGTTCAGTTCTAGTTCAGTTCTAGTTCAGTTCTAGTTCCGTTCTAGTTCAGTTCTAGGTACTTTTTATTTATCCTAAAAGGAACTTTTTATTCTAAAATGTACTTTTTATTCTAAAAGGTACTTTTTATTCTAAAAGGTACTTTTTGTTCTAAAAGGTACTTTTTATTCTAAAATGTACTTTTTATTCTAAAAGGTACTTTTTATTCTAAAAGGAACTTTTTATTCTAAAAGGTTCTTTTTATTCTAAAAGGTACTTTTTATTCTAAAAGGTACTTTTTATTCTAAAAGGTTCTTTTTATTCTAAAATGTACTTTTTATTCTAAAAGGTACTTTTTATTCTAAAAGGTACTTTTTATTCTAAAAGGTTCTTTTTATTCTAAAAGGTACTTTTTATTCTAAAAGGTACTTTTTATTCTACAAAGTATACTAGCAAACATATATGTACGTTTTAATGCGCTTTTTATTATAATTTATTTGAAAAAAATATATTTTCTTAATAAATATTAATTATTTCCACAGCAAAAGCTATAAGTTAGAAAATTAAATTGTAAACGATTGATATTTTCTGATTGTCTGTTTTAGATTCAAAGAACGTGTGAAATTCACTTAAAAGAACGATATATTTGTAAAAGCTTTTTGTTCTTACGTTTTTTACTCAATCAGAACTGACATTTTAATTACAAAAACGAAATTCAAATTTTTCTACTCATATGACGTGCGATTTGGAAAAAAACTAGTTACACAAACGGGCCATAAAAATATTTTTAAACAAATACATTTAAATATTTCAGAAGTATTCTTCCATTAATACAAATAACAAAATACAATTTTAAAAACTATAAAAACAAAATAAAAAAAAAAAACAAGTAAGAGTGGTATATTCGGCTTTGCCGAATCTTGGATACCCTTCACCAATGGTGTTCCAAAAGTACTTAATGTAATTCGTAGCAATATTTGGTTATACTAGTATTATATGCAAAGAGTCTTTAAAATTAAGAGTCGGAAAACGAAAACCTTTTCGGTGGCGTCATCATCTAGAATAGTTATGCACCCAAAGGTTAGGTTGGGCAGGTGGCTGATGTCTAGGGAAGCTTCACTTGGGTTCTAAAGTGGTCCCTTTGTGAATGATAATGATTACTAGACTACAAGTAGAGAATGCATATTTAAGCCAGACAGTAGCTTCGAAATAAAATAGACACATATTTTACGAACATTTAATAAAGTTCGATAGACCAGATAAACCATACAGAAAAGATGCTTCAAAATGTAGATGCCCTTAGATTTGCAATAGCACATCGATTTGATGAAGTTTAAGTATTCTGACATGCAACCCAAAAACGCTGTGCCCAGTGAGGGTTGTGCACTTTAATTCGTACGAATTATCCAACTAGTAAAAGTTCTTGATTAGTTATGTAAAACTCTGAAGTTAGCGGACTGATTTAGGTCAAAGCTTTAACAATGATTGTCAATGTATACAAGCCTTAAAATTATAGGGTATACACTCTTAGTTTTAGATACACTCGACAGCATAAATTTGCGTACATAGCATATTTAATTTTTTCCTTTGAGGTGGTTGTTTTATTTAGCACAAAATTTTGTTTCAAATTATTTTTGTTGATAGATATATAAGTAGAAATTATAATGGGAATTTATTTTTTGCATTCGCTTACCGCTACAAGTTTTGGGAATACAAAAATTACAATGTGGCAACTTTACGCGTATGCAAAAGTTTGCGTACACAAAATGGAGTTATATTTTTTAACGTTTATTTGTAAACAAATGATCACAAACTCAGTGCAGTTAGTGTTTCAAATTTTTAAATAAACACAAGGAGGAATTTTTACGTTTTCTTTTTGGTAGAAATTATAAAAAATGGTAAGAGGAAAAGAAATAAGTGTAGCAGAGAGGAAAATTATTGTGCACCTATGGAAGGAAGGGAAAACCTTGCGAGATATTGGGCATACAGTTGAAAGATCCCACTCCTCTATACAGAGAGTAATAAACAATTTTAAAAAAACTGGTGTTTTAGTATCCAAACGTCGTACAGGTCGCCCTCCTAAACTAAGTGAACGTGAAAAAAGAGCTGTAGTCCAATCTATTAAGGAAAATCCTAGGCTCACGGCATTCAAAATAGTGGAAAATGTTAATATTCAATTTAAAAAAACTGTTTCCAGGGATACAGTTCGTAGAATTTTGCGAAAGTCCAACTATCGCAGCCATGTTGCACGGAAGAAACCTCTTGTATCTTTAATAAATAGACAAAAGCGAATAGCATTTGCTGAAGAACACATAAATAAGCCGGAAGATTTCTGGAAAAAGGTCCTATTTTCCGACGAAAGCAAATATTGCATTTTTGGCATAAAAGGTGGTCAGCTGGTGTGGAGAAAGCCGTGTACAGCTCTAAATCCCAAAAATTTGAAACCGACAGTAAAACATGGTGGTGGTGGAGTGATGGTATGGGGCTGTATGAGTAGTAAAGGTGTGGGCAACCTGGAGTTTATTGAGTCAACGATGGATCATAGGGCCTATTTGGATATTCTAAAAAGAAATCTTCCAGAAAGTGTACGTAAATTGGGCATTCAGGATGATTATATCTTCCAACAAGATAATGACCCAAAGCACACTGCTTACAATACAAAGCTTTGGTTGTTGTACAAAGTAAAAAAACAGCTAAAAACCCCACCGCAGTCCCCAGACCTAAATCCCATAGAGCATTTATGGGATTTACTGGAACGTCGTATTCGGAATCACGTAATAACCTCAAAGGAAATGCTCAAATCTGTGTTAGTCGAAGAATGGAATAATATCAGTTCTGAATATAGTCATATAGGCCATTAAACACTAGAATTAGACACTAGAATAAGACTTTACTATTTTAGAGGTCTGCTCTATGCATCCGTATGCATGCATAGAGTATGTAATTTAAGAATTTTGTTTTAAGTTGAAACTTTACTTTGTACAATAGAACGTGGGATCTGCCATCTAAGCAGATTCCACAGTTAAGAATATTGTTTAAATAGAATTTTGTACAACTGAACGTGGGATCTGCTATCTAAGCAGATTCCATAGTTGACTCTTTTAAGCTTTGCTTAAGTAAAATTAATAAATAAAAATCAGTCTGAAACAAACAACGGAAAGATTCGTTTTATTTTAGATTCAACAACAAAACTGGCGACGAGGATAAAAGAAAAAAGAAGAAACCGAAGAAGGATCTTCTATAAAGAATTAACTAAAGAAAAAGTGGAATTGAAGTGAATAAAATTAATATTAATTAATTTATAATTAACATTATAAAAACTTTAAAAAAAAAGTTGAAGTTACTAAATAAATGAAATTAAATAAAAAAGTTAAACATAAAGTAAATAAATTAAATTGAGTAAAAGGAAAAATTTAAAACATAAAAACATTGGAAAGATAAGGAACAGAAAAGATTAGAAAATATAACAATAAGAAAAAAAAATTAAATTAAAAAAATAAAATCCTGACAATAGATAAAGATTAGAGAAAAACTATAGTGGTAAACAATATTAATATATATGTAACTTGCCAAAACTATACAACAAAATCAATACGAAGAGTGTCAACAAAAACCATGAAGTTTGCAGTATAACATCAACAACAAAGTCTAAAAAAAGAAAAAAAGGAAAAAGAGGAAAAACAACGGCAGAGTATCAACAAAAGAGTTTGCAACATAATATTAATAGCAAGGATCTACAACAATAAGGAGGATCAATAACCCTGAAGACGAGAAAATAACGGACACCAGGATAGTAACAGAGTAAATAAGATTAATTTATTTTTATACATTGTTTAATAAATAGTGCATACCTTTTGATATTATGTGCTTAAATGGTAAATAATTTATAGATTGGTCTCAATTTTGACAAATAAATGGAGAATTAATTAATTTTTTTTTCTCTTTGTGTGATAAAAGAAAAGAAAGACCAGTTTGCAATTTTGTTTCGATACAGGACGTAGTATAGCGTTTTTTTTTGAAATGGAAATTAATTTAGTGCAACAATTTAACCTGGTGCTGAACTGCATCAAGGAGATCCCAACATTCGATGGGAAGGAACAGAGCCAACTGCCGGATTTTTTGGAGCAGGTCGAAGCCTTGCTACCATCTATCTCGACATTTGAGGAAAACAACAGAAATATCCTGTTTGGATATGTAAAAAACAGATGCGTGGGAAAGACAAGAGAAGCAATACATAGGTATGGAGTGGTAGGAACTTGGGAGGTGTTGAAGGAGATTCTTATAAATGACTTTGGGGAAAGAGAAACAAGTAGGGAATTATTTGACAAACTGAAAACCTGGAAGTTGGACGCGACAATTGAGAAGTATTACTACAGCATAAATAATATTAGAAATAGGCTACATAACCGGAGAATGACGCATGCTGAAGAGGGTTTTTCTGCTGACGAAATAAACAGAATTTCATTGGAAGTTTTTAAGGACCACTTACCTGAACCGACAAAAACCATAATTTTCGCTAGAAACCCACAGACTTTAGAAGCAGCTTTCAAAATTATTCTGGAAGCTAGGCACCAGAACTATACGTCCTTTGGGAACATACAAAGGAATGAAAACACGAGATCACCTTATAGGACAAATTTTAGTAATGACATAGAAAACACACATTCTATAAATAGAAGTTCTCACTGCAATGCCAATCGTAATAATAATTATAACAGTAGTAACAACCGATATTTTGGTAGCAATAATGCTAATAATAGTAATAGTAATAGAAGTAATTATCAAAACGACAATAGATTGAATGGTGCACAGAGATTCGATTTGGGACGACAGTCGAATCAAACCAGGAACACGCGCCATTCGCGTAGAAATGAGGAACCGATGGACATCGGAAACTCAAACGTAAATTTTCGTGGTGTAGACCCAAACAACTTCCCTATATAATTATAGGAAAACCGAGTAAGACGTTACGTTTCATTATAGATACTGGAGCAGAATTCAGTATAATAAACGAAAATCTTTGTAATCCGAAATGGAAACGTGATGTCAATGTAAATTTAAGAGCCATGGGAAATGAATTCAAAGTAACTAAGCTTTGTAAATTCCCCATATTTGATGAGTTTAGTTCAGATTATAATTGCGAATTTTTAGAGTTCAATTTTAATGATAAATTCGATGGGTTAATAGGAAATAATATTTTGGCAGATCTTGATTGTGTTGTAGATTATGGAAACAGATATATTAAAACAAAAACAACATGTATCCCTATTTACCTTAATAAAAGCGAAGAGGATTATAAAACTATGTGTATCAATAAGAACGTTGTCGCAATCCTCAATAACGAAGTAGAATTTAGCGAGACAAATTCCATATCTGACTTGGACCTGTCGCACTTGAATACACTGGATAGAAATAAATTGTTGACGATACTTAAAATACATAATAAAACGTTCTATAGAGACAATGAGAATTTGACATTTACAGGTAAAATAAAACACAAAATAAATACACGAAACGAAATTCCGGTATACTCGAAATTATACAGATACCCGGAAATACACAAAGATGAAATTAATCGACAGATTGAAGAAATGTTAAGACAGGGAATTATAAGAGAATCTTCCAGTCCTTATAACAGTCCTGTTTGGATCGTGCCGAAAAAGACAAATGCGCCAGATGTCCAGAAGTGGCGTCTGGTAATAGATTATAGGAAACTGAACAGTGTAACCATTGAAGACAGATTCCCAATTCCAAATATTGATGATATATTTGACAAGTTGGGAAGATGTCAATATTTTACAACCCTTGATCTCACACAAGGGTTTCACCAGATAGAAATGGATGAGAAAGACATACATAAAACAGCTTTTTCAACCGCTAGTGGGCATTACGAATTTTTGCGAATGCCTTTCGGCCTGAAGAATGCACCCTCAACCTTTCAAAGATTAATGAATGAAGTCTTGAGGGAATATATCGGTAAAATCTGTTTGGTGTACTTAGACGATATTCTAGTGTTCTCTACGAGTGTGGAGGAGCATTTGGAGTCCCTGACTAAAGTATTGCGATGTTTGCAGAAAGCAAATTTAAAGGTCCAACTAAGCAAATGCAGCTTCTTAAAACAGCAAACAGAGTTCTTAGGACATCTGGTTACGTGTGACGGAATAAAACCAAACCCAAAAAAAATAGAAGCTATAGATAAAATTCCCCTACCAAAGAATCAAAAGGAAATTAAATCTTTTTTGGGAATTACGGGCTATTATAGAAGGTTTATAAGGGATTACTCAAAGGTAGCATTTCCTCTTGTAAAATGCTTGAAGAAGGGAGCCAAAATTAATCCAAAAGATAAAGATTATAAAGACGCGTTCGAGAAATTAAAAACACTTATTAAGTCGGATCCTATCTTGGTACACCCCGATTTCTCGAAGAAATTCACATTGGTGACAGATGCTAGTGATTTTGCTTTGGGGGCGGCGTTGATGCAGAACGATAAAATTATCTGTTATGCTAGTCGATCCCTCAATGGCCATGAAAAAAACTATAGCACTATAGAAAAAGAACTCTTGGCTATAGTTTGGGCAACGAAGTATTTTAGACCCTATTTATTTGGTAGACATTTTTCGGTAAGGACGGACCATAGACCGCTTGTGTGGCTCAGTAATTTAAAAGAACCCAATGCAAAATTGCAGCGTTGGAAGGTGAAGCTTAACGAATTTGACTTTGACATTAGCTACATAAAAGGTAAAGAAAACGTTGTGGCTGATGCCCTCAGTAGAATTGTTGTTAATGATGAAATAGTCTTGAATTTGAATGAATTGTTCGAAGATGACATGAACACGGTGCACAGTGCAGAGACTGATAGCGTCGATTTCATAAAAATCTCTGAGAATCCTCTAAATGTATTCAAGAACCAACTTATCTTGAAAAAAGGAGAAAGGAAAACATTCAGCAAGAAAATTATATATAGAGGGAAAATAAGAGAAACATGGACAGTAATATCAGAAGAAGACCTTCTGGAGACGATGAAGGAAAGACTACCACAGAGAGCTTTGTTGGTCATGTTCTGTGCCGACAACGACCTCTTTATGAAATTTCAAGAGATGTATACAAAGTACTTTATTAGAAATAAGAATTTAAGAATACAGAGAACAAATATGCTATTGAAGGATATAACCGATGAAGGCGAAATTCTACAAATAATAGAGACATTACATTTTGAGAACAATCATAGAGGAATAGGCGAAATTTTCGCGGAAGTAAAGAAAAAATTCTTCTATCCGAACTTGCAGAAAGTTATACAAAAGTATATTAATAATTGCGAAATTTGCAATAGGGCGAAATATGATAGAAATCCCATTAGGCACTCACTGAACGTAACAGAGACGCCTGATAAACATAATGTTATAATTCAAGTCGATATATGGTACCCACAAAGAGGAGTAATGTTTCTGACTGGAATCGATAGATTTACTAAGTATGCGACGGCGCATCATCTTAAGGATAGAACATGGTTATCAATCGTTGAGGCTTTGAAAATGCGTTTTCAGTATTTGGGTAAGCCGGAAACAATAATTACGGACAATGAACTGGATGTCGCGGCGATTAAGGAGTTTTTAAAAGGATATGGTATTAAAGTCCACTTTACAACGACTTATAATAAAACAGGCAACGCAGATATCGAGAGATTGCATTTGACTTTGAACGAACATATTAGGTTGTTTAATGCGGACGAAAACAATAAAGACAACTTACAAGAAAAGGTCTCGAAAGCAATAATCGCTTATAACAACACAATTCATTCCACAACAAGGATGAAACCAATTGATTTTATAAATAATACTATATCTAGGGAATCTCTTAAAGAACTATCAGAGAAACTAAACAAAGAAAAAATAGAAAGGATGAATGCAATTAATAGGAAACAGGGAAAAGTAAATGACTTCAATTTTGCAAATGAATTCGTAAAAAATTATAGAGTAAGCAAGACACAGCCTAGATATAAGAAACTGGAGAACTATAGAATGGAAGACAACTATTTGCTGTCTAGGGACAATAAATTTAAAAAAGTCTACAAAACTCAAGTAAAACGTAAATATCAATTCCAGGAGAACAACAATGAAGATCGTGATAATGATCCTACTGACGACGGTCCGAGCATTTCTAAGAGTCGAGAAGGCTGAGGAGAATTCAGGTTACGCGATGCTGCAGGTAAAACAAGTAGAAATCCCTAATACAACAAACACAGTTGTACATATTATACACCCTACCGAATACTTGGGCATAATTGAACAGATAGCCAAAAATATATAAGAAATAGATATTGACAACAGAGAAATTTTAAGAAAAGAAATCTGTATTATTGGGGCGAAAATTAAAACATTAATACCTTTCGAATTTAGTAGAAAAAAAAGAGGATTAATTAACGGTATTGGAAATGTTTATAAATGGATGTTCGGACTGATGGACGACACTGATAGAGAAGAAATTTTACAACACCTGAAATACGCTGATGTTAATGGTCACAATGCCATAGATGCAATGAATAAGCAAATCACAATTAACACACACTTCGACGACTCCATGGAAATTATACGAGGGGCTATAGAGACTGACAGAATTAAAATAAATGGTACTTTTGCAGAAATTAAAAAACGTAACAACGAAATAGTTAGAAAACTTCTTTACACTGATCAAATGCTTAAATTGAAAAACTTTGAAAGCAAAATAACGCAAATTCAGGAGAATATAGCAGCAGCTAAAGGAAATATAGTACACCCGGGTATACTGACACCCGAGGAAATTGAAAAATTTAACATCGATTATTTCAAATTAAAATTTTTAAAGATGGGAGTAATGACTTATAAGAATAATTCACTCATTATTGCAATAAAAATCCCTAAAGACTTTTTGCTGACAGATTTGAAACTTATAACACCACTGCCAAATGATAGGTATCTTGAAATTGAGGAAAACCCCGAGTTAGTAATTACAGTTAGGAACATGACCTTCTCATACAAAGAAAACATACTGTCAACCGATCTTGTAGAAAGTAAAAACTGTGTTGTGGAAGGAAATTGCAGATTGGTGTTCAATAACAAAACAAGCATCGTCGCTATTGATGACGATCTTGTTTTAATAAAAAATGCATTTAATCTCAGACTTACTCAAAATTGTGACCACAGAAATATTATACTAAATAAAAATAATCTCATTAATTTTAGTGATTGTGAACTCAAGTTATTAAACAAAACTTTTGTAAATGAAAATACTATTGTAAACGAAAAATTTATTTACCCAAGTAATGATATGATAGGAACAGTATTCCAAGAAAAACTTACCTTTGAGAAAATTGAGTTTAACCAATTTCAAAATATAAAGCAAATCGAGGAATTAACATATCACAAAAATGTATCTTATGGCCTAAATATATCGTTAATCATTTTGATAATACTAATTGTTGTAATGTATTTGGTCTGCAAAAGATGTTGGAAAAGGAATCAAGGAATTGATGTGAACATTGAATTTAAGGCTCCCCCCACAAACTCTAATTTTTCAGAAACCATTGAATCTGGGAATGGAGGAGCTATATGGGACACCAAATAAATTGTGTCTTTGCACTTTATTGTTTTGAATAAAAAAAAATATATAAACATATTTGCCTTTATGAGGACAGGGGAAGTTTTGATTTTGAATCTCTGTGAAGGGGAAAATTATTTAAGTTTTTACGAAAAGAAGAAAAATAATAAAAATGTTCATTTTCTCTTGGGAACTGACAACTTTTTATGTAGACTAATATGCTGAAAAACAATAAAATATAAATGTATGCATAGTAATGATAATAACAAAATAACCAATTTTAATCTTTTGCCAAAAATCGATAAAGTTTTAAATAAAAAAAAAAAGAAGAAAAGAAAAAAAAAAATAATAATATCTACTTACTTTTAAGAATTAGAATAAGAATGCAAATGTAAACATTGAAATAAACACTCCACAACCTCTTATTCAGCGGAGACCGTTGAATTTGGGGATGGAGGAGTCATATAGGCCATTAAACACTAGAATTAGACACTAGAATAAGACTTTACTATTTTAGAGGTCTGCTCTATGCATCCGTATGCATGCATAGAGTATGTAATTTAAGAATTTTGTTTTAAGTTGAAACTTTACTTTGTACAATAGAACGTGGGATCTGCCATCTAAGCAGATTCCACAGTTAAGAATATTGTTTAAATAGAATTTTGTACAACTGAACGTGGGATCTGCTATCTAAGCAGATTCCATAGTTGACTCTTTTAAGCTTTGCTTAAGTAAAATTAATAAATAAAAATCAGTCTGAAACAAACAACGGAAAGATTCGTTTTATTTTAGATTCAACAACAAAACTATATACTGCAAAACTGGTCGCATCAATGCCAAAACGCTTAAATGAGGTTCTGAAACTCCGTGGATACCCAACTTCTTACTAATATATAATCTAGTAGTTAGTTTGAAAAAATATTTCATAATTTTAGTTTTTGTACGCAAACTTTTGCACACTCTTAAAATAACACTTTTATACTTTTTGAGTTCCTGTTAATTTCTTTATGTTTTAAACGTGCCTTTTACTATGTAATAGTTTTCCTAAATATATAAGTTGTTTATTAAAAAAAGTTCAACTAAAAATCTTTTATTTGTATGGGAAATAATTAGGTTTAAATTATATTTATATTTTTGTACGCAAACTTATGCGATTGAGTGTACATACGTGAAATATATAGCTTTTGAATGGATGGTTATCAGCTTTGTCGGAAAAGTTAACTTATTAATTTGAAGTTAGTTAATTAATTAAAATGAACACTTCATCAATAATATTTGGGATGTATAGTTCTTTCGATCTGTCCGATGGATGTTTGGAAAGTTTTGCTCTAGTTCTTTGTGCAATTTTAATGTGATTTAATTTATCAGCATTAAATCGATTCCCGGTCGGGTTTATATGTGAGATTTCACTAAATGTGAATAGAGCTCGCCCATTTTCAGTATCGAACTTTTCAAGAGATCAGAAATACTTTTGTCAAATGTTGTCCCTCTAGAAAGTTTATTTTAGTTTATTGTCCTGAATATCAATATTGTACAACGTCTTTATACTAAATGTCATCATCGTATCTATTATAATTTGTCATTTATTAGCTACTAAGAGATTGCCTTAGGCGAAGTTATACGGGATCAATTGTCAAACGTGAACGGATTTCTCCCAATTGCAATTAAAAAATTTAAATTTTTGTTGATATGTGAGATACTTACATACATATGTAGGTTTTGAACGGATATCATGTAATTAGCTGCATTTTTGTACTTCCTAGGACGATTACCTATAATTTGATATATAATACATTCTCAAATGTTATCATAATGTTCAAAAGTCAGACACAAAATTAAGATAAATGCAGTGTGTCTGTCTGCTAAAACCAGATTTGTGGAGCTCCTGAATTGTCGCACCCTGAATTTCAACATTGTCGATCAAAACACCATCGCTTAAACGCTAAATTATATCTACCACAAATTACCGAATGCATCAGGATTTAGATAATCCAATGCGAAGGACGCTATTAAACTTCATCAAAATAAACATCTGAGATATCGACAAAACAGGAGCTCCAAAAACTTGACTACAACAGAAAAAAGGACAGACAGGTAGACGGACGGACATGTAGACGGACGGACAAACAGACGGACGGACGGGCAAACAAACAGACGGACGGACAGACGGACGGAGGTCGCGAAATCAATTCTTGTGCCGATTCTGAGTTGATCGGTACAATTTGAATGGTATTCATAATCAGATTTGTGGAGTATATATATATCAGATTTTAGAAAATCCTCCCATAAAGAACGATGTCAAATTTCATCACAATCGGTCCATAAACACCTGAGATATCGCTGAAACAATACTTACAAAATGTCAACAACATTTCTTAGACACGTACTTTGGGGAATTTGCTGTACATCAAATGTAGAGTTATGGCGATATCTCAATTGTTTATAGACCGCTTTTGATAAAATTAAATAACGTGCTTGGTGGGGGAATTTCCTAAAATCTGATATAAAATTTATGTAGGTCCGTACTAAAGGAGGATAGTTTTTCCTATTTCTGCATTTAATTTTTTCAACAAACATTCTCTAATGTGTACTTTGGGCAATTTGCGATACATCAAATTCAGTGTTTTAGCGATATCTCAGTTGTTTATGGACCGATTTTGATAAAATTTTACAGAGTGCTTTGGGAAAATATTTCCTACAATCTGATATATTATCACATATTATCACATGTACACCAGAAGTATCTTTTTTCTCTTGTTATTTAAAAGTGTGTTTCAATCAAAAATTTTAAAATTTTCGTCTAATTTTTGGTATTTTTTCGATATTTTCGGTGTTTAAAACCGATTTTAATGAAATTTGATAGCGTTCATTGCGGGAGAATTTCCTAAAATCTGATATATAATTTATGTAAGTCCATCCTCCAGGGGCTTCAGAAACTTGATTTCAACAGACAGGCAGACAGACGGACAGACAGACGGACATCGCTTAATCGATTCTCCTCCCGATTCTGAGTCGATCGGTATAATTTTCTACGATCACTAATAAAAAAATTACAAACGGAATCACAAACTTATAATACCCTTTCACCTATTGGTGAAGGGTATAATAAAAATTAAGGACATGTTACATGTATTCTTAATATTTTGTTTCTTTAAAATAATATTTTTATAATAATTTATTATATCTGTGGCAATATGGAAGAATAGCTTAAGTCGAAAATTTAAGTTTTGAGATATTATCAATTTTGTGTAATTTTTCTTCTGCTTGATTTCTGTGAATAATTTATGAATAAATATATGGGTAACATGTTTATTAGTAAAGAAGGATGAATATTTAAAAAATATATTGTTAAATTCAAAAGATTTCGCGTTTTTTTCTACTTAAGCTCTTTTTCGAAACTGAAATTTGCCTTGAACTGGACCTTAAGTAATTTCAAGCGGTTCTCTTTAAATCAAAAGTATATATTGTGTAGTTTTATGTAAATATAAGTTGCTTGAAAATAATGATTTTATTTTTTAAGGTCAACATTTATACAGCTTAAATGAACTTAAGCGAAATTGTTTATATGACGAAAGAAAAATATAAATATGTACAAAAAAATATGTGTACATAAGTTGTTTTGATCAATTCATTATTGATTCATAACACTTAAGCTTATGTCGACTTAAGCTACTCTTCCATATTGTCACAGATATGATTAAAAATTGTTTAAATGATCATTAACATTAAAATCCGTGTTTTCTTTAAAATGTATCTAATAAAATAAAATTTTGATTTCCATTTTTTTAAAGGATCATAAAATAAAAAACTTTCAAAAGAATAAAGGTTGTTTTATTCTTTAAAATGAATAAATAAAATTTTAAAATGTTTTTTATGGTACGATTTTCAAAATAAAGTCAAGTTTTTTTGTTTTAAAATCGTGGTTAGGCTGTATTTTTTCTAACAGAGAACGGTTTTTTATAATTTTTCAAATTACATACATAAAATTTGAAATGTTTAAATGCAGTTTAGATTAATTTTGTCCTGATAGTTAACATGAAATGTGGACTAAAGATTTAGTAATCACAAAGTACCAAGATCATGAATGCCTTTATAATGTGCGACATCCGGACTATTCAAACCGTGTTGAAAGATCTAGTGCTTTATTTGAAATGTGCAAGGAGCTAAAGGAAGTCAATAACAATATTAATATAGAAGAAATAAAAAAAAAAAATACAAATACATTCGTTGAGATCCCAATATAACAGAGAAGTACGGGAAATAAGTAACAGCAAACGTACTGGAGTTGGCACTGATGATATGGTCGAACGCAAATTGTGGTATTTTGATGAATTTTCGTTTTTAAAACATAAACTTTATTTAATGCATCAAAGTTTAAAAAAAAAATTGTAAAGGATTGATGAAAATAGTTCATTACCTCAAGAAGATTCTTTCTTGGTTGACAATGAGCCTGAATTAGAACCCTCTAGTAACAAAGGAGTAAGTATTATTTATTAGTTTTATTTTGAATTTTAATATAAATAAAAATTAATTTGTTTCTATAGTTTTTTTTGTTCTATCCATGCCAATTTTCCTTCATTGTTGAAATATTCTTCGAAAGATTGTCTAATAGATTGCGCTGCTCTTTTTCTCGTATTTTCAGAATTATGCTAGAAACACAATCACGGCTACAGGCTACGGGCTACAACCTGTCAAAATAAGGTTACACGCATTTAAATGCGAATAAATTTTTTAACGTCGTAACCGTTGTAGCTGTAGCCAAGATTAAACTAATTTCTATTTTTATTGGCGACAATAACAGATTTAGTGCTGTCAACACCATATAATAATGAAATAAATGAGCGATTTAAACCACTTAACTTTATATACAATAATTAAGATGAAGGAAATTGAAATAAACAATTAATATATTTATCAAATATTTATATATGTATATAATGTATATAATAATATCTGATTAATATATGATATAAAAATTTATATTTATATAACTCTACCTCAATAAAAGTATATTTTTAAGAAGTTAATTTTTAAACTGTCATAACTCACACGCTTCATGTGCTAGAGCTACGTAGTTTAGGTTATAAAAAACCTAATATGTCCTGTATAAAATCTATTATTTAAAAGAGCATACTTATATCTATGTTGTTTCAAGATATGCGTATTTTTATAAAAAAATGTCGGTTGTGAAAATAAGTTTATAGAATATGGTCTTTTTAACCATTAAAAATCGGAAGAATATATATATCATTTGAAAAGTATTTTTAGTAGCTTTTGTTTGATACCAAAAAAGTTAATATCGGATGTAAGCTTCTAAAGTTATGCCCTACAATTTTTAAAATTTAAAAAGCTCATAACTCTCAAACTATAAGTGATTCCACTAAAATCATTCTATTAGAATTTTTTGATTTATATATACTATCAGGTACATGAAAACCGTTGATATCGGAGGTTGATTACTAAAAATGATTTATGTAATTTCTGTCAAAATATAAATCGTCATTTTGCCCATCTTATAAATGCGATATTGGCATCACTCGTAAGCAGCTGTTTTTATTGTGGACATTTTGATTTATTTTGTTTAATTTTTCTATCTGTTTGTTTGGCTTTTGTTTTATTTGGTAAGTTTATTATAACTTTTTCTTATATATATATATATATATATATATATATATATATATATATATATATATATATATATATATATATATATATCGGGTGTTTTTTATTGAGGTATAGAAATTTAAGTTGACATCACTTTTTTAACTGGCGGCCATTTTGTCAGCTGTCAAGTGATTAATATTTAGTTTGGTTTGCCATTTCATCATGAACAGGTTGACAAAAGAACAACGCTTGCAAATCGTGAAAATTTATTTCGAAAATAATGGTTCAGTTCGCGAAGCAATTGGAGCTTTGTCCATCAACATTATGGAAGATTTTGCGCAAAGATCTTGGCTTGCGACCTTATAAGATCCAGCTTGTGCAAGAATTAAAGCCGCGAGGCCATACAATGCGTCGTGATTTTGGTGTATGGGCCGAAAATGAGATTGATCTCGATGCCGATTTTCATCGCAAAATTTTGTTCAGTGATGAGGCTCATTTTTGGTTGAATGGCTACGTCAACAAGCAAAATTGCCGCATTTGGAGTGAAGAGAATCCACATGAGACCCTTGAGACGCCATTACATCCACAAAAACTGACTGTTTGGTGTGCTCTATGGGCTGGTGGAGTCATTGGGCCATACTTCCGAAATAATGCTGGAGAGTCAGTTACCATAAATGGAGACCGGTATAGAGCCATGATAACCGACTATTTTGTTCCCCAATTGGATGGCATGAATGTGGATGAGTTGTGGTTCCAACAAGACGGCGCTACATGCCACACATCGCACGTCACAATTGATTTATTGAAGGAAACATTCGATGAGCGCATAATTTCGCGGAATATACCTGTCAATTGGCCACCAAGATCGTGCGATTCGACACCACTGGATTATTTTCTTTGGGGATATGTGAAGTCGCTCGTCTACGCCAACAAACCAGAAACGTTAGGGGACTTGGAAGCCAACATTCGTGGCGTTATTGCCAACATACGGCCCCATATGCTCGAAAAAGTAGTTGAAAACTGGACCTGTAGAATTGGCTTTATTCGAGCCAGCCGCGGCGGCCACATGCCCGAAATCGTATTTAAACATTAATGGCATAAAATTATCCTTCCAATAAAGCCAAATTGATGGACATTAAAACGATTTTCTTGTGTTTTATTTCAATTCGAAATTCTATACCTCTAAAAAAACACCCATTATATATATATATAATTCCCCGACAACATTCCAATTGGAACAAGGGGTACTTCTCTCAGACAATGAGCTGCATCCGATTCTATTTTTAGACTCATTGAAAGGGACCTACGTTTTAACGCCGGCTCCGAACGGCAAATGCATTAGTTAGAAAAGTTTTTCATAGCCTAATACTCAATAACCAGTGGCTAGCTGAGTTATGAGGTGAACTGCCGCTTTTTTGAAAATTATTTTTTTTCAAGTGGGTCTGACAGGGATTGAACTTGGGACCTCTGGTATGCTAGGCGGATGACTAACCTGCTACACCACGGCGGTGTAGCAGGTTATTTATTGTTAATTTTTCTTACTATATTTCAGGTATGGACTTGGATGAAATAATAATAGAGGAAGTCCATTATTTTAAAAAACAAATTAAAAAATTTTATGGTCCAAACGTCAAATTTCTATATCAGCTGTTTTCAATGCAGCTGCCGTCTTAAAAATAATTAAGTAGCTGACTACAAGCCGACTGTTGCAGCCAACCACTTTTGTAGTCGGTGTTCGTGTAGCCTGCTGTCGTGATTGTGTTTCTAGCATTACTGCTCCCTGATGAAACTTCAGGTGTTTTAAGATTTAAATAATCGCTGTTCCCTTTACCTAATATATTGTGCAAGAGGCAGCATGTTTTTGTCACCAATTCTACTTTATGTCAGCTAGGACCTTTTTTTATCTATTGTCACTGAACAATTTCCTATTAATTCGAATAAATAACAAATAGAGTTGCACTGGCAATCTCTATATAATTTCCGTTAGATTAAGATTTGATTACTTATTGTTATTTTCTTAACAGAAAGATTCAATAATAAAATACAGGCTTAAAAAAAAAAATCTACTTTATTAGAAAGGTTCATTTTAGTTTGGAAAATTCCGAGAAACATATAATTAAACCCAATCATTATATGTTTTTGTAGCGAAAACGCATCATCACCAACAATGACATAACGAAAAAAGCGTTCATTCCCAAAAACTTTGGGAAAGATTTACCCCATTATAAATAACTTTTTTAAATCACTTTGTGATAAAACGCCAGCATCATATGTTCGCCCAATGCATCTAACATCAATATATGTAAATGAATAAACTGGCAATTATCAGCCCAGTCAGGATTTTTATTATTTTTTGATCATATATGACTCTTTTTCGACTGCCACGAACGATTAAAACTATCGAATTGGCCATCGTTTTCGATTCGAAAAAGACTGTGCCTTCGGGAGAAAATGGTACCCTAGCCGAGACTCCCTGGAGAGAATCTTTTATGAGCACCTTTCTGAACCGTTTTTGAGTCTTTTAAAACCATTTTTGACTTAATATTAATTATTTTTTCAGTTGATTTAAAAAAATTAACATTGCCATTGTAGAGTACATACGAATTGAGTTACCTTAGACAGAGAGTAGAGAATTGAAATGTGATGAAAAGTCTATTTTCAGAACGCTGAAACTACTTTTCATCGACGGCCGCGACCGGGGATCGAACCCAGGCTAAAAATCATATGTCTAGTAGTCGGCGTGCTCACCCACTCAGCCACAGCATCCACTATCCATGCGCGTTAAATAGTATTTCAAAAACAACACTATAGGAGTATATTTTTTATCATCTGACTGTGCAAAATCTGTTTGCAAAATATCGTTACAAACTATAGAATTTCAATCCCTTAAATGTTTGATTTTGAATGGATATGCTTTTTGTTATTGTATCTTTAAACAGTAAGTTTTAAAGCATAAGCTCGAATCTCCTTCGACTAGTTTTTTAATCGCGCAGGCGACAAATCGTTTTTTGGTCTTCCTAACTGGCCAAAAAACACTCATTTTGGTGATTTTTTTAAAAAATAATCTTCTAAATGCTGACTGGGAGCAAGTGCAAGTAGTAATATGCTGTTTGTTCCTTTGTAGTTGTAGTAAAATGAACCATATTTGCAAATTAATATGCCTTTCATCCAATGCTCCTAAATAATTTGGAAATTGCCACTTGATAATTGTCTGCTAAAATAATATTTTTTAAATTTTATGTTATATTATTTCAGACAAGAAATAAAAATAATGCTGACAGAATAGAAAGCATAATAGAAATTCTACCCAAAAAAAAATGATGGAAAAGTATAAGTATGATTGGCTGGCCAAACAGGTTTTGTTCGAGATGGGTTCTTTGAAAGATGAAAAACTTCAAAGGGAAATGGCTTGGAAGATTCGAGAAGTTCTTCGTGAAGCCAGCATTAAAGAAGCACAGAGCTCTGCATCATCATCAGTGGCAACTTCGATCCGCACGATTCAAGAAGCCCCATGTTCATCGGTAAATGCAAACCGATTTAAAAATCGTACACCTCTTTTGGAGTCAACTTATATAAATTCGCCTTTATCTGAGAGTCCGGCACCGTCAACTACAAATTTATATAAAACAACACCAGATACTTTGTAATTGTCCTTGGATGGTATATTCGATGAAGAGCACTTTATAAAAAAAAACAATAAAAATTCTGTGAAACCAAATTAGTTAAATTTACTAATTAGTAAAATTTACATTTTGTTTTAATAAATAATAAACCAAATATCCTTTCATCTTACTTTAATATATTTGTTTTTGTATCAATTTATGTTGTAAAATGTTTAACATTATAATAAATTAACGCAATTTGTAAAAAAAAACTCGAATTAAATTTCATTAAACAAACCTTTAAATATTCATCTTTGAAATGTTTCCATATAGCTTCAGATACTTCGGGAATCGCACTACATATCTTAATGTAGCTGCTAACTTTTCCGCTGAAGACATTGATTTTCTCATAATAGTATCTTTCTTTATGATATCTTTTTCAATTTTCTTCAGAAAATAATTAAAAGTATTTGCATACATTCCTAAATAATTAAAAAAGACGAAGAGTCTAAAGATAGCACTTTTGTCAAAACGAGAATGTCCCGCGTTACTCTCGCTCTAACCTCCATGGTTTAACACATTCCTTTTTATTTTTTTTGGGATATTATTTGCCTCTTCATAGCAAAAAATTATAAAAAAAAATCATGTGGAAGTGATTTGCAGAACATGCCCGTATTTCCAGGTCTTCATCATTGTCCAAATCTAGTATTTCTATAGCCACTTCAAATAGATCCAAAATTTCTTCAATATATTCATCATTATTTTTATCTGGCATCTTTACTTCTTTGGTATTATCTCTTTAGTAATTAAACACAATTTGGCAAAAGTTCAGGGTTACCTGTTTTTGAGTTTTTTTAAAATTGGTGTTAAAGTGTACGCTTGCCTTTGTTTTGCACAGTTCCTTAAAATTTGTTTTTTTATATTTTTTATTTACATCAAAATATGAAATATATACATAAATAAAATGTAGCTCTCCAAGATGAACTGTATTAAAAAAATATGAATTTATGTACAGTGAGCATCAATATAAAGTATACAATTTCTTGTTTTTGTAATTGTGACATTTATTTTTCTTATTTTACATCCCTTTTGTTTTAAGGTTAGTTTTTTTAAAACAATATTCTATGACCTTAAAATATATAAAAAATGAAAACAATATTTTAACAACAACTTAAGATAAATAATAAAAACCAAAAAGACTTCATATTTAACGCGTCAATACTAAGTATACAAAAAAATATATTTTATAAGAAAAAAAATGTTTAGTACTTTGTTTGCTTCCCTTTTGCTTTTATAACCGCATGTAAGCGTCTAGGCATAGAATTCACGAGATTCGTTATAACTTCTGATGAAATTTGTTGCCACTCTTCGACCAGAACTGATTTTAACATGTCCTGACTGGTTATGGTTCTTTTCCGGATTTGTTTGTCAAGATGTTCCCATAAATGTTCAATCGGGTTCAAATCCGGGGCTATGGGGGATGATCGAGCTGCTTTGGGGTGTGGTACAGTAACCATTCCTTCACCAGCAGTATGCTTAGGGTCATTATCTTGTTGAAAAACCCAAGATTGACCCAAGCCTAATTTTTCAACGCTGGATGACAAATTGTCCCTTAAAATCTTAAGGTAGTCGTTCTTATTCATAGTCCCCTCGGTCGGAATCAGATTTTGTTCTGCGAATGCCTGGTTTTTGGTTCTCCAAATTTTTACAGCTTTTTTTTTGCCAAATATCTCAAATTTGCTTTCGTCGCTAAATAGGACATTGCTCCAGAAATAAATATCTTTGTTTTCATAT
Source organism: Stomorhina lunata (assembly GCA_933228675.1). NCBI lineage: Eukaryota > Metazoa > Arthropoda > Insecta > Diptera > Rhiniidae > Stomorhina > Stomorhina lunata. The sequence goes on from OW121743.1 coordinate 22,011,009, forward strand.
TTTTTGGCATATTCAAGGCGTCGCTTTTGGTTGGTCTCTGTAATATATGGCATTTTCATGCAGGGCCCTACGTACTGTACTAGCACTTACGCTTACGCCTGATAACTCCGACATATTTTTCGCTATTTGCACAGCACTTTCGTACTATACTTCGAATTTGGGTATTATTAAGTCGTCGTGGTCTCCGAGGATGATCAATATTCTGCAATTTTCCAGTCTTTTGTATTTGTCGATAATTTTTTTTTACGGTGTTGTGATTTCTGTTGATCAAATCGCCAATTTCTCTTAGAGTTTTTCCTTCCTTGTGTAATTTTATAAGAAGTTCACGCGTGTCCACGGAAGTTTGCTTACCCATTTTTATAAGAACGTGTTTTTTTATAAGAACGTGTGAAAAGTGATCGAGAATGTTTATTAAAATGATCAATTGAAACAAGTAACAAAATATAACGGTTAATTTTTTTTTGGTTCTTTCTGCTTTCCACTGCGTTTTTTACAAAAACAACACGGCTGTATACTTAATATTGACGCGTTAAATATGGAGTGCATTTTGTTTTTTCTGCTGAACTTAAATTGTTGTTGGAATTTTAAGTTTTGTTTTTTTTTTTCTTTAAATTGGAGAGCACTAAATATGGTTTAAGAAAAGTGCAACCTTGAAAAAAGAAGAAGTGTTAAAAACAAAAAAAATTGACTTGACGATTTGAGATAGACGTGTATACTTTATATTGACGCTCACTGTATGTAGCTTTTGTTCTGCCCAACACTGTATATGGATGAACTAAATGAATAGTTGGATATGAGCAGCCTTTAAGTTCATTTGAAGCATCTGTAAACTGTTTTAAAATTTCTATTACCTTTTCCAATTAGTATTCTTTTATCACACCATATTTTTCGGCCAGTTTTCGCTTAGTTTTTATATTTTGAATATATGATGCAATATACCGTATTCCATCTTGTTGGTGTGAAGCTCTTCAATGAGGTATTTAACCTTAAAGTCGCCCTTGTGTGGAAAACTACAAAAACTGAACCATTTTTGTACGATAAAAAAAATTAAAACACATTTTTTTTATTAAAAATTATATATTAGTAACGAAATATTTCAAAACTCACATTAATTTTCCTCGTGTGTGGTTTTCCACACATATACGAGGGCGGTTCGGAAACTTCTTATCCTACCAATGAAAGAGAATAGTTAGTTTTTCAAATATATTTTTATTTTTCAATATAGTCTCCTGAAACTTCAATACACTTAGTCCAGCAATTCTATCCCTTGATTAAAATAGTTTTCCTCAAGGTCTTCAAAATAGTGGTTTACAGCTGTAATTGCATCTTCATTTGAGGTAAAACGCTTGCCAGCAAGGAATGTTTTTAGATTTGGGAACAGGTAAAAGTCACTGGGAGCTAAATCGTACTTTAATTCGTTGATTTTAGCCATCGTTAAAACACTCTTGCGCGCTGGTGCGTTATCTTGATGAAAAATTATTTTTTTGTATTGTAAGCCAGGACGTTTTTCTCGAATTTGTACATTTAATTGATCCAAAAGGTTGCAATACTACTCTGAATTTATTGTTTTACCCTTTTGCAGATAGTCAATCAATAAAATACCTTTGAAGTCTCAAAAAAACCGTTGCCATAACCCTACCAGCCGATTGAATTGCTTTTGCCTTCTTTGGGTCACTTCCTCCAGCTTCAGTCCATTGTTTGGATTGTTCCTTTGGCTCTGGAGTATAGTGGTGGATCCATGTATCATCAACAGTTATGAAACGACGCTTAAAATCCATTCTATTTCGCTTAGAACGAGCTTGAGAAATGTTCGTTTTTGGTCGACTGTTAGCAAATGCGGCACCCATCTTACACAAAGCTTTTTCATTTGTAGTTCTTCATGCAAAATGAAATGTACTCGATCATTTGAGATGACCATGATATTAGCTATTTCACGCACTTTTATTCGTCGATCATTTAATACCATATCATGCACTTTGGCTGCAATTTCTGTTGTTGTTGCTGTTTTTGAACATCCACTACGTGGTTTATCTTCAATGCTTGTACGACCACGTTTACTGTTGCATGTGAAGGAGCACTTTCACCAACACAATCACCTTTTTAGAGTAAATATTTAATGACACCACGTATTTCTAATTTTTCAATTGTAAAAAAATAGCGGATGCGTCTTTTGTGAACACCTGTTTCTCAATGAAGGATTTGCCAGATCGAAACAAAATTTAACATGTGTTTATAGCAGAGATGGAAGTTTCCAAAACACTTAACTTTTTTCTGTTTTGTACCACGCTTTTTGTGCTAGGCTAAGGAGTTTTCGAACCGCCCTCGTATAGTTTCAATATAATTTGCACTAGAGACAACATTTTCCATAGTTAAGTGTGAACATTTTTATGTTGTATAAATTAAAATACAACTCTCATGTATAGGCCGGTGCTTCAAAGTCTAAATTGGAGCTTCTCGACCGTGTACAAGAAAGGGCATAATGAACATAAATTAATGTAAAATACAAAGATATTTAAAATTTGATTGAAAAAATCCTATGCTTCTTGAATAAAAAGTTTCTGTAAAATTAGCTCGAGACCTGTTTGTATTGACGGTATTCCCATACGTTTTCTGAAAATTAGTTTTTCTCACATTTCTCATATTATAGTGTTCTTTATCCTGACATCCTCATTATCTTAAGTTGTTGAGCTCTTAATGAAGGACCGAATTTTTTTTGGCAGTGAGTGATCGTATCTCCCCTACACAATATGCGTTTCGTCAAGGTCATAGTACTACCTCACTGTTACTAAATTTAACTATGTAGCTTGAATGATGAACCGCCGTGGTATAGCAGGTTAGTCATCCGCCTAGCATACCAGAGGCCCAAGCTCGATCCCTGGCCAGATTCACTTGAAAAAATAAATTTTCAAAAAAGCGGCGGTTCACCTCATAACTCAGCTAGCCACTGGTTATTGAGTATTAGGCTATGTAAAACTTCTCTAAATAATGCATTTGTCGTTCGGAGCCGGCGTTAAAACCAGAGAGATATTTATGAGAGCGATATTTATTTTTCAAAAAGATTTTAATTTTTATTTTTTGATCTCAAATAAAAATTATGTTCAAAGATAAAAATTATAAAACTCGCTCGAGGAGCGCAAAAATAAAGAGCGCAAAATAGAAATCGATCATTAAAGCCAATATTCGTGAATATAATTTGAATACAATTCGAATATAATTTTTAGTTTGGATTTTTGTGATTTTTTTGGATTTAGGAGGCATAAGGTGTGGTATATTTGATACAAATTTGATTAAAATTGATATTTGTTCAACATTTTTTTCTAAAGAAAGAAGGATAAAAAAGAATGCACAAAATAATAAAAAAATATGAAAAATGTAAACAAAAAATATGTGTGTTTACAGTTGAAGTCAACATGTGTACACACATATATATTTGTATTCATATATATTTAAAAAGAAGAAATGCAAAAAATGAAACTGGGATTTTGTGTAGAAAAAACAACAAATATATGAAGATTTGCCTGTGTGTAATAGGAGAGCAGCAGAAAATGTTAATGTAAATAAAAATTTATGTTTTGGAGTTTTTGAGAAATTTTAACGCATAAAAAAATACCCAACGGTTTTGTGGTAAAAAAATCAGCGAAAACAAAAAAAAATGTGGGGAAGCGCTTTTAAAAATTGTTTGGATATTAATCGTGTCCATTTACTTCTTCCGTAAGTAATATGAATAAAATAATTGTTGTCAAAAATATTAATATTTTTTATTTATAATTTTTATTTAAGTAATTAAATGTCGGTTTTATTTGACGGTTTAAATAGACAAATGCTTACAATTAAACTTCTAAATTTTCAACTTTGTTCGCATCCATTTTTAATTCTTAGTTTGGGTATTTTAAAAAAGGATTATAGCTATTTTATGATCTGTCCACGTGCATTTTTTGCTTACTTCAGTTTTTTTTTAATAATAAAAAGTGACAAGCATGTATGTATGACTTGGAAGAAATTTTTTATGTCATATAGATATATGTATATGAAAATAACTTCGTGGAAAATTATAAAATTTTTGGATGTTTAATGATATTTTATGACCCAAAAGGTTTTTTGTGTATGAATGAACGAGTGTTACATTATATGAGGTGTTTCCAACTAATGAATGTATTTTTGCAAGAAATTAAAAAAATTATTAAAGGGTACTACCTCAGGTATATATGTTTGATCAAATTATGACCATTGCACATGCAGAAATTTTTTTTAAGAATTTTTGCGATTTTTATATTACCTACACATTCGGATGACAGTAGGTATTTTAAATATACGCAGGTATGTTGATGTACGTTTCCAATAGGTGGTGAAAATAACATATATAATCGCAAGTTTTTGGATGAAAATATCATTTGTGTTTGTTTACTCGTAAAAAATGGGTCGAAAAACAAAATTTGAATTTCAAAAATCTTATATTCTTAAACGAGCAATAATTGTATATATATATATATATATATATATATATATATATAGAATGGCTATCTCGAAAACGGCTCTAACGATTTTGATAAAATTTGGACAGTGGGTATCTTTTTTGATGTATAGGTCGAAGAAGAAGGGACTTTTGGAACTTTTACCTCTAAGAGGGTAAAAACGGGTAAAAAGGGGAAAAAATCGTAAACGCTATGTCTTCTAAAGTAATAGGTATAGAAACAAAATTAAAATTACGTTTTAAACAGCTATGAAAATAAGCCGACAGGTGTTTGGTACTTTTTTGAAACTATGTCCGATAGGGGGTAAAAAAGGGTGAAAATAGTTTTTTTGGCACCTTTTTAACCCACTCTTATATTTTAAACTAAAGAATATAGAAAGAAACTTGGTACTGCAATCAATAGATGTAAAAAAAACATGAAACACGTATTTGGTACTTTTTTGATTTTGGAGCCAAAATGGGTAAAAAAGGGATAAAATGATAACTTAACATCTCCAAAGTAATATGAATAGGAACATTATACATTATGTTAAATGCGTTTTAAAAAAATGTACCGAATTCAATTGGCACCAAAAAAGTACCAAATATACATATGGAACTTTTAGAAATTAGGGAATGAAAAGGGGGAAAAATTAGTATTATTTTAAACAAATGAATGTTCGTCTGTATGTATGTTCTTTATAGAATAGTAAACTGTGAATTTGATTGTATTATGCTCTTTAGCGAAGATGTTGCGGATAAGCCGGCGAAGGTTTTAAAGTTGATAAGACTAATTTTCGACAGATGGCGCCACTGAAAATTACTAAAAATTAATTAAATCGTAAACTGTACATTTGATCATGCTATGATCTTTAGCAAAGTTGTAGCGCATGAGCCGACGAAGTCTTTTTAGTTGGTATGAATAATTCCCGACAGGTGGCGCTACAGAAACTTACTCAAAGTCAATTTAATCGTAATCTGTACATTAAATCATGCTACAATCTTTAGCAAAGTTGTTGCACATGAGCCGACGAAGGTTTCTTAGTTGGTATGAAGAAATTTCGACAGGTGGCGCTACTGAAATTTACTCAAAGTCAATTTAATCGTATGCTGTACATTTAATCATGCTATAATCTTCAGCAAAGTTGTTACGGATAAGCCGAAGAAGGTTTATGAATTGGAATAAGCAAAGTCCGACAGGTGGCGCCACAGAAAACTACTCAAAATGAATTAAATCGCAAACTGTGCATTTGATCAGACTATAATCTTTAGCAAAGTTGTTGCGCATGAGTCGACAGAGGTTTCTGTTGATATGAATAATTTCCAAAATTATTCAAAATGAGTTAAACTGTAAACTATGCAAACTATGTGTTGGTCGGACAAAATAAATCAAATAATTCAAAATTAACTGAATATTTCTACAATGTCTTTCCTCTAAATTTATTTTAGCACTTTATAATATAAAATATATAAAAACTTTAAAATTTTCCTCAAAATGCTTATCATAAAGCTCCGAGCAAGGCTCGGTCTACCAGGTACTATGTTATTATTAATGAAGAAAGTAATACATCAACATGCTTAGTTTGTCAAAAAATGTTAAAAGGCAAAATCTCTTCAAATATAAAACGTCATTATGAAAAATTGCATAATATCAAAATAGATGACATAGAAAATGATTTACCATCATCCTCAAATAACGGCGCATCCAAAGGAAAAAGTGCAAGTGTTCCAGTGTATTTAAGTAAAAATGAATTTCTGCTGTGTTGTGTTGGACTGGTGACTGTTAAGAGCATCCCATTCAGAATATTCGATGACGAAGAATATTTTAAAAAAATTATACGTCCCTACGAAGACTTCCATAAAACCAACATTAATTCAAAAAACATTGTGTGTTTTCTAAGTTCTGCTGCGAATAACATAAAAGATATTCAGGTATGTGATGGACTTTTTCGTTTTCAAATCGATCGATTTCAGACATATTTTTTAGCTAATTTTCGGTTATTTCCACCAACAAAAATGAAAATTTTGGCTTTAATCCTTTTGACTGATATTTTATTTTTCATTTGGTTTGAATTTTTTGGGAAAATTACCGAAAATTATCTCAAAAATATATCTGAAATCGATCGATTTGAAAACGATCGTTTTCCATCACATACCTGATTATTTCTAAATCTGTGCTCAATAAAATGGTTTCGTTAAAAATTGATGTTGCCACTCGAATGGACAAAAGTATTTTAGGTATAAACATTCAATACATAAATAATTCCAAAATCGAAATAAACACTATTGGAATGGTTCAGTTGAGGAGAAGGCATACAGCCCAATTTTTGAAAGAAGAAATTATTAACTGCCTTAAGGAATATAACATAGAAATTTCACAAATATACTCCTGTACTTCTGATAATGGAGCTAACGTTATAAAAACTGGAAAACTACTTCAAGAACTCCAGGAGGAAGCCCTAACACAAGAAGCGGATACTGAGAGTGACGATGAAAGTTTCCAGGAAGTTCATTCTTCTTTGACTTCCGTTATGGCTGTCGTTAGATGTGCAGCTCATACAATTCAATTGGCAGCATATGACGTTATAAAAACAATTGATATGGAATTAGATGAATGCCGAAAAATTGTTAAAATTCTGAGAACAACATTTCGGAGTGGAAATCAGACAACATTATCCATGCCTATTCTAGATAATGCGACGAGATGGAATTCTACTTTCAAGATGTTATCTTTACAAAATTTAAAAGAATACATTGAAAGTAGCAATGATACTAATATAGCTGAGCCAAATTGGAATTATATTATAAATAACTTTATAAATGCATTCAAACCTCTTTCGGAATGCACTAATAAATTTCAATACGAGCAATACATTATTGGCGACTTTTATAGGGACTGGTTGTGCTGTGAAATTGAGCTGGAGGACTTAGTGAATGCACCCAATATGTACGCACAGCTACTTTTAGAAGCAATGAAGGGAAGGAAAGAAAATCTGCTGCAAAATGATGCATTTATATCTGCAATTTATTTGGACCCGCGTTTTAACTTTATCAGAACGCCTTTTCTAACAGAGCAGCAAAAAAAATAAGCCGTGGTAAGTATTAAAAACACACATAAATCATTTATATAAATTCTTAAAAGACAACATGTATTAATTTAATGTTTTTTTATACTTTTAGCACCACCTGCTTAAAACGCAAGAAGTCATTAAACGTTTAGGAGGTCAAAGCCCGGATATTCAAACGCCGTCTAATTCAAGTCCTACCCCAAAATCCTAAAATTTATAATCTAGAATGAATAAATCTTTTTACATTCGCTCCTGCTCATTTTTAAACTCTTTGAACAGATCGTAAAATAAAAATTATATTCATATCAATGAACATAATCGAAAAAGTAAAAATGATTCTGTTCACGATACGAATGCAAAAAAGAAAGAGCGATAATTAAAATTGTTTTCGTGATTTTTATTTTTGCGCTCGGATATTAATCTCAAAAAAGAGCGATAAAAATAAAATTATGCTCGCGAGAATAATTTTTTCCTACCCTGGTTAAAACATAGGTCCCTTTCAATGAGTCTAAAAATAGAATCGGATGCAGCTCATTGTCTGAGAGAAGTACCCCTTGTTCCAATTGGAATGTTACCGGGGAATTATATTATATATATATAGCTTGAATGATCGTATTTTAGAAGTTATGGTGTCCATGGGCTAAGGCATTTAGTTCTGTTAATTTTAATAATTTGATTAGAAAGTTGAGGGATCTATTTGGGTTTTCGGGATCGGCTTGTAACTAGTTTTATCGTATTTGTAATAGGTCTTATAATTTTTTTATTTTTATATTAATTTAATAAATTGCAATAAATTATGTATAAATATTAGACGTTAACAAGAAAAAAGACACATGAAAACATGGGGAGTATTTTCAGTTTAGCCAAATAGAAACCAATAATAAAAACATATCTTTTTTAAGATCTTTACAATATTTAGTTTTGACTGACTTTAGAACAAAATTATAAATTACTTTAAGGACTTGTATATAGTAGCTCAGCGATTTGAAACGATTACCTTAGATGTGAAATCGTTGGTTCTTTTATAAAAGTTACTAAAAATCCCCTTTAATTACATATGACCAAAATCGGCCTCAGATTTGTATTCTATAACTGTCTATTTTAACACAGCTGTGAGAGAATTTTAAATTTTTAATATTTGGTAAAAAAAATTTAATTAAAAAAAAAAAAAAATAATGTCTAACTTTGTAATTAAAATATACATATGTGTGCATTACCACATGTTTTTGGGTCTCAAGTATAAATTATTGCTGGGTTTATAAATATGAATTGGAGGTGATTTTGTAAGTGTTGCAGTAATTATTTGAAAATCGAATAAATCTGAACTGATTAAGTATGATGAAGGTTCCCTGACAAATGACAAAATTTTAATCGTTTGAAATAATATATATAAAGTGCCACTAAATTCATAAATCTCCTGAATTTTTTAAAGCCTTAAAATTTGTTTTTAATTATAAATTACAAATCCTGTTTTGTATAAAGTTCCATAACGTTCAAGTCTTTTAAAGCATGTAGTTAGCTCAATATCATTGTTTTCAGTGAACTTTTCTATTATTATATAATACGAGTACAGAGAGTCTTGAGCTACACAGAGTTACTAAAGTATACGTACGACCAACTGATTGCTTGTTTTATAAAAATTTGTACAAATATTTTTTGCTTTTTTCTAATTTTTAATAAATATTGGTCTTAATAATTAAAGAGTGTTTAAAAAATGCAGCCAAGCTTTTTTGTTAAGAAAATACAACCGTGAAACTCTCAAAACGCATTCCTGAAAAGTTACAAAAGTATACATACGCACTTTGTTTTTAAAGTACCGTTATAAATGCCGCTAGGAATTTTATAGAAATGCATCTTTTTCATTAGTAGAAGTTGTTAAGGTTAAATACGCACTTGATTTTTCCGCGTTTTGTTATCTAATAAGAAATAATAGTAAAAATGCCAAAAACTCGAGAAATTTCCGAAGAAATTAGAAAATTGGTAATAAAATTAAAGAATGAAGGCAAATCTCTTCAAAAAATAGGTCATATATTAAGTCTACCGAAATCCTCAGTACAGACAATAATAAAAAACTTTGAAAAAAATGGAAGTTATGCCAGCAAACCACGTTCTGGTCGTATCTCTGTGCTGAGTGAGAGAATGCAAAGGACGATTATCAGATCACTGAAAGAAAATTCGAAGCAAAGTGCGGTCAAAATAAATCACAAACTGGAGTCCTGTCATGGTACCAGAGTATGCACCCAGACAGTTCGTCGTTGCATTAAAAAAGGTGGCTTTGTTAACAGAGTTGCAAGGAAAAAACCTTTGCTTCGAGCCGCAAATGTATCAAAACGCTTGGAGTATGGAAAAAAATATCCACATAAGTGATCCTACGTTTTGGGAACGTGTAATATTCACGGACGAGTGTAAGTTTATGGTTTTTGGAGAAGACGGACGTGCCAAAGTTTGGAGAAAACCCAATGAGGAGTTCTTACCACAAAATGTAAATTCCACTGTAAAACATGGTGGAGGCTCCTTAATGGTCTGGGGATGTATGGCCGCAGGTGGTGTTGGATGCCTAAGGTTTATTGAGGGAACAATGGATAAGACCGCGTATATCGAAATTTTAAAGGACAGTTATCTTCCTAGCGTCAAAAAACTTGGTTTAGAGGAAAATGGAATATTTATGCAAGATAATGATCCTAAGCATTCCTCTAAAATAGTTAGGGAATGGTTGCTGTATAATGTCAAAAAGCAATTAGAGCATCCACCTCAATCGCCAGATTTAAATGCTATTGAGCATTTGTGGGATCATCTTAAAAGAGCCATTCAAAAAAGGAATATAACGTCTATCCCTACATTAAAACAAGCATTGATAGAAGAGTGGAATTAAATTTCTCCGGAAACGACCAAAAAATTGGCGTTGTCAATGCCTACTAGACTGTCAGCTGTTGTGGAAGCCAAAGGACGCCATACCAGATATTAAAATGTATTTTTTTTTTAATTTTTAAAGTCGTACGTATACTTTTGTAACTTTATACAAAAGTGAAATATGAATTAATTTTAGTTTTGATAGATATTGAAGTACATTTTTAATTTTGTTTTTTGTTAATTTTGTTTAATTTTGTTATTATTTTTATAAGAAATATAAATGTTTGACAAAAACAACTACATTTTATTTTTTTTCACCAAAACTTCGAAATATGGTACCGTATGTATACTTTTGTAACTCTGTGTATGTATTTATTGTTGTTTTGGCATAAGATATACAAAATTTAATTAATAAAGACAATACGACATTTTTTCTTGAATTTATATTCTTAAACTATAATTTTAGTTGCAGATGCTTCGATTCATAATGACCATGCTTCGATTTAAATGGACATAAATAGGAAAAGGGTCCAGAATGTTCCAAAATTTTACAATAGTGTGTCAAAAAAAGGTTCAAGGTTAAATTAAAAAGGCGTGACTTGTTTTTTATTGTGTTAATCAATATGAGTTTTCAAATTTTTGATATCTTAATTTGAAAATCTATCAAACAAAGTAAATCAATGCGATTATCAATAAAAACTCTAAGACATTTTATTCTATAAACAAAATCGACTGTATTACCATCAAGGTTAATAGCCACGACATCAACTTGTTACTTAAGATAAAATTTTCTTAACCATTCAAAGGAAAATAAGTCCTAAAACTTTTAATAATATCTGTTCTCCGGAATATTTTGACAAAGAAAATATAAAAATAAAAAAACGCAAAATTAGGGGTTTGAATTCTCAAAATTATGATTTATATTTATTTAATTCTTTTCGGGTTGGGGTTACAAATGTTTTCCCAAAAATTAGGTAAAAACGGAAGACTTTATTTTTTTTAATCTATACTTATTGCTAATACTTAAAATTAATATACAGTGACACAGAAAAATATACATACCCCCTGAAAAAAATATTTTCTGTAAAACCTTAAAATCTTAATATAAAAAAGTTATATTGTATTGTTCCTTTTAGTAAATAAATCAATTTCCAAGCAGTAAATTTTTTGTAAAAAGTTTACATTTATTAAAAATTAAAGGAATTCAGTTTTTAATACACAGAAAAGTATACATACTCTGTAGGTTAATTAATTTATTCATAAATATACATTAAACTTTTAATATTTTGTTAGGCCTCCTTCGCTTTCAATCACAGCTTTTAAACGATTATTCATTGAATTGACCACTTTTCCAGTGGTTTCCGGAGAAATTTTGGACCATTCGTCCATGAGAGCACTTCTTAGGTCTTGCTTGTTCTTTATGGTCCTTTTTCTCACTCTGCGGTCCAATTCGTCCCATAAGTTTTCAATGGGGTTTAAGTCGGGCGACTGGGGTGGTGAATGGAGTTGTTTTGGTACATAATAGAGCAGCCATTCCTTTACAATGGCTGCTGTATGCTTTGGATCGTTATCCTGTTGAAAGTACCACGCTCCAGATACACCCATTTTGGATACCGATTCCTTTAGATTGTCTTTTAACACGTTCATGTAGATATACCGATCCATTGTTGTCTCAATAAAAACTAAATTACCAACCCCAGCCGCCGACATACAACCCCACACCATAACGGAGCCGCCTCCATGTTTTACTGTGGCCATTAAGTTTTTAGGTTGCAGCTCCTCATTCTTTTTGCGCCATATTTTTTGCTTCCCATCGTACCCGAATAAGTTAAATTTACTTTTGTCGCTAAAAACTACATTTTTCCAAAAGTTTTCATCTTTATCTTTATGGTTTTCAGCAAATTCAAGTCGTTTGGCTTTGTTAGCATCGCTTATAAATGGCTTTTTCCGAGGCACCCGAGAATGATAACCTCCACTTCTTAATACGCTCCGTACCGTTTCTGGATGTACAGTGGCAATCGACATTCTTTCCATGTTTTTCGCAATGTCAACGGCCGTTGTCCTTGGATTTTTATCAATTTCATTCAATATATGTCGTTTTACACGTTGAGTTATTTTTGGAGGACGGCCACTTCTTGGCTTATTATTAATACCGTTAGTCTTTTTATAATTTCTCAATACAGTTTCCACACTAGACTTTGAATGACCAACAATTCTACTTTAAAAAAACTGAATATTTGGAAAATATTTTATTTATTACAGAGAATAATCCGATATAATTTTTTTATACGATGATTTTAAGATTTACCAGAAAATTACTTTTTTTAGGGGGTATGTATAGTTTTCTGTGTCACTGTATACAGAAGGAGCTATTTACAAGGATAGAGGAAAGAAATAATATATTTACAAAAGATTCATTGTGCCGTGTTATAGACTAGATCATCTATATTTAGCGTATTTATACGTCTATTTTAAAACAAGAGGTTTGTACCGTTATATAAAAGGCCAGCATCCCTTAGCTGAAGAAGGTTGACCGGTGACAGATATCTTGCCGTCCGAACGGCCTCAAGATCGCCAGATCCTTCAAAGCATCCCTGAACAAGACGGTTCTCGGGAGAACGTATTTTTTTTCCAGGAATGCTATGCCGGATCTGATTACCGAGTCTATTCTCTCGAAGTCTATCGCTTTGTAAACCGACCTATTGGACGGCCTACGGTAAATGCCATCAGGTCCAAGGCGAGGCCTTAGACCGAGACATACCATCAGTATCCATCTTTCCCATATCCTAAGCCTCTCCATCCGGGCAGAAGATAATCTCAACCAGGCTGGAAAAGCGTAGGACTTGTGAGGCCGTATTACTTGGCGATAGAGTAAGAGTCCTACTTTCTTATCAAGTCCCTGCTGATGACCGAGTATTGATCTGTATGTAGCGTACGCGGATTTCGTACGCGACAATACGTGATCGATGTGACGGTAGAATTCAAAATTTTCGTGGAATATCGCCCCGAGATATTTGATCCTATCCGTCCATTCCATTTCATTCCCGTTTTATTTCCATTTTCGGAAAAAGTTATCGAGAACACATTCAGTCGGTTGTTAATATTTCTTGGCAAAGTCAGGGCTAACTGCAATCGTTGGGTATCGTTTATTGAGACCCCCCGCGACATAGTCTGAAAAGACCGTTAAGGCGTGTGACGCTGAACGCCACTCTTAAATCCGAACTGCGAGTCCAAAAGGATGCCTACTTCGGATATCTTATTATTTATTTTGGCTGGTACAAAGTGTTTTCCAAACGAAGATAGAAGGGAAATTGGTCTGTAATTTTCGCTCTGCTTCGGATTTGATTTTCGTTTCAGGATTGGTACGATTAGAGAGCTTTTCCACGCTTTAGGGAAGTAGCCAATATTTAGACAATGGTTATATAAAATTGCCAGAAATCTCCATGTGGCATTCCGCGTTCTTTTCAGAACGATGTCTGGAATTCTATCTATTCCACAGAACTTTTTATTGGCCCTACTTTTCAAAGCATCGCCAATCGCCTTTTCCTGAACGAAACCATTCCCACTCGACGAAATGCCATCGGCTTTAAGTCAAGCGCTGAACGCCACCATTGGAACACTATTGTGCAGCGTAGAGGCTCTATTTAAAACATTTTCCTCAAAAGCATCCGCATTGGGACCTCGCTGATTGACATGTGAGAAATGTTCAGTTAACAAACTATCTTTCCCAGCATCATCGGATACAAGTGAGCCGTTGGCGTCTAGCAAGTCTTGAACAGTCTTGCTGCAGCCTTAACGGTCCTATATGTTCTGTCGTTTAGTTTAATGTTTCCCAAAAACTTTGCCCAACGTTCGCGTTCGAATACATCGATAGCGCCTTCTATGATTTTGTCTAGGTTTTTTATGTCGGCCTTTAGTATAAGTACGCGACCCAATCCCCACATCTTTGCAGAATCCGCCGAAGTCTTTTTTTCTCCGCAATAAAATGTAAAATATTGGGAGGGAGATCTACTAAGCCCCTATTCTTTAGCGGAATTTTGGGGATTGATAGTTCCATAGCTTTCTTAAAAACAAGCGTCATGGAGTCTACGCAGGAATCAATTTCTTCTTCGCCAACATTTATGTCCACAGGGAGTGTGCAACCCGGCAGATCCTTAGCTAGTATGGAGTTAAAGCGGTCTTTATCCATTTACGTGAAATCAAAGAGTGTAGGGTATATACGTCCCAGGACGTCCCCGATTCCAAACACAAATTCAACGGCTTTGTGATCTGACTCATAATCTAGTGTTCGTAGTCCATTTGCTGTTAACAGTGGCGTCATGTCAGCGGAGGTTATCACAATGTCAAGGTACGATGAGGATACCGAAGTTATTCTCGTCGGCCCATCAGTGGAATGGATCTCTAGACTTGGATTTGCTAGAAGGAAATAGTTGAGGTTTCGACCACTCGTATTGATAACAGAGTCACCCCAAGAGGAATGTCTGGCATTTAGATCTGCTCCGATAATGGTACTCCCATTGTTAGCAAGATCCGATATTTTCCTTAGATCGCTAGCCACTAATGCGCCTTGAGGTCTTCGGTATAGAGACAACAGTAACGGAGCCACCGTTTACGCCATCGTGACTAAATTTCATTAACATTCCGAGCAAGGCTCGAAATTTACTATCTTCGTCGGTCAGTGCACGATATTCTTGTGCAAAGCCCCCTATTTTATTAATGCAATTCATCAGCCCCCCTCCAAAAAAGCGCCGACAGTCCTTGTCAATTATGTCAAATTCTGCCGTAGCTCCCTTTAGCGTTAAATTGTTGACAGAAGATTGGGTACGTGGAAGAGCAGCCGCAGCAGCAACAGATGCGTACGAAACGCCGGCTCTGATACCGGTTTTGAGGTTCCCCCCGGGTTGTTTTTTAAGCTTGAATTTTATTCAAGAGTTTCATTCCACGAGGACATTGTGTGGAGATGGCCACATGTCCCTGAGTATCACAATTGACGCACCTGATTGGCAGTCAAACATTTCTTATAACTTTGCCGCTAATACGGTCAGTTTGCAGATTTTCCGCATTGTTGTTACCCTTTGCAGGAATAGCACAATTTTCCGGTCCGTGTGATTTGCCACATTTAACACACCGATACGGCATCTCGCAATTTGATGAGACGTGTCCGAAGCGCTGGCAGTTAAAGCATTGCGTTAATATTTTCCTAATAAAAAACATTTAAGTAAAAACTGTATCGTCCGTCACGTAGCGTCCGCCACGGTACATTTATGGGTTTTTGGTGAAAGTGGAAGCTTAAAAATATTTTATAAAATCTGTTTTAGAATCCCCTGATTTTCCTCTATCTTTAATGTATTTACAATTTTTTTATTACTATTACCGATTTGATAAAATTTACGGAAACACGTGTTGAAAAAAAGTCACTTCCATTTTTTGCAGCGTCCGTCACAGAACTTTAAATGCGAATATCTTTTTCCTCCAAAAGAAGTATGTAAATTAACAAACGCACAATCGATGGGCTAATATTCCCTGAAATCTGTGCAAAGCTATCTAGGATTGGCTCATATATATTCAAAAGTATTAAAAAAATAAAAATAAATAAATACAAATAAACAAAAAATATTAATTTATTTAAAAGTATATGTAAATATTTCTAAAATGATCGACGACAATGAATTTGATGAAGTTGAATTCTTGTTTGAACCAAGCGATTATGTGCGCATAGAATCTTCAATCGAGTTCACTCTGGATTTTCCAGTGCCCAAAAAAGAAATTAAAAAATCATACCGGAAAGCTCGTGGACGCACGATAACATCCTAAACTGAATTTTCGAAGTTTAAACACGAAGGTTTTATGGGACGCTGATTGCCCAGAGTATAAACAGCATAAGGATAGTGATTGACAGGAAGTTGCAGATGCTATACCTACGAGCTTCAACGACTACAAAGGAAAGTCCGCACCTCTTGGTCAATGTACTGATATGCGCCATCACGTGGAAGTACTTCAAATCTATGTTATTTTTGGAGACTGAAAAAATTAGTCAATCCAATAAGTCCATTTTGTCCATTCAACTGGTATTTTTTTTTAATATCCATCAATTTTTATAAATTTATGTTCATGGAATCTACAGGAATCTACAAATACAGATTAATCTCTTTAAAATTATATTTACTAGGAAAAATTTATATACAATAGAGATGGAGAGGGGGTTTACATTTTAAATTTCGAAATTTAAAGTGCCATTAGTTACTGAACGGTGCTATAAAATAGATTTTGTGCGTCGAGGGTGTTAAGCCTCCTACGGTAGGACAATACCCTGATATAACAAATTATCATCCCTTAAGGTCAGAATGTCGACAGGGGTAGGTATCGATCATGTGCAAGGCCTCCAATTTGAAAATTTCTTGGAAACATTTAGCAACTAAATCATTTTCTAGTGACAACAGAATTTACGTTTATAAATATGCATTTAAGCGTATTAGCCATGTTGCTGCATTGCGGTTAACATACCAAGTAGAGCTTGGGATTTGTCAAGCTCGTTAGTCAATGCCCTATAGTCGCGAGCAAAGCTATTCATTTTGTTCAGTAAGATAAGAAAATCATTGCCGAATATTCTTTTACAATCCCCATTTATAAGGTAAAAATCAGCCATAGCCGATGCTATGGTTGGGCTTGTAGAGGAGGCATTTTTAACGTTTGAAGACGTTGACAGGCTTAAAGTAGAAGGTGTGAAGGTATTTGCTGCATTTCTGGCAGCAGCTGCATACGATACTCCCGAAATTGTACAATTATTATTGAGTGGAACCTGTGTTGCAGCAACTTGACTATTTTGCCTCATAGTGGTCATTTTACTTAAAAGTTCTATGCGTTTTGGGTAATTTTTGTAATTTGAAGTGTGGCCCTCAACTCCACAATTCGCACATTTGGTTGCTATACCTATTTTAATAATGACATGTCCTGTAACAGAGTCTCTGCAATATTTTATCCCTTTGGAGGTATAGTGCAGTTACAAGGCCATGTGAGCCACTGCATTTTACGCACCTGTAAGGCATGTTGCAGTTGATAGCCACATGACCAAACCTCTGACAGTTAAAACATTGTATAACTTCTGTTTTCCTATGTTTGTCCATCATTACCTTACAACAGCGAAGGGCACCAACACATATGAAAATTTGCGATTGTATTATTAGCAGCAGAGAAAATTTAAAAAGCTTCGTATTGCGTTCTCGCTTCATCATTTGTGTTTCATAGCGATTGGTTGATATTTTTTGTGAGAGTTTGTAAAAAATCTCGAGCGTAAAAGAATTTTTATGATCTTTACAATTGTTGTGTGTCGTGTATGTGTGTCAGCAGAATTTATTTGCCTATAACTAGTTATATCAAATAAATTTCGTGCCCATGGCTGCCTTACAATGTAGGATATATTTAATATTACGAAAACCTCTAAGGTCCGATTCACGGCTTAGGTGGAATAGCCATCTATCCCATCTAGGGTTGCCAGTCAGGCTGGATTCGACTGGATTGTCCAGCTTTTTTAGTGCTTGTCCAGTGTCAAGCTAAAGTTAAATTTGTCCAGCTAAAAGGTGAAGAATTGATTTTTTTAAATATTAAAAAAAAAGCTATTTTTATGAAAAAGAACACTATAAAAACTTTTGCAAAAGTGTATTTTTTTCTTTTTTTACTTAAGTGATTTATACGTTGATTAATTGATTGCTTGATCAAGTTCATTTTGTAATAAAATTACCCTCTATCAAATTTCCCCATTGTACTTGCTTTACTTAAATGGCCTATATCAAAAACCTGTTAAGGCCGAGCTTATTTTAGAATTCCATGCGCCTAATCATGTGCGCATATTCTCCAATTCGTAGGTCAAGCTTTAAAAGATGTTCCTCTACTTAGTCTTTCCATCGAATTTTCGGACGTCCTCTTTTACGAGTTTATTCGGGATCGTTTTCGAATACTTTTGTTGCTGGAGTATTTTCACACATTCGCACATGTCCCAGCCAACGCAGTTTGATGATGTCGATGTCAATGTATAACTCATACAGCTCATTATTCATTCAATGTCAATATTTATTGTTTATGCAAACTGGTCCAAAGATTTTTCATAGAATCTTCCTCTCAAAAACTCCAGAATAGCTTCCTCTGCCTGTGTAAGTGCCCATGATTCAACACTATGTAATACCAAGGCAAACAAATTCTTTTACAATCTAGTGGCCATAGTTCTCAACGATCACATGTGTTCCAATTCTTGAGGATAACCTGCTTGTAGAAACCAGCAGTTCTGTTTGATTCATTGACAAATAGACCCATTTTATTAGATTCTTTCTCGATACTTGAAAAGGCGGCAGTCAAATAGCGCAATGTGCGTCTCATGATATCAATGTCATCGACAACCAAGAGCAGCATGTGTTTTCTGTTGAAAATTGTTTCAGATGTATTAGCTGCAGCATCCCGGACGATTTCATTTTCTCTCGATATCGCTGCGGTTAATTGCGATATTCGCAATTCGGTTCATTAAAAATTTAAAAATTCATTAAAGCAAATTATTAAAGCAAGTTTTTTATTAATGTCCAGCTAATTTTTGGGTTGTCAAGCTTTTTTTTTCCTTATGTCCAGCTTTTTCAGGATTTGTGTCTGGCAAGCCTAATCCTTATAGCAAGCCATCCTAACTTGTGAAGTCCTACAATTTTAATATTAATGCGAAGGCCCTGCATATGAGCTAATACCTCCTGTTCACTAAAAGTTTCAGATAGTCCTTTGACTACCACTGAAAACGGTCTTTCTAACCTAGGGGTATGAGTAAAGAAATTTATTTGTAATTCTTTCAGTAACTTTTTCAATTTTGAGAAGTCATCAAGGGTGCAGACACCTATGTTTGTGACATGTTTTCCTAATATTTTATTCTTGATGCTCTAAAATTTAGTTTAGTTTGTCGCTAACCTCTTTAATATTAATATTATATGTAGTGACTATTGGTACAGACTTACTCCTATTTTTGTTTGGCTCCTCTAAAGCTGATTGATGTCTGGTACTCGCTACTTCCTTCAATATGGGCGTTACCTTGGCATTTAAAATGGCAGTTTGATTTGAGCCAGCTACGGCGTTAGCGTGGCTTACATTTTGAGGCACTTCATTTTCATTATCACTATCTTCAGCAGCATCTTCAGATATTTCTTCGTCATTAGAAGACGATACTTCCGCTTCACTAGCATCAATTTTGCTCATAAGAAAAGCATAATTTCTTATCATTTCTTGCAGTTCTTTATTAAGGGTTTTCACATTTTGACTTAACTCGTCAATCACTTTATCCTTTTGTTCAATTATTTGTTGGTATTCCTCTAACCCAACATGTTGTCATTTATTTGGGTTTACACCCTCCTCCATGTTAAAATTGATTAACACTTGATATTTATTTTTTGTATTATTGTTATTAGTTTAAAAATTGTTAATTTAAGATTTTTTAATTATTAGTTGAAATTCAACTTTTTATTTTTATTAAAATATTTCACAGTTCAATAAATTTAATGCAGTGACTACTATTAATGTCACGCTTCTTAAAATTTTGTGGCTCCGAAACAACGTTCACAGCATTTATATAATAAATTAAAATTTTCGCTGACTACTATTTCGTCAGCGCTTCTCAAAATTTTGAGGTACTAAAATTTGGTTTGGTGACTACTATGCGTCACTCGATTCTCAATTTTTGACTTAAATAACAGTTTATTGTTTAATATTGGGGATTAAATTTATGTTTAAAAATGTTTTTTTTAAAACATTATTTTTAGCGTCTTTTTTCACTTTTTGACTTTTGCCGGGCTTTTAGGTTGTCTTTCCACTAGTTTTAATTTTTGTTCTAATTTACACTTCACAAACACTGAACTGATCAAAAAATTGTTCTTCGTTATAGAATTAGCATATTTCCATCACTATAAGGGTAAATCCGCCAGGGAAATCGCTAAAATATTCTCCCGTATAGTTAGGACATCATATCCCGCGCTAAAAGTGAAGGAATATTAGAACTAAAAGGATAACAATGCAGTCCAAAATATAAAACAATACAATTTTAAAGTAAAATTATTAGAACCTTCTAGGAAAAGCGGCGCTCCAGCACTAGGGGCTTAAGTCCGAAGTGAAAAATGGGCTAAGTTTATCCCAAGGCCATCCCAAGCCATCTACAGTGGCTAGGAAAAATCTACTTCTTTCAACATAAAATATTGAAAATCACTTCATGCTTTCTATTTCGCACTTAGAATTAGTATTGGGTATCGATATACCCTCAAAATCGAAAGTTATCGATAAAAAACGATTTTTTTGGACTTAGCGGAGAAAAGAAGGCTTAACTGAGTCACTTTTACATCGATTTTAAATTTTTAAATGTATTTCGACAGAAAACAAAATAGGCTTTCACTTCGTAAAGACGTTTTTTTAACATGACCAATTTATCTAAAAATATTTTCCGCTGAAATTAAAATATTTTTTTTTCGATTTTTTCAACTTCGGAAGCTTTTTTTTTCATAAAATTTATCAGAAGACCTAATATATTTTGACTTAAAAAAAACCATGGTTACTATTTTGTAAAACAAGAGTACTTTAATTAAAATCGGAAACATATTAACAGAGATATAACAATTTTAGTAAAAAAGGTGAATTCAGTATTATTTGTATATTAGAAAATTTTCTATACAATACTACGTTAGAGTGTTTTTTCAACTTTTTTCGAAAGTAGAGAAATGGCGGTCGGATTATTATGGCATTCGGTGAGAAACTTCAAATAACAAAATTTAAGCCAAATCGGACTACATTATCACGTGGCGCCCAGGCCATGAAGTTGAAAATTGCGTTTATAAGAAAAAATATGGCCAATTTTTTAGTTCTTGCAAAATTAGCTTTCTATCTACGTAAGTAGCGTATAAATCGGCTAAGGATTTTTTGAGTTATCGGAAATTTTCATAGAAATTTTGGGTCCTTGAAGACATCTATTTGATTTTATGATATTTGTTGATATAAAGCAAATTGGGTCTAAATTACAAATTAACATTCAGATTTTGTCAAAAAGTTAAGGTTATAGGTCAAAATTTGCAAAAACCGAAAAATTGCACATTTTTCTTGCCGGCACTCCTTGAAATTCAAAAAAAGTGACTTAAGAAGTTAACTAAAAATGCTTCTTTTGTCTTTTACGGCTATATACACAGTCACTCGTTTCACGTTTGAGTGACCAGCAGTAATTTGCTAGCATTTTTATTGGGCTTTTCCCCTGGTAGCGTTTTTCAATAGTTAAAATTTCTTGGTGGAATCTTTCACCTTGCTCATCACTGAGTTTTCCAAGATTTTCTGGAAAAAAATCCAAATGGGCGTGCAGGAAATGAATTTTTATTGACATCCGGCACTCCATTTCAGCATAAGATTCAAGGAATTCATTTACTAAAAACCGTTGGGCTACGCAATACCAGAAAAGGGTTTGGTCGTGAAAGTTGGGATGATTTCAAGACAGTCAAACCGAGAACGGCAATAGAGGCATAAATAAAGCTTGGCCATTATGTTGTACTTCTTTGTTTCTACCCTTTTTTAACTTCATTCATAAGTGCGTATAAATATAATTACTTATACGTATATAGTACGTTAATTAAACTGGCCCTTTTACAAAAAAAAACTTATATTTTTTTTTAATTCGCTGTTAATTTAAATTTAAATAATCTAGGTTCACAAAATATTTAATGAACTTTTCAAGTAAATATAAAAAAGTTTGGCATTCCTAACAAAATACTGCGGAAAACGGCGTCCCAATGTGAAAAAATCGAAAAAAAAAATAAAAATTTAAATTTGTTTGAAAATATTTTTGTGATAATTTGATGAAATAAAAAATCTCAAACCGTGTTAAAATTTCAAATCGATAAACAAATGACTATTTTTGTTCGAGAAGACCAAAAAATCGTTTTTTATCGTTAACTTTCGATTTTGAGGGTATATCGAAATTTCTAAAAATGACAAACTGATACACTCAATAAGGCCTATCGTTTGATATAGGTTTCCTTAAAAGTGTATTTCTTTTTCCTCAAAATGTATCAGTGTGTTATTTATATGCCCTTCACCAATAGGTGAAAGGGTATTATAAGTTTGTGCATCCGTTCGTAATTTTTATTAGTGATCGTAGACCCCATAGAAGTTATACCGATCGACTCAGAATCGGGAGGAGAATCGATTAAGCGATGTCTGTTGAAAGCAAGTTTCTGAAGCCCTGGAGGATGGACCTACATAAATTTTAGATAAGATTTTAGGAAATTCTCCCGCAATGAATGCTATTAAATTTCATCAAAATCAGTCAATAAAATTGCATTAACAATAATTTTTGGAAAAAATATTTAATTCTGATAAGTGAACAACACATAGATAAATCTATTTTGCTAATTTTTAATTGCTAATTATTTCTTGATATGTATCTCAAAAATGAAGCTAATTCGAAAAAATCAGTTAATGTTGTTTCCTACTTTATTAATTTTATTCGAAATATTTCAAAAAAATTTGTAATATATAAATAATAAACAATGTTCATAAATATATTTTTTAGGAAATAAAATGCCGGAAGGTGTATCAATTTTACGTAAAATCACAAATATTGCATCTATTTGACGAAAGACTTAGACAACTAAATATAGCCTAGTAAAAAATATATGAATTAATCCATTATCGAGCAACAAAGGAATTATGACTTGTCCATCCATTTGGAGTAATAAGCTTTTTGTTGTTTATGCCTCGCTTAATACTTCCAACGAGGGATGCATCAGTTCGTTTTTTTTTTTCTTAGACATAACATAAAATATTTTGCTCAAATTAAATTGGATTGGGTCAAAAAATATGATAGCCCTAAACAAATACAAATTGTTTAACTTTTTTTGTTTCGGTAATAGCTGAATTTTTAATTTCATGTTTTAAATAATATAATACGCGTTATCTTTTCTTAAATTTTCTTGCAGAAGCACTTAAAGACACGTATTCAACATATCCGGAATATGAAAAATCTTTCCAGCTGACATTTCGTAAATGTAAGCAACTGTTTACCAATAGTCCTACTCGTCAAAAGTTATGACCCCGCCGCGGCGAGGCAATATAAAAGCAATAACATTTTTAAAAAAATTTAAAAAAATAAATCAATATTTTCTTGTTTTTCGAAAAAATAACCAAATTTGTATTTGATATAAATGTTTACTCCCTTTATGCTCTTTTTGGAGTAAAAAACGACTACTTCCTCTGTCGTCATTTTCAAAATCAAAGGGAGTACTCCATACAAAGCTTAAAAGGAGTACTCGTGTCTGTGGACATGATGTGTTAAAAATCCTATGAGGTCCGAAGTTTTATGGAGTAATCCATTACTCGCAAAGAAGCGCTCCAAGATTACTCTTTGGATAATCCTATTTTTTACTGCAACTGGTTGTAAAACATGAAAATTTAGTATCAATTAGAAAGGAACCTTTCACTTTTGAAATTGAAAAAGATCTTACAAAATCGGACAAACAATCAGAAGAATACTTTATAGAAAAAAATCAAGACTCTACTCCAAATGTGTGTATATGTTTTAGAATACTTTGTGTTTGGGAATGATTCCTCGAATATTCTGTGTTCAACAGCTGTAGAAATCGTAAACATTTAATATCATAACATCAGAAAGTGATTAACATTTCAACTAAATCTTCATCAGTAGAAGAGTATTCAATTATAAGAAAATAGATTTCTAAATATAATGATAATACGCTTAAGAAGCTAGGAGAAAATAATAATTTTAAAAATGTAGAAAAGAATATTTATAAATCTTATATTGGGAAATATCATTTTTCAAAACCGGCATTTGATTATATAAAATCAAACTTTTTATCCAAACAAAAATTTCATAGCGCTGTTCCTTATTTAGAAGAAGAAGTGTCAGCAACTCTTGTGGATGTCTGGACTGTTAACGCTGAAAATCTGAATGTGCGGGGGATTTTGGTAGAATTATGCTTGGCTAAGCTGGTAGAGGGCGTAAGGTCCACCAGTCCAGCTGCCCACAAGTTGCTGATCAAATAAAATTAAGTACAAAAATTCCCTATTTTCAACTCGTTACTAATTTTGGCATTCTCTCTATAATCCCTTGCTATCGCGACCTCCTACTTCTTTGGCCTGCAGCTGATGGACTGCTGCCATGGCCTGCCCACCCTCTTTCATGGCAGGTTCTCGAACTGTGATCGAACCTGCCCCTAACATATACCCCTACAGCTTAAATACTACTCACTTACCTTTTTTATTTTTAATCCACATTTCCTTTTATTTGTTATCCAGATGTTTAGCCAATTTCCATGTTTTTTTTGCTGTTGGTAGTGTCCCAAGTTAAGTTAAATGTCAAAGAAACGAATTCAGTTTTGTTGCCGATTACACGTCTTTTTGTGGTTTAATGATATAAGCAAAGAAAAACGTAGATCGGACCCGATATACGGCTCATTACTACAATCTTAATTAATTCGTTTATTAACCCGTAGCGGCCTTATATGAAAAACTAACCTTCTACCCTTTTTTCGTTTTGGTCTTGGTCTTAAGCGTTCTGTACGTCCGGAAGTTGTTTTGGGCTCCTTTGGTGAATTTGATGCTTTGTGTATGTTTATTTATAACAAATTGTATGTGTAGTTGGTGTATAAATATACATAAATAAATTTATTTTCTCCCGTGCTTTTTTTTTTATTCTGGCAGACATCTTTTTTTCATTTTTTTTTCAATCCCCCTTGTACCGATTGTTGCCAACCTGAACAGGTGTTCCATAAAAACACAATTTAAAACTTGATTCTTCTTCTTATCTGAAACACTTAACCCATTCAGGGGACAGAAGATTAATTATAGTGGCCATTGTTGGAATAGAAAATATAACAAAATTCAATTGTGTTATAGATGTTTATATCTAAAAATGATTGCTGTAGGTATAAAACAACAAATGTAAAAAGTCAGCATAAAATAGTGCGAGCTACAACAAATGTTGATCAAACGTGTTGCTTTATTAGGAATAAGTTGAAAAGAAATTAATGTTGTAAAGTTATTACAACCGCTTCACACCAGCGCGAAGTAATAACTACAAAACTTTAAATTGTAGCCAAAATGTAATAGTATATAAGCCAGGGAAAATTAACGATTAGGTCTCTTGTATTTTTACAGCGGAATGTGAAAGAAGTGGTGGCAAGACAGAGGTATCGGTAAGTTGAAGTGATAACATCATTTCAGGCTAAAGTCAGCGTAACAGAAGGGGGAAAACTGAATTTGTTACATCAATTCATATAGCGAGTCCTAGTTTCCAATCAGTAAAGCGGTGGGATATTGGAATCGATTACATCGAATTCAGGCATAGGGCTAAATATAGAAGAAACCGAATTTAATAACATCAAATTCCAGAGTAGGGTACCGGTTTTCCAACCGGGAGAAGCAAAGATTTGGAGATTAACTTCCTGGAAGTCTCTCTCGGAAGTACATAGGGATATTGTAGACATTGTCCTGGAAAAAACACTCATAACGAATTTAGCTTAAGTTCTCTCGCCTAGCCAACACTCTGGTTCCCTACAAGAGACAGCAATCCAGCTTCTCAACAAAACCCCTAGTAAATAAAACCTAGTCTGTAAGAGTTAAAGTGAATACAAAACGTAAAACAATAAAGTGAAAGAAAGTGTCCATAAAAGAAAAAAATTTTAATGTTTCTTTTAAATTTTATGTAAAGGATCCTGGACGCGACTAAGCTCTACCCAGCTTCAAAGCCGAACTAACCGGAGGTCCCTTACAGGCAAAATAAAAATTAAAAAAAGTTGATAATACTCAGGAAGTGCCAACCGAATCAGTTTGCCAGAAAAATAAAATCTGAGCAACTATGGATGGGATGTAAATGGGATGAAGTTGTTGCCTGGGTTTCCAGCTGACAGGTAATAACTGTATTCAATTCCTACTCACACCTCCTAGTGGTACATTCTGGAAACCTGAGCAACCTAGTTGAAGATGCGGTAAACAATCCGAGTGCGATTCTAGGTTAGGGCCAACGTGAGGGGGAGTTACCTTAGAGCCATTCCGACATATTTGGTCTAAGGGTCTAAGATAATTGTACTTGGTAAAGTACGAAACCGTAGCGTCTGTTAAACATGTTAGTTACGGCTACAAGCGGGCGTCTGTCTCCGACCGAGCGGCTCGTTTTATAAACGTGGCTCTTGTCTTTGGACTCATCATCCATCGACTAAGCACTTACGATGTTTTAAGCATGAAAAGAAACAACATTATAGAATATACTACTCCAAGGGGTAATCAAGCGAGAAATCCCCCTGCTACGGCAGCTGGCACAAGGATTTTGGAGGTGCCTAATCTATGCAAGAACATCTTGATGAATGAAACCAATTCTATCCAAAGAAATCGAACTATAAAAACTAATATAGGCATGAAAGAAAATTTAAAGCTTGCCACATGGAACGTACGCACGCTATACGAAACTGGAAAACTAGAACAACTAAGGCGTGAAATGTTGGATTATAAAATTGATTTGCTGGCGGTGCAAGAAGCACGATGGACAGGACAAGGGGAAGTTCGGAACGAAAATACTGTGTTTCTTTACTGCGGTCGCCCGGATGGTGATGAGCATAGTAGGGGTGTGGGCTTTTTGATGACTAAAAGAATAGCTGAAGCCATGATAGCATGGTATCCTATTAATGGGAGGCTAATGGTAATAAAACTGAAGACTAAAGCTCGTAATATGATAATTATCAATGTCTACGCTCCTACTGAAATACAATCTGAAAACGAAAAAGACGAATTTTACGATGTATTAAGCAGTTGGATGAACAGTAATGTACATAATTGTGACATTACTATGATACTGGGCGACTTTAACGCCAAAGTTGGCTCAAACAACACCGGTTTAGAACACTACCTTGGTAAGTACGGTGTCGGAGTAAGAAACGACAACGGAGAAAAATTAATCGAACTATGCTGTGAAAGGAAACTGGTTGTAGGTGGCACAATTTTTCCTCATAAGCTCCACCATAAAATAACTTGGATATCGCCGAACGGTGTCACCAAGAACAAAATTGATCACATTTTGATCAACTCAAAGTGGCGATCATCTTTACTTGATGTACGCTCGAGCCGCGGAGCAGATATAAACAGCGAAAGGAAACTTAGTTATATCTAAAGTTCGACTGAAAGTAGCGGCTCTGAGGTCTGAAACGGCAAAAGCCGATCGGAAAATTGATGCTGGAAAACTGGAATCAGAGCGACATCGAAATGTTTTTATTACAGCTATAAGGAATCGGCTTCCAGATGTTGTAAACAACAACAACGCTAGTGTAAACGAAGTTGCAAGGTGTGTCACTCAGACGTACAATGAGGTTGGTCAGCAAACGTTAGGTTTTAAAGACCATAAAAGGAAAGTCTGGCTCACCCAAGCAACATGGGACCTGGTTGAACACCGTAAAATCATAAAAAAATACAATTTTAAATTTAAACGTGGATGTTGAGGAGCTTAGTACAATGTACCGTGACCTATCCAACAGAATAAAAAGGTCTGCAAGGAGGGACAAAAGAATGTGGGTAGATGAACAAGCGAGCCAAGCTGAGTCAGCTGCAAGTAAAGGCGACATGAGGACCTTATATAATATATCAAGGGCGTTGTGCGGCAAATCTACCTACACCAACAGTCCCATCCTGAGTAGTAGCGGTACACTTCTCTAAACGCCGGATGAACAATTAATACGATGGATGGAACACTTCCAGTCAACATTAAGCAATCCCATTGGATTAGAAGCACTGACGGAAGTGCAAAACGAAACCAACCATGACCGTTTATTCAATGGAATTTCAGACAGCCCACCAACATTACAAGAAGTGAAGAATGCAATTAAAAGCCTTAAGCGCAACAAGGCCCCGGGCAATGACAATATCTCAGCGGAGATGCTTTTATGTGACGTTGAACTATCGGCGAGACTGTTTCACCCATTTGTGCGTAATGAAGGTATACTAGTGAAAATACCAAAAAAGGGTGACTCCAAAAACTGCAATAACTACAGGGGAATAACACTTCTTCCAATACCGAGCAAAATACTAAGTCGAGTGATTTTGAATAGAACGTCTGACGCAGTTTCTAAAACACTACGCGAAAATCAGTTTGGGTTCCGAAAGAATAGATCTTGTGTTGATCTAATCAACACAGTAAGAATAGTACTGGAGCAATGTAATGAATTCCGCACACACATTTACCTAGCGTTTATCGACTTTATGAAGGCCTTCGACAGTGTCAACAGGAGCTATCTATGGAGAATTTTAGAAAACCGTAACATGCCAACGAAAATTCTGAACTTAATTCGGGCAATATAAGTGGACTTTAAATGCCGGGTTTTACATAAAGGTAAATTGTCTAATCCGTTCGAAGTTACTACTTTAGTAAGACAAGGATGTATCTTATCACCCATACTTTTTATCCTTGTCATCGACAATATAATGCGCACGTGGTATCCAATGGACACCCTTTAAACAACTTGAGGACTTGGAATACGCCGATGACGTATGCCTTCTAAGCCAAAGCCTAGGTCACCTTCAAGAAAACACTAGCGCTATTACTGTTGAATCTCGGGCAGCTGGGCTGGAAATCAATATCTCCAAGACAAAGATTATGCCTGGAGGCTATGGCGCAAACCCGTCGCCACACATCAATGTGGATAACGAGGTTATTGGATGTGTAGGTACCTTTAATTATCTTGGTAGTTTGGTATCTACAAAAGGTGGCGCCGACGGATATTGAATCGCGTATAAATAAGGCAAAATCAGCATTCGGCATTCTACGAGCTATTTGGAAATCTCGGCAAATGTCAACAACAACTAAGTTACGAATATATAACTCGAATGTCAAGTCCATCTTGTATTACGGCTGCGAAACTTGGAAACGCACAAATGCCATCGATAAGCGCCTACCAACCTCTGCAAACAAATGCTTGCGGCAAATCCTTAATATATGGTGGCCAAATCGCATAAGAAATGAAGATCTACTAAACGCTACAAACCAAATCCCTTCTTTTATAGAGGTATGTCAATGGAAATGGCGGTGGATAGGCCACACACTTCGAAGGCCAAATACCAACATTGCTCGACAAGTGCTTCGTTGGAATCCACAAGGAAGCGGGCGTCGTGTTGGTGCACCTGCTAGAACGTGGAGAAGGTCAATTTAAGCGGAGTTACAAGCAGTAAACTATTCATGGAATGATGTATGCCTAACATCTCGCAATAGAGTTCAATATTAAAGGATGGTTGAGGCCCTATGCTCCGCTGGGAGTCAAGGATAACAGAAGAACTATGGATTTTAGATAGAAATAAGGATATCTTTATTGACTTATACGAGATGAGGAAAGATACATTTTGGGGCCAGTACATTCAAAGAATGTGTATACCACAGGAAATATATCTCTTCACAAAAGCACAGCTTTCAATATTACATAACAATAGAAATAAAATTGTACAATTATGTAAGTAGAAATACTTTGTTTTTTGATGCCACTGGCAGCATAATTAAAAAATAGATAAAAACTTCAAAATAGTTTTCTTATATTAATTTGTAGCACATATGCGCCAGGATGAGGAAAAGGGTATATTATTGCACCTATTGCTGTAGGTTTATTATGTAGTCGCTATGCAGTGGACAGATTTTTGATTTACTTGTTACTTATTGAGTTCAAAAAGGAATAATTGGCCAATTTGTAAGCGTGTTTGTGTTCAAAAGAGTATTTATTGGCCAATTTGTAAGCGTATTGGCCTTGATTGGAGAGATACACGCACTTGAGCAATATTTGACTGTATGCTATAATATATGCGCATAAAATGGAAAGCAAGTGTTGTGTAGTAGTAATTCAAGTAAGCTGTGTCCACTTTTTAAGAATTGCAATTAAAGATATCGAAACTTGCTTTACAAATATAATAGCAATAGATTTTATAAAAGGGCAAATATTTAGTGCTATTAATGTGTGTGATATTTACATATATTTTAAGTGGTTACAGCGTATCCTGACCGTTGTTGGTAATAGGTATGTATATGTCTAGAGAAATTAGTGCCGCTTTAAAATTCAAATGTAATTTTGAATGTGAAGACAGTATTAAATATAGTAACCTTATTTCGAACGACACAAAAAATACCGCAAACTATATAAAAAGTCGGTTTTATGTTATTTATTGTAATATTATAAAAAATAGTACCTTCGTTGGAGAAAAGAACATTTATTATAATGAGAAATTTTTAAAGCTGCTTCTTTCTTAGTATGCAGTGTTTGCTCCACCAATATATGTAATGGGACAACTTATAGAAAATAAGAATAAAACCCGAATAGCAAATAGTCCAGTTGAAAGTTATTTTAATATATATAATTCCCCGACAACATTCCAATTGGAACAAGGGGTTCTTCTCTCAGACAATGAGATGCATCCGATTCTATTTTTAGACTCATTGTAAGGGACCTACGTTTTAACGCCGGCTCCGTACGGCAAATGCATTACTTAGAGAAGTTTTACATAGCCAAATACTCAATAACCAGTGGCTAGCTGAGTTATGAGGTGAATCGCCGGCTTTTTTGAAAATTTATTTTTTCAAGTGAGTCTGGCCAGGGATCGAACTTGGGCCTCTGGTATGCTAGGCGGATGACTAACCTGCTATACCACGGCGGTTATTTTAATAGTAAAAAAAAATATTATAATTTAGGGACAACGATTTGTTTGAGCTTCTGAATTGGTTCAGAAATCTTATGTTTACATAAAAGCGAAAATAAATGAAGTAGTGTCAGAATATTAAGAGGAATAAAAAACACAAACGAAAAGCACACAGAAATTTAAATTAGGGGGGGGACGTTTGGAGAAAACTCCAAAAAAAAATTAGTGATAAAATTTACTATGAGAAAATGTTAGCCTCTTGCACAAGACTTCCAAGAAATTTAAAGGCTACAAGAAGTAGTGTTTTGTTAACTTTTTATAATCTTATGAAAAGTTTTACGTTAACTACGACTATTACACCTGAAATAGACCTAAATGAGTTTGGTAGCCTTAACCCAAATAAGGAAATTTATAACGATATGCTAGAAATCAAAATGTTGTACAACAGCTTTAGAAAAGCTTTTTCTACAGTAATAATTTCAATATTAAACTTTCAATTACTGAAAGTCAGCACATATTTATTCCAATTCTTCATTGTAGTCACTACATGTGTATATAAATAACGATAGGATTACTTTAACGTATTTAAATTTAATGGGTAAAGAAAAAACTATTTATACCCTTCACCACCATAGGTGGAAACTTTCTGAGTCGATTAAGCGATGTCACTCTGTCCGTCCGTCTGGCTGGACGGCTGGGCCCCCATGTAAACCTTGTAATCAAACTACAGGTCGCAATTCTAAAGTTAATTTGATGAAATTTTTCACAGATCATTTTGATAGTGGGACCATGGCTATTGAAATTCGTCAAAATCGGTTCATTTTAAAATTTATCAAATATTTGTCTTTATACACGGAAAAGAACACCTTTGACTTTAGTGGTGAAGGGTATCGTATCTTACTTGTTTCTTTTTTAATTTTCACTCCAAAATAGGCCACCGATTATATTTACACTGTGATAGACCATGACAAGCAGCCGATTCATTTAATTGTGGAATTTTTATATGCCTTTTTGTAAACGCTTTACTTAGGAATAAAAGTTTGAAATTTGTTTTATGAGTATGCAGATGGCATCATAGAGTCAAGTCTACATTGCGAAGGAGTAATACAAAACTATTCAAATATCTGTAAGGAATGTAGAAGAGCATCATGCAAAGGATGCTTCAAATATTATTATAAAGTAGGATCTCATAAATTTGTTGGCCTATTTTGTAACAAAAAACAATAGATAAACAAGAGTTACTATATTTAATATTTTTTTCACATTTAAAATAAATGGAAATTTTATACCATCTAATATATTTGCAACGAGCGATCCTGTAAAATTGGAACTTAAAAGATTGCACTCAGACAAACGTTTAGGACTTACAGGCTCATCATATTGATAGTACATCAGAAAAAACTATCCTGCATTCCGAAATTCTTTGTTTTGTGGAAATATGGACGTATTCAGATGAAGACCATTCAATTCCCAATTTATCTGTCCTGTATCGGCTGGATAATAATAATTTTTTTTTAAATTTCTACTGTATATTACAAGTGGTCTTGGGGTTAAAATAGACGTCGCAGGAACGAATAGCACGCATTGAAAGTCAACGCATACGGATAACGACCTCTAGGGCTATTGAGACGTCAGATCAACATAGCTCACGCCTTGAAAGTCAACGTGCTAGGACAGTAGCACCCAGAAACGTTCAGATGTCTGATCAACGTAGTGCACGCCTTGAAAGTCAACGAGATAGGACAACGACTTCTAGGGCAATTGAGACATCAGAGGAACGAATAGCACGCCTTGAAAGTCAACGCATACGGACAACGACCACTAGGGCTGCTGAGACGTCAGATCAACGTAGCTCACGCCTTGAAAGCCTGCGCGATCGAACAATAATTTCTAGAGCTTCTGAAACGTCAGATCAACGCGAAAGACAGCTGAGAAACGATCGTTCTCGATCAATGGCATCAAGAGCAACCGAAACAATGCAACATCGTGCTGAACGCCTTGAACAAAACCGTAATCGAGCAGTTATCAGGCATACATGCGTTGCATTCAATTACACACCGTTATTGGATTTTTTTGAAGACGTTGCTATTGGCGCCATGGATAGAATTTGTAGGTACTGTAGTGCATACAAATACCAGAATGAATCACCTGGAATGTGTTGCTCAAGTGGCAAAGTCGTTTTGCCTCATCTACTTCCACCACCGGAACCCTTATTATCATTGATTACAGGTAAGTTAAAGGAACATAACTATTAAAAAAAGAGAAGAAAATGACTTAATATTTATTTTTACAGGAGCTAACGTTGACTCACAACATTTTTTGAGCAACATTCGTAAATACAATTCGTGTTTTCAAATGACTTCGTTTGGTGCTACAAAAATAGTTCGTGAAAACTTTATGCCAACTTTTCGCATTCAACGACAGATTTATCATCGAATGGGATAAATGCTGCCAAATTCAGATACTGATCATAAATATCTGCAAATTTATTTTATGGGAGAAATGGATGATGCTAACCAGGTACAACAACGTCTACATTACAATCCTGGAACAATGCAACAAATCATATCTGAATTACAAGTAATGTTTCATAGTCACAACGAATTAGTCAGAACATTCAAACAAGCAAAAGAACTTCTACAAGAATCACATTCTGATAACCAGTCTATTGTGATTCATGCCGATAAAACACCAGCTGGACAACACCAAGGACGTTTCAATGCACCTACTGTTGATGATGTGGCAATCCTAATGGTTGGTGATGTTGAAACCCGGGATATTATTTTACGTCATCGTGATGAAGTAGTCAGTAGGATTTCGGAAACAGGTCAAACTACGTCAAAAAAGTGAGTTCAATGGACTTCTACGCGTACCGCTTAATGATGCGTCAGGGCAGCGTCAACCATATTTTTAATTGTCGAGAATTATTTCATCAGTATATTGAGGACATGTACGCCAAAATCGAAACGGAGCGTCTCTTATATTTGCGGAGAAACCAAACTAGGTTGCGAGTAGACAATTATGTACATTTAAGGGATAAGTTAAACCACCGAAATGGTATAAGTCCCAGCGAACTCGGACAGGCCGTTATATTACCAGCAACGTTTATAGGAAGCCCACGACATATGCATGAGTACACACAGGATGCAATGACATATGTAAGATTATATGGAAGACTAGATTTATTTATTACATTCACATGTAATCCAAATTGGGAGGAAATCACATCCGCATTGTATCCCGGTCAAAAGCCAATGCATCGACATGAAATAACAGCATGGGTATTTCGGCAAAAAATAAAATCTTTGATGGATTTTATTGTTCAAAAAGAAGTGTTTTAAAGCTTTTCCTACAGTAATAATTTCAATATTAAACTTTCAATTACTGAAAGTCAGCACATATTTATTCCAATTCTTCATTGTAGTCACTACATGTGTATATAAATAACGATAGGACTACTTTAACGTATTTAAATTTAATGGGTGAAGAAAAAACTATTTATACCCTTCACCACCATAGGTGGAAACTTTCTGAGTCGATTAAGCGATGTCACTCTGTCCGTCCGTCTGGCTGGCCCCCATGTAAACCTTGTAATCAAACTACAGGTCGCAATTCTAAAGTTAATTTGATGAAATTTTTCACAGATCATTTTGATAGTGGGACCATGGCTATTGAAATTCGTCAAAATCGGTTCATTTTAAAATTTATCAAATATTTGTCTTTATACACGGAAAAGAACACCTTTGACTTTAGTGGTGAAGGGTATCGTATCTTACTTGTTTCTTTTTTAATTTTCACTCCAAAATAGGTACCACCGATTATATTTACACTGTGATAGACCATGACAAGCAGCCGATTCATTTAATTGTGGAATTTTTATATGCCTTTTTGTAAACGCTTTACTTAGGAATAAAAGTTTGAAATTTGTTTTATGAGTATGCAGATGGCATCACAGAGTCATGTGGTGTTGAATGTATTCAGTAGAATGGCAGAAACGTGGATTGCCCCATGCGCATATATTGATTTGGTTAGTGGAAAAAATTACACCTGACCAGATTGTTGACATAATTTCTGCCGAAATACCTGACATAAACATTGATCCAATTTTGCACGAGGTCTTTATCAGAAATATGGTACATGGTCCGTACGGAATTATCAACCCTAATGAAGCTGTGTGGAGAATTTTGGGATTTCCAATTCACAAGCGTTTTCTTGCAGTTATACATCTATCTGTACACTTAGAAAATGGACAACGAGTATATTTTACAGAAATGAACTTACGCCGAAGGATATCTCTTCCTCCAGCTACAACATTAACCGCTTTTTTCGAACTATGTAGGAGCGATCAGTTCGCCAAAACTTTATTGTATTCTGAAGTACCATCATATTATGTATGGAAGCCAACACTAAAGGAATTTCGGCGCCGCAAGGAAGGATCTCCAGTTGAAGGATGGCCAAATATATATTTTGATAGCGCATTAGGTAGAATATATACTGTCCATCCACAAAATGCTGAATGCTTTTACTTGCGAATGCCATTAATGTTTAAATATGATTTCGGGCATGTGGCCGCCGCGGCTGGCTCGAATAAAGCCAATTCTACAGGTCC
This sequence comes from Stomorhina lunata, assembly GCA_933228675.1. Taxonomy (NCBI): domain Eukaryota; kingdom Metazoa; phylum Arthropoda; class Insecta; order Diptera; family Rhiniidae; genus Stomorhina; species Stomorhina lunata. Next base: position 22,046,650 of record OW121743.1, read on the forward strand.
AATTTTCAACTACTTTTTCGAGCATATGGGGCCGTATGTTGGCAATAACGCCACGAATGTTGGCTTCCAAGTCCCCTAACGTTTCTGGTTTGTTGGCGTAGACGAGCGACTTCACATATCCCCAAAGAAAATAATCCAGTGGTGTCAAATCGCACGATCTTGGTGGCCAATTGACACGTCCATTCCGCGAAATTATGCGCTCATCGAATGTTTCCTTCAATAAATCAACTGTGACGTGCGCTGTGTGGCATGTAGCGCCGTCTTGTTGGAACCACAATTCATCCACATTCATGCCATCCAATTGGGGAACAAAATAGTCGGTTATCATGGCTCTATACCGGTCTCCATTTATGGTAACTGACTCTCCAGCGGAAGAAGTATGGCCCAATGACTCCACCAGCCCATAGAGCACGCCAAACAGTGAGTTTTTGTGGATGTAATGGCGTCTTAAGGGTCTCATGTAGATTCTCTTCACTCCAAATGCGGCAATTTTGCTTGTTGGCGTAGCCATTCAACCAAAAATGAGCCTCATCACTGAACAAAATTTTGCGATGAAAATCAGCATCGAGATCAATCTCATTTTCGGCCCATACACCAAAATCACGACGCATTGCATGGTCTCGCGGCTTTAATTCTTGCACAAGCTGGATCTTGTAAGGTCGCAAGCCAAGATCTTTGCGCAAAATCTTCCATAAAGTTGATGGACAAAGCTCCAATTGCTGTGCACGGTGGCGAATCGATTCATTCGGGTCCTCTTCAACACTTTGCTCTACAGCGGCAATTGTTTCTTCGGTGCGCACTGTTCGACGTCGCTGCGGATGCGTATTATCACATAGAGTAAACGTAGTGCGAAAACGATCCATGGTTAACAGAATTAATTGCTCTGATGGACGATTATGTCAACCATAAAATGGACGGAGCTTGCGGTGAACTTCGCGAACTGAACCATTATTTTCGAAATAAATTTGCACGATTTGCAAGCGTTGTTCTTTTGTCAACCTGTTCATGATGAAATGGCAAACCAAACTAGATATTAATCACTTGACAGCTGACAAAATGGCCGCCAGTTAAAACAGTGATGCCAACTTAAAGTTCTATACCTCAATAAAAAACACCCGATAGTTACATTTTTTCGAACGACACAAAAAATACCGCAAACTATAAAACAAGTCCGTTTTATGTTAGAGAACTTAATATTTATTGCAGTATTATAAAAAATAGTACCTTCGTTGGAGAAAAAAACATTTATTATAATGAGCAATTTTAAAAGCTGCTTCTTTCTTAGTATGCAGCGTTTGCTCCACAATGGACCAATATATGTAATAGGACAATTTATAGAAAATAAGAATAAAACCCGTAAAGCAAAGTTATTTTAATATTGTAAAAAATATTACAATGGAGGGACAACGGTTTGTTAGAGCTTCTGAATACGTTAACCTTATGTTTATATAAAAGCGAAAATAAATTAAATAGAGTCAGAATATTTAGAGGAACCCAAACAAAAAGCAGACAGAAAGTTAAATTAGTGAAGGACGTTTAGAGAAAAACTCTAAAAATTAGTGATCAATTTTACTGTGAGAAAATTTTAGTCTTTTGCACAAGACTTCAAAGAAATTTAAAGGCGAGAAAAAATGTTTTGTTGACTTTTTATAATTTTATGAAAAGTTTTGCGTTTACTTTGATTATTGCACCTGAAATAGACATAAATGAGTTTGATAGTCTTAACCCAAATAAAGAAATGTATAACAATATGATAAAAATATATATTTATGTTCTTATAAAAAAATGTGGGACAAATGCATATTGTACAACAGCTCTAGAAGGTGAAAGCTTTTTCTACAATAATAATTTAAATATAAAACTTCCAATTACTGAAAGCCAGCACATATTTATTCCAATTCTTCATTGTGGTCATACTTTAACGTATATATTTAATTTAATGGGTGAAGAAAAACCACAATTTTTTTGAAACTTTTCACTCCAAAACAGGCACCACCTGTTTAGACCATGTCAAGCAGTCCGATTCACTTAATTGTGGAATTTTTATATGCCTTTTTGTAAACGCTTTACTTCAGAATAAAAGTAAGATAAATATGCCAAATGGACATAAGAAATTTATTTTATAAGTATGTAGATGGCATCCTAAGGTCATGTTCACATTGTGGAGGAGTAATACAAAACTGTTCAAATATTCGTAAGGAATACAGAAGAGCATCATGCGATGGATGCTTCAAATATTATTATAAATTAGGATCTGATGAATTTATTTGCCTATTTTGTAGCAAAAAAAACAAGTAAGAAAGCGCTATAGTCGGTCAAGCCGATCATACGATACCCTTCACCACTAAGGTCAAAGGTGTTATTTTTCCTATATAAAGACAAATATTTGCTAAATTTTGCCATCAAACAAACATTTTCTCAAAACGTATATATTCAACCTGTTTCCGTCATTTGGACTTATATGAGAGCTAGGGTCAAATGTGGACCGATTATCTCGAAATTTGGCAAATTGATTACAGTTGTTACAAAAAATATGTATCCAAAAAATATACTCAAAATTTTCATTATCTTTAGATTTACGAGCGTTTTAATGATTTTTTGTCTCATTTAGTGCGTTTTTGAAGAAGAGTTTGTATGGGAGCTATGGTCAAATGTGGACCGATTTCAACGAAATTTGGTACAGTGATTTAAGTTTACATAAGGAGTATCTGTTTTAAATTTCATGAAAAAATATTGATATTATTGGCCAATATAGCAATTCCGGGAAGTGGGACCTATGGGAGGTACCATAAATAATGAACCGATTTTGACCAATTTCAATAGCCATGGTCCCATTATCAAAAAAATTATCTCTGCCAAATTTCATCAAATTATCTTTAGAATTGCGACCTGTAGTTTGATTACAAGGTTTACATGGGGGTCCAGCCAGCCAGCCAGACGGACGGACGGACATCGCTAAATCGACTCAGAAAGTGATTCTAAGTCTATTGGTATACTAAAAGGTGGGTCTAAGACAAATATTTCTATGCGTTACAAACATCAGCACAAACTTATAATACCCTTTCCACCTATGGTGGTGAAGGGTATAACAATAGATACACAAGAGTTACTATATTTAATATTTTCTTCACACACTGAGGCAAAATTGTAAGTTTTAAATAAACTTACATTATATCGGGTGTTTTTTATTGAGGTATAGAACTTTAAGTTGGCATCACTTTTTTAACTGGCGGCCATTTTGTCAGCTGTCAAGTGATTAATATTTAGTTTGGTTTGCCATTTCATCATGAACAGGTTGACAAAAGAATAACGCTTGCAAATCGTGCAAATTTATTTCGAAAATAATGGTTCAGTTCGCGAAGTTTACCGCAAGCTCCGTCCATTTTATGGTCGACATAATCGTCCATCAGAGCAATTAATTCGGTTAACCATGGATCGTTTTCGCACTACGTTTACTCTATGTGATAATACGCATCCGCAGCGACGTCGAACAGTGCGCACCGCTGCAGAGCAAAGTGTTGCAGAGGACCCGAATGAATCGATTCGCCACCGTGCACAGCAATTGGAGCTTTGTCCATCAACTTTATGGAAGATTTTGCGCAAAGATCTTGGCTTGCGACCTTACAAGATCCAGCTTGTGCAAGAATTAAAGCCGCGAGACCATGCAATGCGTCGTGATTTTGGTGTATGGGCCGAAAATGAGATTGATCTCGATGCTGATTTTCATCGCAAAATTTTGTTCAGTAATGAGGCTCATTTTTGGTTGAATGGCTACGTCAACAAGCAAAATTGCCGCATTTGGAGTCAAGAGAATCCACATGAGACCCTTGAGACGCCATTACATCCACAAAAACTGACTGTTTGGTGTGCTCTATGGGCTGGTGGAGTCATTGGGCCATACTTCTTCCGAAATAATGCTGGAGAGTCAGTTACCATAAATGGAGACCGGTATAGAGTCATGATAACCGACTATTTTGTTCCCCAATTGGATGGCATGAATGTGGATGAGTTGTGGTTCCAACAAGACGGCGCTACATGCCACACAGCGCACGTCACAATTGATTTATTGAAGGAAAAATTCGATGAGCGCATAATTTCGCGGAATGGACCTGTCAATTGGCCACCAAGATCGTGCGATTTGACACCACTGGATTATTTTCTTTGGGGATATGTGAAGTCGCTCGTCTACGCCAACAAACCAGAAACGTTAGGGGACTTGGAAGCCAACATTCGTGGCGTTATTGCCAACATACGGCCCCATATGCTCGAAAAAGTAGTTGAAAATTGGACCTGTAGAATTGGCTTTATTCGAGCCAGCCGCGGCGGCCACATGCCCGAAATCATATTTAAACATTAATGGCATAAAATTATCCTTCCAATAAAGCCAAATTGATGGACATTAAAACGATTTTCTTGTGTTTTATTTCAATTCGAAGTTATATACCTCTAAAAAAAACACCCAGTACATAGATTTTAGTTAAGAATATAGACTTATTATAAACACTCTAAAGGAAATTATGTTCTCCGTACAAAAATATTATAAAAGGATGAAGAATTAAAAAAGCAAATAACACTTTTGGTAGAAAACATGAAAACAGCCTAAATGTTTGTTTTATCTGCATTAACAATAATAGATTTTGGATTAGAAAAATTATTTATAAATATACATATTTTGATGAAAATTTGCGATAGTATAAAATGTTTAAGGGAAAAATACAGAAATTAAAAGAAAATATTTTTGGTAACACAAATCCCAGAATTCCTAAAAATATTTTAAAAATTTCCAAAAATGGTTTTTTTAGTTTTTTTTTTTCTCCCTAGCCAAGCACTTTTAGGGCGAAAAAATACTTTTCCAATGTAATTAAGAATACCTTGGTTCACATTTTGGTGAAATTTTTTTTACAGCTCTCGTGAGTTCGGAGAGCTGTAAAAAATAACAAGGGGTTATTTTTTAACTTAATTACAAATTGTGAATTTTTTTTTCAGAAAATTATAATTATGTTTCTTAGGAAATTTTTTTAATAACTAAATAAAACAAAAAATACTTTTTACCCAAAAAAAAACCGTGGAAAAATTGTTTTTTTTTAATATTAACTTTAAGCACATATAACTTTTTACATTTTAAAGCTTTTAATACACTTCTTGCTCGTAAAATATTTAGAATTTTGTTCTTTTTCTAGAAAAATTTAAATCAAGAAATATAGATCAGATATTAGTAAAAATCGGTAAAGTATGAGACAAAAATTGAAATTTTATTTCTAAAAGTCGAATATCTTTTAAACCGTAAGAGATAGCATAGGCATGTTGAAAATGACAATTATATATGTTATATATCGTTTTAAGTTATTTATGAGTCCGAGGTGACCTACTTTGGGATTGTGCCGCCCCAGTACAATGTAGGCTACTTAGGTTCAAAACTTAAACTTCCCAATACTTCTAGTATTTGTTAAAATCCGCCCAACGGTTTAGAAGTTACAGAATTATTTCCATCTCACTGTGGATCGTGAGACAAAAAGAGTTTTAAATTATATTGGGTTTTCTTCTCAATTGGACAAGAATACTGTCAGTACAAATTTTGGAACTCAGATTGATTGGAGTTTCTCAACTTTAGCAGATTCAAGTGTTAAAACCACAACATACTCTACAATACATGGCAACACCGACGCTATTGTAATAGGTATAAATATAATTGGATAATTCTGCATAATTTTAAAAATCAATAAATTTTTTAGGAAATATTTAAGGACTCCGAATTTCTAGGTATTAAAAACAAAATATAGAAGCTTTTAAAGATCTAGTATACAAATTAGCTCATTCTATAACTTAGTGTTGAGTGATCAAGTTTTATATCTCATAAAATGTCTTTTAATTCACTTGTGGCCACATATATTCTTAAGCAGGTAGACTAGACTATACTTAAGATTTGTGTTATAAGTATTTAAGATTTAAATTCAGTACAAATAAATTAGAATCTTACAACTGCTCATATGATTTTGAACTTGGTCAATTTATACATGGTCCATCAAAATACATAAACATTTGAATCAGTAGAAAATATACAGTGTCCCCAAAAAATTCATACCGCTAAAAAAGGAGTTTTAAATAAACAAATAAATCCTTATTAAAATGGCTCAAAGACAACAACTCTATGAAGTCCAAAAGGACAGGAATAAGGTATCAGCGAACTGTTAGTTTCAAGTTTTATTTAGCAAATTAATAGAATTTAAATAGGGTTTTAAATAATATAATTTTAGGTTATAAATTTTAATTTTATTGGGTTTTATTTGTAAGGAAAATTGTTAACTTTAAATCAAATTTAAAATTTTTATATAGTTTTTAGGCTAAATTTTTAATATAAAATTTTAAATATTTATTTTTTAATTTGTAGGAAACTTTTTCTTCCACTTCACAATTCGGGTTTTTAATTCGGATTCACTAATCGGGCTTAAATTGGCTGAAGTTCTCAAATCGACTGAACCTTTTTCTTTTTATCCTTTCTTCATTTAACACTGCGTTCGCAACTGAAGTTAGTTGCAGTTCTTTTGCAAACTGTCATACATCAGTGCGGGTGACAGTTCAATTTTGTTCACCATGTGAATAGAGTCCTTAGGTCCTCTAGAAGCTCAGAGAACTTTCGTAAGGAAATACGAGAACTGGAAGAATGTTTACTTGATGTCGATACATATAACATTCTATTAATGGAACATAAAAAATCTTTTTGGAAGAAACATTTACTCGATATAAAGCAAATACATCGAAAACTGTTAGTCAATCATTCTGTATTAGAAGATATTGGCGAAGAATTAATTTTAGAGAAGCAACATGCAGAAGCCTTAACTGCAATTCTATGGAAAATTTCTAATATAAAAGAGCAGGAAGAAGCTGTGGTATAAGAAGCCATAAAACTACAAATTTTTAATGGCAATATGGAAGAATGGAGCGCATTTCATCACATGTTCAACATTATACTGAAGTTCCTCCATCTCCTGTTTCTTCATCTTCAAACATCTCCAGCGTATCTCATGGATTTTGCCCAAAGCCTTTTACACAGTCCTTGTTAAATGATCTTATAAGAGACCTAGAGCTTTCAAAACAACAGTCAGAGCTACTTGCATCCCGTCTAAAAGAAAGAAATTTAGTTGAAAAACAGGTTATAATAACTACCTATCGTGAACGACATAAGCCATATGCTTGTTTTTATACAACTAAAGACAATATATGTTTTTGCTATGATATCAGTGGACTTTTTGGAAAGCTTGGCCAAAAATATGACGCAAGTGAATGGAGACTATTTATTGATAGTAACAAAGAAAGCCTTAAAACTGTTTTATTACACAATGGCAATCAGAAGCCATCAATACCCATCGCACATGCCGTTAATACAAAGGAGACTTATGAAACCATGTCTAAACTTTTAAAATATATTAATTATGAAAAATACGATTGGAAAGTATGTTGCGACTTGAAAGTGGTAGCTTTATTGACTGGACTACAAGGTGGTTATACAAAACATTGTTGTTTTCTCTGCCTTTGGGATAGCCGAGATCGAAGCGCACATTATATAAAGAAGGACTGGCCAGCAAGAACCAATAATGAAGTAGGCACACACAATATAAAATATGCTGCTCTAGTAAAAAAGGAGAATGTGATTTTTCCGCCATTGCATATCAAGCTTGGATTGGTCAAGAATTTTGTTAAAGCGCTAAACAAAAATGAAAAGGCATTCAATTATATAAAAACAATATTCCCAAAATTATCCACTTCTAAAATTTCTGAAGGTGTTTTTGATGGTCCACAAATCCGAAAACAACTACAAAGCTCAACATTCGAGACGTTACTATCACCCGATGAAAAGGCTGCTTGGAACTCATTTCGACTGATTGTTTCGAACTTTTTAGGAAATAATCGGAGTCCAAATTATAAAGAAATCATTTCTGATTTACTAGCCAACTATTCAAAAATCGGTAAGTAGGAATATGATATGATTTTTTATTCGTCATAATTTTAACCTCTAAATACATATTCATATAATTCCAGGTGCAAACACGTCTCTAAAAATTAATTTCTTACACTCCCACTTGGATTTTTTTCCTCCAAACCTTGGTGATGTCAGTGATGAGCATGGAGAACGATTTCACCAACAACTTAAGTCAATGGAGGAGCGTTATCAAGGATTCTGGAACGAAAATATGATGGGGGACTATATTTGGTTTCTTATACGAGAATCAAATTCGGAAAATTACAGTAGACAAGCAAAATGTAGAAACTATTTTTAAATACTTTAACTACTAAATTTTACACCATTTCTTTAATAAAGGTAGCGTAGCTAAATAAACAAAAATATAAAACTTCACTATTTATATTTAAAAAATTTCCGATAGCAGGTTAATATGTGAGATAAGGTTTATTTCTATGTAGATAGAAGGAAATTTTTTGATTTGAGGAACATAAAACTATATTCCGGGAAGAAGGTTCTATGGAAGGTAGCCCACAAGTATGGACGATTTTATACTATTAAAACAGGCTTTGCTCTTGTAGCAAAAAATAACCTGTGCCAAATTTTATGAAATTGGCTTCAAAATTGTGGCCTCTACTTCTTTTTTTAACAATAGGCTTCATACGGCTTACTTGTACAAAAATTACGTATTTTCACTTCATTCACTTAAGTATTAATAAAATTACCGTTTATGCATAGATCTTCATGAAATAAAGCTTGGCTTATTTGGAATATTCACAGTTTTGCAATCACGTAAAAAAAATCGTACGTTTTTGTCATTTTCGATTTTTTACGAATTAAAAAAAAGAAAAAAATGGAAACTTTTAATACAAAAAATCGATTTTTTTATATCTCGATGCAAATAACTCTGAAACCAATAAACATTTAAAAGAATTGTATACAGACAATTTAAAGGCAATTTAATTTGCTATTATATGCAGTTTCCCCCAACAAAATCGGACAGCCCGTTTTGGAGATATGGTAATATCAATGGATCTCCTTTTTTAAAAATGACAAATTTTAGAAAAAAATTTTTTAAAAAAAATCGTATCCATAAAATTTTAAATTTCGACCATTTTTATAGTCAGGGGATTATAGCAGATAAAAAAAATATAGTGGTGATCCCGGACAACACAAAAAGTTTTATTTTGTAGAGCAGTGTTATTAGAATATACCGAAAATTAGTTATGCTGTATTTCAAATCTAGAAATGAACAGCAAGAACTTATTGAAAACGACATGTGTTACTTAATAATAAATTTTATGCAAATAAATAGAAATTTTAAATACTTAACTTGTTTTATTTTCGCCGGTTTCATTATTTCCATATACTGATTTTTTCAATTAAAAGAATGTAAGACCACAGGACACACGCTGAAATACGAGCCTAGTTTCATTAAAATCTGATGTTCGTATCAAAAGTTATACTCATATAAAATGGGTATGTTTTGAAAAAATCTTAAAAAAATATTATCTTTGGATCGCCATAAAATCTCAACTTATGTTTATACAAAATTTCACTGAAATCGGAGATGGTGTGGTTCAGTAGTTTTCTGAAAATTTTCACTTTGACTCGTTCACAGAAAATTGCAACTTTCAAAAGGCGATAACTCCAAAGTTCCACCTACCAGCGCCAAACGCTTTTGGGGTTTCAGAAACAAGTCTAGTGCTTTCATTTGGCACTTTGATCCCAGATCCTCACCATCAAAAAGTGTCATAGTGTTATACAGGTACAACAAGAAATAAACTTAAAACTAGAATCGCAGGTCATAAGTCTGATATAAAGACAAAAATAATTCTAATTGGCAACAAAAAAGCATTATTAACCCAGTGTGCACAAAGTGGATACTCACCAGACTTCGGAAACATTACAATTGTACAAAGAGAAGAGAAACGGTACACTATAGAAATGTTCCACATTATCGATACTCTACAAGAGAGAAGATGAATTATAAAACAGACACAGAGCACAGCACTCAAAGCTACAGGCATATCATAAAGAAATCAAAATATGAGAACTCAGTGCAATAATAAACATATGTAATTTTTGGGATAATCTGCGCTGTGGGTTATATAAGAGTACAAACTGCCCTTCATTAATTCGGTTTCGACACCTTGAAACCTTCCAGGCAAAGTCCTGTAAAGTCTTGTTCGGTTTCTGGACTCTGCCACGAAGTTCCAGACGGTAAATTTCCTTTTTGTGTTCGCTACCGTACTTACGCTGAGGGGCAGACATGATGTCATCAAAGTTCTTTCTGCTGCTTAACAGCACACTTTATAGAACTTCTGCTGCGTTGCCTTTTAGAGCCAAAATTAGTTCTAGAGCTTTCTGGTAGTTGGCCCATGAATTTCTCTCGGCGACTGTTTCAAACTGGAACTTGAAGATATTAAACGGCAGACAACAATCAAAACTGGGTGTTTTCGTTTCACCAAATGTTTCCTGAACAACTTGCACTGGACCAGACTGCAGTATTATATCATTAAATTTTGCTTCTAGATCACAAATCTTCCTTCCGACGTCATTCTCTATATCAGCCAGTTTTTTTTTTTTTTTGTCAAATTTGTTCTCAACGCCATCGATGCGATTGTTAATCGTTGCCGAAATTTCTTGAAGTTGTTTATTTGTAGATCCAGAAATTTCTTCTAGTTTTTCTTGTATCTGTTTGTTTTTCTGCCTCGGCTATGAGCTTTTCTTTTATCTCAGCTATAAATTTCTCGTTGTTGATTTTGGCTGCTTCAAACCTGCTTGAAGCTCCGTTTCCATACCTGCAATCATGGTTTTCGTTTGATTGTTGTTGATTTCCATCCCTAACATCATCGCGGCTAACATTGGGTTTATGTCTAGGCTGCTAGTCATGGAACGGGTTCTAATCTCCATTTCTTCTTTACACTCGAATTCGTAACTCGCAAGATCAATACCTCGATTTTGGAGCTCTTGCCTGAGCCTTCTTTGTAGTTCGGCTTTGGTGCCGGCTGTTGGCTGGTTCATCTTTCCCAACTTATTCTTAAGTTGGTCCATTTTTAGATCGTCATGTTTTACCATGGTTATTGTTTCCCACTTCTGACACCAGTTGTTACGTTTTTCCTTTAAAAACGTGGAAGGAATTCTTTTTGCAAACAACCGAAAACAAAATTAAAACACTTTATGGCGTTTTTACAAAGTTATATTATTAACTTTAGAGTTAATCACTTAAACACATTTCACACCTGCTTTACAAAAATTCTTAGTCTCACTGTTCTCTTATACGCGTCTCAATTAAAACTATTCAAACAATATTCGTTCATAGGCCTTATATAGTAGAGAAGAGAGTTTCTAGCATTTTCTGCAGACGTAAACAGCTGCTGTCGTTGATTAAACTAACAATGTGCCTTACGAAAGTTCATGCATGTTCCAATACATTCTCACATGATCAAGAACACACTCACACATACGTTGTACAAATACGAGTAGATTACCTGAAGTTAACAGCGACAGATATAGAGAGTGTAGATAAAGAGAAAAATGTAGTTCTGCTTATAGACACAAACAGAACAACAATTCAACCAACAGAAACATTTTAGAAAACTAGGGGAATAATTATAAGTAGTGAAATTTGCACAATGGGGATGATAACTTAAAAATTCGTGACTTAATTATTGTCACTCAATGTATGTTTTGTTTGTGTATCTCATAGAAAATTATGTTTGTTTCCATACTCTAACAAAACTACCCAAAATAGTTCACCCTGCACAGCAGGCCGCTGTGCAGGGTGATTCGTGAATTATATTCAAGAACCTATGGCCCCCATGCAAAACTTGAACACTTATATAGATTTACGTTTAAACTAAATACGAATTATATTTTTGTATCCCATAGATAAAATATATACGAATATATTTATAATAAGTAATGTTACTGCATATAGTAGGGGTATTCGAGCGGGACAGAAAAACATTTTTAGGGTAAAATTTTGGAAGAGTTAAAAAATATAGAATATTAACTAGATATACGATATGTGCGTGTTTAATAATACCCCATATAAACATGTAGTATTATTAAACTTCGTTACAAACTCTTCTAATAAAATATTCAAAACTTACATGCTCGTCATAATGATATTACGTTAGATAAAACTATCCTGCATTCCGAAATTTTTTGTTCTATAGAAACATGGACGTATTAAGATGATGACCGAATATAAGAGATATAATAGCATATTATCTTCTAGATCTGACACTGTTGCCGATATTATTATTATTAGGCTGACACAAGACAGATAAATTACGAATTGGACGGTCCTTGGCCTAATTGTTAGGAACTGTCCCTAATTCTACCCTTATATAATTGTTTTAACTCACTTATCTGTGTGTTTTTGGTAGTGCCTAAAAAACTAATAATACCCGTAGATCGGTCCCGATATACGTCCTGTTTACGGCTCTCAACGCGTCCCTCACAAAATGCTAATTGATTGGTCCTTCTCAAATTTAGGAGATTCAAGTGTTAAAACCACAGCATGTTCTGTTATAGGAGCCATTTGGTCTAAGGGTCTCGAATAATTGTACTTAGTAAAGTACGAAACTGAAGCGTCTGTTCAACATCTTAGTTGCGGCTACAAGCGGGCGTCTGTTTCGGATCGAGCGGCTCGCTTTAAAAACGTGGCTCTTGTTTTTGGACATATTATCCATCGACTTAGCACTTACGATGTTTTAAGCGTGAAAAGAAACAATATTACAAAATATACTACTCCAAGGGGTAGTCATGCGAGAAATCGCCCTGCTACGGCAGCTGGTACAAGGATTTTGGAGATGCCTAATCTATGCAAAGACATTCTGATGAATGAAATGAATTCTGTCCGAAGAAATCGGACTATAAAACCTTATATAGACATGAAGTTTAAAGTTTGCGATATAGAACGTACGCACGCTGTACGAAACGGGGAAATTAGAACAACTAAGAGGAGAAATGTTACTTTATAAAATACTGTGTTTCTTTACTCCGGCCGCCCGGAAGGCGATAAACATAGTAGGGGTGTTGGATTCCTAATATCGAAAAAAATAGCAAAGTCCATGATAGCGTGGTATCCTATCACTGAAATCCAATCTGAACATGATAAAGATAAATTTTATGAAGTTACTTAGCAGTTGGATGAATAGCAATGTACATAACTGTGATATTACTATGATACTTGGCGACTTTAACGCCAAGGTCGGTGGTTCAAACAATACCGGGTTGGAACGTTATATTGGTGAACACGGTTTCTGTGTAAGAAACTATAATGGAGAAAGGCTGATCGAGCTATGTTGCGAAAAGAAGCTTGTTGTGGGTGGCATTATTTTCCCTCATAAATTACATCATAAAATAACCTGGATTTCGCAGAATGGCATCGAATGGCTGGTGTTGCTTCAGCTCCAGAGCTGTCAAAATGCAGCCCTTAGAACTATAACAGGCTGCCTTAAAATCAGAAGGCCATCTACATGAGGAGACGAAGATCCTACCACTTAAGGAACATAGCCAAATGCTAACTAGGCAATTCCTTTTGGGATGTCATAGGAGAGATCATCCGAACCACTATCTAACTGAATTAGATCCCCCTCCACGACATGTTAGGATGAACCTTTGCTATGAGAATGATATTAGACAGTATACCACCCAGCCACTTAATACCACTTCATATAAAGCAGCTCTGGAAGACATTCACAGAAGCATGGTAACATCATCAATATCTAGTTACCAATTGAAAGTTATACTTGGTGTCAGTCCCGCACCTACTTGCGCAGCTTGTGGAGAAAGTCCACACTCTTCCCAGCACCTTTTCAATGCACAGCAAAACCGACCCTAACTCCTGATTCTCTATGGACTAATCCTGTTGAAGCGGCTCGTCATTTGGGACTGAATTTGGAGGAGTCCCCTGATTTAGGAGAACAATAATGACCTATTTTTCATATTTTGATTACAGGTTACGCTGTTACAACAACAACACCTTGGAATAAAATCGACCCTATCTAATAAACTCTAAGTGACGATCATCTTTACTTGATGTATCGAGCCATCATTAGTAATAAGTAAAATACGACTAAAGGTTGCGGCTCTGAGGTCTAATACGGCGAAAGCAGACCGAAAAATAGGATTTTAAGATCAAAAAAAGAAAATCTGGATGACACAGGCAACATGGGACTTGGTAGAACAACACAGAACCTTAAAAAATACAATGCTAAATGAAAACGGAAATGATGAAGCCCTCGTTATCTATCCAATAAAATAAAGAAGTCTGCAAGACGAGACAAGAGAATCTGGATAGACGAGCAAGCGAGCCAAGCTGAATCAGCTGCAAGCAAAGGTGATATGAACCCTTATATAACATATCAAAGGCGTTTTGTGGCAAACCTACTTACACTAACAGTCCCATCTTCAGTAGTATTGGCACACTCCTTTCAACTCCGGATGAACAACTAATACGCTGGATGGAACACTTCAAGTCAACACTTAACAACCCTATCGGATTAACACTACTGGCTGGATTGCATAATGAAACCAACCATGACAGTATATTCAATGGAATTTCTGACAGTCCGCCAACAATACAAGGAGTGAAGAACGCTATTGAAAGCCTTAAACTCAACAAGGCCCTGGGTAATGGCAATATCTCAGCGGAGATGCTTTTATGTGGTGTTGAAGGATTGTCGAGATTGTGGCACCCATTTGTGTGTAAAATATGGAAAGAAGAAGCTCTGCCAACCTCCCGGAATGAAGGTATATTAGTCAAAATACCAAAAGACTGCAATAACTACAGGGGTATAACACTCCTCCCAATACCGAGCAAAATACTAAGCCGTGTAATTTTGAACAGAATATCAGACTCAGTTTCCTCTACACTTCGCGAAAATCAGTTTGGGTTTAGAGAAAACCGTTCTTGTACTGATTTATTCAACACAGCAAGAATAGTACTAGAACAATGTAATGAATTCCGCACTTCCATTTACCTAGCGTTTATCGAAGGCCTTCGACAGTATCAATAGAAGCTATCTTTGGAGAATTTAAAAAAAATCGTAACATGCCGACGAAAATCTTCAACTTAATCCGGGCAATGTATGTTGATTTTAAATGTCGAGTCCTACACAAAGGAAAATAATCAGATGCGTTCGATGTTACTACTGGAGTAAGGCAAGGATGTATCTTATCAACTATACTTTTTATTCTCGTCATCGACAACATAATGCGCACGGCTCTAAATGGTAGACGTGATATCCAATGGACACCCTTTAAACAACTTGAGGACTTGGAATTTGCCGATGACGTATGCCTTCTAAACCAAAGCTCTGGCCACCTTTAAGAGAGTCTCGTATAGCTAGTCCGGAAATTAATATTTCCAAGACAAAGATTATGCCCGGAGGCTATGGCGCAAACCCGTTGACACACATCAATGTAGATAACGAGGTTACTGGAAGTTTAGTAACTACAAAAGGTGGCTTAGACGAGGATATTGAATCGCGTATTAGTAAGGCAAAATCTACATTTGGCATTCTTCGAGCTATTTGGAAATCTCGGCAACTTAGTTACGAATATACAACTCGAATGTCAAGTCCATCCTGTATTACGGCTGCGAAACATGGAAACGCACAAATGCCATTGATGAATGACTGCAAACCTTTACAAACAAATGCTTAAGGCAAATCCTTAATATATGGTGGCCGAATCGCATAAGAAATGAAGATCTATTTAATGCGACCAACCCAATCCCTGCTTCCACAGAGGTATGTCAACGGAAATGGCAGTGGATAGGCCACACACTTCGAAGGCCAAATACCAACATTGCTCGACAAGCACTTCGTTGGAATCCACAAGGAAGCGGCCGTCGTGTTGGTGCACCTGCTAGAACGTGAAGAAGGTCAATTGATGCGGAGTTAAAAGCAGCAAACTATTCATCTCGCAATAGAGTCCGATATAAAAGGATGGTTGAGGCCCTATGCTTCACTGGGAGTCAAGGATAATAGAAGATGAATGTTTATCTAATAGTAAGTGCTGCAAATATTTTTATGTTGATATTGCTAATATTATTATTTCTTATGTTTTTGTTGTTGTTGTTACTGCAGTTGTTGGATTTTTAATATTCTTAAGAGTTGTTGCCGTTTGTTGTTGTGCGTTGCTTCTTAATTCAGGTTGTGGTTGTGATTTCACTGCCAAAATTTTTGAAAATTAATTCTTGATTTTTTTGTTAATATCTATTACACAGCACAACAAAATAAAAAAAATTTCATGTGCTCTTAAAACCACTATACAATTTTGATGTATCATGACTACCTTTGTACAAAAATGGTAAAATTTTTAAATTCTATGGCAAGATTTTTTAAAAATTTTTTTTTTTTTTAATTGCAATTTTTTTTTTTAGACATTTCTTCAAATAATTAATGATAACTCAAAAACTACTAGTCCGATATTATTAAAATAATATCAGAAAAATTAAGATTTGCATAGCCTTTAATTCGTCTATATATCGCGTTTCAATCGGATCAATAGTATCGGAGTTATAATAAAAAACTTAAGAAAAAATATATTTTTTACGTAAAAATGACAAAAATTTTCGTTTTAAAAAAATCATGAAAAATCGAAAACGGCAAAAAACTTCCAGATTTATTATTTTATCGCATAGCGACATATAATAGCAACAAATAGAGATATCGACCATAAAAATCTATTGATTTTTTTCGAATTTATTCACAATTTAGTGAATTCGCTCATTTTCACAAAATTTTAGTTTTTTGCTTGATATGCGCATTATAGCGGGTTTTCAAATATATGAAAAAAATAAATTTTCCAATTTCAAGGGGTGCATGTCGGATTATTGTAAGATTTGGTGAGAAACTTCCACCCACGAAATTTTAGTCGAATTGGACAATGTTAACACGTTGCGCATAGGCCCCAAATCTGAAAAATAGCGTTTAAATAAAAAGTGGATCCTGGTCCTTAGGGCAAACACAATGAGATTTCCAATAAGCTACATATCTTTAAAATCGGTTAAACAGTTTTCGAGTTACTATTTACAATTTGCACTGGTCATTACATGTCCTTGAGGAAGGCAATTGACCAAAAAATGTGACTAAGTCAAATCGATGGAATAGATCGAAAATGTATTTCATTGTTTTATTTATGTATTTTATTTTATATTTTATTTTTTAAATTTATTGCAACATATAAAATAAGGAAATAAATAAATAAATATTATTAACTACAAACTTTGGAATTTTCTTTTATGACATTTTCTATTATTGAATAACGAAGTGCTGCTCTGAATACTCTGGCAAAAATCTGCCATCATGTGTGCAGCCCAGCGACCCTGGTATCTTTCCCCCATTGCATTGTCCTAATATCTTGGTGAAATCGTTCGCCCTGTTCCTCACTTAAGTCTTCTAAATTTTCAGGACAACGATCTAAGCGACTGTGAAGGTAATGTAACTTGATGCTCATGTTGCAACCAAGATTCTGGAAGTGAGTTAACATCTCTTCAACGTGCGCAACATAATCATCATCCTTGTTATTTCCTAAGAAATGTTGAATAACCTATACAAACGAATCCCATGCATTTTTCTCAATTTCTGACATTGAACTGAGAAAATCGGTATCTTTGATCAATTTACGAATTTACGAATTTGTGGGCCGTCAAATATTCCTGCTCTCAGCCTTCAATACTGTATTTCCACAGTTACATGTGTCCCACAGAAATACGTGTTTTGCCCAAAACAGTATTTCGCGTACTTGTTTTGCCATACATTTCTCATTCATCCAAAACACTTTGGCAGTACCTGGATATTGTATAGTGGTTTCAAAAGCATCGATTTTTTTTTTTTAATTTTGTTGCGTTGTTTAATAGAAAGATATCCGTCAATTTTAGCGAAATTTTATATTTTATTGTTGGCATGTATATTGTAAGTTAAAAAAGAAAAAAAAAATTTAAACTAAGTAAAATGTTTTTGTAAATTGTCTTCGGCAAGTCCTCAAGGACATGTAATGGCCAGTGAAAATTGTAATAACTCGAAAACTGTTAAACCGATTTTAAAGGCATGTAGCTCATTAGAAAAATCATTGCCTTTGCACTAAGAACTAGAATCCACTTTTTTGCAAAAGGGGGAATAAATAGCTTTAATTTTGCAAACCTGAAAATTTGTCAGTTTTTTTTTTCGATTTAAACGCTATTTTTCAGATTTGGGACATATGCGCTACGTGTTAGCGTTGTCCAATTCGACAAAAATTTTGTGGGTGGAAGTTTCTCACCAAATCTCACAATAATCCGACATGCACCCCTTGAAATTGAAAAATTTATTTTTTTCATACATTTGAAAACCCGCTATAATGCGCATATCAAGCAAAAAACTAAAATTTTGTGAAAATGACCGAATTCACTAAATTGTGAATAAATTCGAAAAAAATCAATAGATTTTTATGGTCGATATCACTATTTGTTGCTATTATATGTCGCTATGCGATAAAATAATAAATCTGGAAGTTTTTTGCCGTTTTCGATTTTTCATGATTTTTTTAAAACGAAAATTTTTGCCATTCTTACGTAAAAAATATATGTTTTTCTTAAGTTTTTTATTATAACTCCGATACTATTGATCCGATTGAAACGATATATAGACGAATTAAAGGCTATGGAAATCTTAATTTTTCTGATTTTATTTTAATAATATCGGACTAGTAGTTTTTGAGTTATCAATAATCATTTGAAGAAACGTCCAAAAAAATTGCAATTAAAAAAAAATTAAAAAAAAAAATTTTGCCATAGAATTTAAAGATTTTACCATTTTTGTACTAAGGTAGCCATAATACATCAAATGTATATAGTGGTTACTCAAGCACATTTTTGCTGTTGACCTGTGTTATTATTTAATTATTTGAACTTCATTTGTTCAAAAGTTTATTGTTATTTGGGTTTTTAAAATTTCTTTTTGGTTGTCTCATTTTTTTTTTTATTTTACCATTTCAACATTTTCAATTTTATATTGTTTTGTTAAGCAGTTACTTTAGCATCTTTTTCCAATTTGCTAATAGTTGTGAATAATAAAGCATTTGGTTAGTATATTTTGGATAAATCTTTTCACTTTAATTTTAGAATTTTTTCATTTAGATTTTGTTTTTAAGCCACTCTAATTTGTAATTCCAATTTTATATATAGTTTTGTTTGTTTTTAAAATAAATACATATATGTAATTTTTTTTTGTTTTTTAATTTTTTTTCATATTTACAAAATATACTATTATTTATTTTTAATTATTCATTATTTCTTATTTTAATATTTTAAATTTTCTTTCCTTGATTTTTTTCTTGCCTATTTCGCTTTTACTTCTTATTTATTTGGAATTGTAACTCAGATAAACATTTTTTTAACGAACTTTTGAACTGATCTCTTTCGCTACTTTTTCCCAACTGTCTGCTCTTTTCGTATTTTTTTTTTTCGTGTAATATGTCTGCAAATTACCACTGAATTTTGGCAACATGCTCGTCTCTGATTGGCCGGATAAATAACGGTAAAACATCGAAACTACGCAACCAAAAGGAAGAGCATGATAATCAATGCCGGAGTTCAAGCAGTGTTGACAAATTTAATGAAAAAACTGAAGCAAATATGCAAAACAAGGAATGTACAATAACGGACTTATTGTACATTCCTTTCAGCAGGTGCGTTATCAATTTAAGGAGTTTACCAAATTATTTCAAGGGTTTCTGTCAAAATTGACAATTGGAATTCTAAGAAAGTTGGCAAACTTTTCCCAAGGATAATACTTTTTTGAATACCCGTTCCCAAGCAAAAGAAGCATCTCGAAGGGAGGGAGACAAACAAAAGTCAAAACCCCGTAGTATTTAACCTCTACTCACTGCTAGACGATGTAATATGCAAGCATGTCATAGGAGAACATCCGAACCACCATCTAACATGTACCTTCGTTGCTATAACAATGATATTAGACAGCTTACCACCCAAGAAGACATTCACAAAAGCATGGTAAGATCAGCGTAATATGTAGTTACCAATTAAATGTTGTATTGCAGAGGACGAGGGAAGTCTGAAAAGAACTACTAGGGTATTACTGGCACAACTAAGATCAGGATATTGTAGTTGACTTATTTCGTACTACCCAGCTTGTGGAGAAAGTCCACATAATACCCAACACCTCAACAGCAAACCCGTTTCTAAAACGTCTATAACTTTTTATTTTAGTTTAATTTCTGTTCTTAAGATATATTTTTCTTGCAAGTCCATTTCTTCAACATTCATCTCTATTCGGTTAATTATATAATACAGTGGTATCCCGGTTTAACGTATACTCAGTTTAACGAATTCGCGATTTAACGTACGATCATTTATTTTCCATTGAGTACCTTATATGACGAACAAACAGCCATTTTTTGTACTCGATATAACGAATTTTTACAAAAAATAGGAAAAGAAATAGAAAAAAGTTATCACCGTGGGTGATAAGAGCCAAAATTACAGACGATAAGTTTGTTATTACGATTGTAATGTCTACATTTATTCAAACATTTCTGTATGTTCTGGATCTTTATTGTCATTTAAGCGATGAATGTTTAGAAATTTAAACTATTTGTATCAAAATTTAGTTAATCGCGACAGAATCGTTCAACATTTAGTTCGCATAAATCTAGTTTAGCTTTACAACCTTAATTTCTTATACCGGGTGTTTTTTATTGAGGTATAGAACTTTAAGTTGGCATCACTTTTTTTAACTGGCGGCCATTTTGTCAGCTGTCAAGTGATTAATATTTAGTTTGGTTTGCCATTTCATCATGAACAGGTTGACAAAAGAACAACGCTTGCAAATCGTGCAAATTTATTTCGAAAATAATGGTTCAGTTCGCGAAGTTTACCGCAAGCTCCGTCCATTTTATGGTCGACATAATCGTCCATCAGAGCAATTAATTCGGTTAACCATGGATCGTTTTCGCACTACGTTTACTCTATGTGATAATACGCATCCGCAGCGACGTCGAACAGTGCGCACCGAAGAAACAATTGCCGCTGTAGAGCAAAGTGTTGAAGAGGACCCGAATGAATCGATTCGCCACCGTGCACAGCAATTGGAGCTTTGTCCATCAACTTTATGGAAGATTTTGCGCAAAGATCTTGGCTTGCGACCTCACAAGATCCAGCTTGTGCAAGAATTAAAGCCGCGAGACCATGCAATGCGTCGTGATTTTGGTGTATGGGCCGAAAATGAGATTGATCTCGATGCTGATTTTCATCGCAAAATTTTGTTCAGTGATGAGGCTCATTTTTGGTTGAATGGCTACGTCAACAAGCAAAATTGCTGCATTTGGAGTGAAGAGAATCCACATGAGACCCTTGAGACGCCATTACATCCACAAAAACTGACTGTTTGGTGTGCTCTATGGGCTGGTGGAGTCATTGGGCCATACTTCTTCCGAAATAATGCTGGAGAGTCAGTTACCATAAATGGAGACCGGTATAGAACCATGATAACCGACTATTTTGTTCCCCAATTGGATGGCATGAATGTGGATGAGTTGTGGTTCCAACAAGACGGCGCTACTTGCCACACAGCGCACGTCACAATTGATTTATTGAAGGAAATATTCGATGAGCGCATAATTTCGCGGAATTGAGCTGTCAATTGGCCACCAAGATCGTGCGATTTGACACCACTGGATTATTTTCTTTGGGGATATGTGAAGTCGCTCGTCTACGCTAACAAAGCAGAAACGTTAGGGGACTTGGAAGCGAACATTCGTGGCGTTATTGCCAACATACGGCCCCATATGCTCGAAAAAGTAGTTGAAAATTTGACCTGTAGAATTGGCTTTATTCGAGCCAGCAGCGGCGGCCACATGCCCGAAATCAGATTTAAACATTAATAACATAAAATTATCCTTCCAATAAAGCCAAATTGATGGACATTAAAACGATTTTCTTGTGTTTTATTTCAATTCGAAGTTCTATACCTCTAAAAAAACACCCTTTACCAACGTAAACATAAAAATTTAAGTTTTCGAGATTTAGGCTGCAGAAATCGGTGTAGATAAATCTTAAAAGGGTGTATAAGTAAGATTCGGAACAGTGGAATATATTCATACATCTTAAATTTATGATAAGTAAATAACAACTACGACATCTATGATATTACAAATAAAAATAGAATATGCCATCGTTCCTTAGGCCCAACTTTTTAACATTCTTCACCAATGAGGTGAAGTGTAGACCAAATGTCAACAAATTTAAAAGTTTTTCCTAACTTATAGAGACATATCATATTTTCAAAAAAGCGGCGGTTCACCTCATGAATGAATGCAAAAACATTTTATCCTTTATCTTTTGTGTCTGTATACATTTTTGCTATATTTTAAAAGCGATTTTACTAAAAAACAAACTATTTATTTATAAAAATGTTATGAAAAAAACTTCGGGATTAAACGAATTGTTCGATGTAACGAAAGAGCCTGACAATATATCATTCGTTAAACCGGGATTAAGGTGCTTTTTCACTATTAAGAAGGGCCATCTAAATAATAACAGGATTAGTTATTATTAAATCTTTGTTGAATAAAATAAAATAATTTTATTTAACAAAGATGTTAGACTATAATTGCTTCCAAGTAATTAAAGTCATTGAGTTTTTAAAAAGAGAAAAATTAAAGAGAAGTTATTAGAATTTTCTCTATGTGATTTAGGAAAATAGTTTTTTTTTAACTCACCTTGAGATTTGCGTTATAATGAAAAGAGGTAAATTGTAAGTTTACTTTAAGTTAAATTCAATTAGTTTATTTTTTCTTCTTTTTGTTCACAAGTACATATGTCAAGTTAAAACTGTACAGATAGGCTTTTCTAATATAGCACTGATATCTATTAAAATCTTACATATGAATCTAAAACTAAGAGCCTGTGTATACTCTAACAACTCTTCATCTTAAGCATGAATTAGTTGAACTTATGCATTAAACACATAGACAACAGCAGGCTACGGGCTACAACCTGTCAAAATTAGAATACATGCATTCAAATAGAAATAAATATTTTAGAGTCGACACGACTACCGACCACCGTTGTAGCTGTAGCCAAAATTAACACGTTCACGCCGGCACTGCAATTCATGTTTCGCGCCCATAGGCGGTTGCGCTGAAAGCTTTTTGTTCCATCGGACGGGGTCGAACTAAATGTTTCAACGAAAGATTATCGCATGGGAAAACGGTCTCCATGGGTTTGCATTTTTCTTTCGATGCTATTGTGGTTATGTGTTTAGTGTCTGTTAATTACGCACATCATTGTGCAACGTCATCTTTTGTTCATCATCGAACCACTGTGCAAAAAGAATTTATTCATTCTTTTATTCTCTGTTCCTTCTTAGAATTTTTACAATCTAGCAAGTGTGTTCATCATCGAACCACTGTGCAGAAAGAATTTATTCATTCTTTCATTCTCTGCTCCTTCTTAGAATTTCTACAATCTAGCAAGTATATTCATTCGTCATGCACACTGATTGGTAGTACAATCATATGCGAGCCACCGGTGGTACGCGCCGCCAGATGAGACAATTCTGTGCGAGCCACCGCACAGTGGTTTACGGACGCTTTTTTTTGGAAATAATTCTGTAACTTTTGAACGACTGGAGATATTTGAATGAAATTTGACATGGTGGTAGTCAAGGAGTATTTGAGTTGGTTTTTAAAAGCACTGGTCCATGAGGGGTCGGGAGAGTGATTGATGGACCTTCAAAGTTGGTCACCTCGGGTGTTCGATTTTTTTAAAAATTCGCCAAAAATCCATTTATGTATGGATTGAAAAGAAATTTTAAACTTAAGTTGTCCTTGAGAAGATCTACAAAAAATATGCTTAAATGTGTAGGTTATCTCCTTTGGATTTCGAGATATTTGGGTAAAAAGGAATTTTTAGGTTGATTTTTTACCTCTTTTTTTAAGCTTTTTTTGATCTGGTGGACGCATCTGAGGACCAAAAATTTTTTAAGAATATTCTTTAAATTTGTAATAAAATTCTGAATAATTTTTGTGCAAGTTAGTTATAGAAATCTTCTTTTGTTTAAAAGTTAAAAATATTCAAAGTTGAAACTTACAAAAAATTTCGCTTTTTTTTTAGTTTTTCCCCAAAAGATAGCTATATTTTTTCACTAATAAAAAAATATTTTCTTAAGAAACATAAAAAGATTTTTAAAGTTTTTAAAAGAAAACATAATGAGAATGCGTATAAAACAAATTTCTTGCTAATTGGACTTTTGGTCCTCGCACATGTCCTCTCCAAAAAATGGCAATTTGTAAAAAAAAAAATTAGTTTAAACAAAAATTTCTCAAAAGGCAAAGCACCGATTTGAAAAAAATTATAATGTTCATATTTTCCAATATATCTGTTATTGATTAGAAAAGTTTTTTCTGAAACGCGCTGCAAATAGAGACAGTGTTGCCATATTTGTAAAAAAACTCATTTTTTGAAACACCTTTTTCCCCAGTTGGGAATTGGGGAATTTTTAAGTTAAAATTGGGAATTTTTTTTAGTCTATTGCTTTTACATCTTATTGGTCTACATTACTACAAAATTTCATTGTAATATCTTTATCCATGTCATTTCCACAGAATATCAAAGATTAAAAATATTTTCCTTAAAAAAGCAGAAAAACAATTTTTTTTTGTTTTACGATACAAAGTGTAAAAAAAGTAACGCACTTAAAAAAAACTTTTACTTAGTGCTAATCTCCTAGTCTTTCCCGATCTAATGATACTAAACATGTATATAAAGCATTAATACCGAGTCTTAAAAAACTCTGAAAACTTTGGCCCCCGTAGCATTTTTACACTGTTTATTTAAATATAAGTGATGAATTTGTGCATATAAAATTAATAATCATACTCAAATATTTCACTATAAGATGACAATGATCCTTCGATAACAAACAAATATTTTTTTATTTTTTTAAAGAAAATATCATGAGGATTTATGAAATATCAAAATGTAAATAATTTGTACTTATATTAAAAGGTGAAATACATTTTATTGAAGTATTTGTAGTTAAAGTTTAAACTTACAGTTTTTATTACATATTTATATAAAAGTAGTTATTTACTTAATTTTTATTTTCAGTAAAATAATCAGTACAATCTATTATATCAAGAACCTCTTCCAGGTGTTCGTTTTCAGAAGTTTTTGTATAACTGCTCCACCATTTCTTTCTTATCGTTGATAGAGCAGGATCAGAAGACAACAAGAGATAATTTATTAGATCCTGATTTTGCGATTTTCTTGAGCATTTTCTGGTATTAAATAGTTGGATATACTTGAAATCTGAATTCCGCGCTTCCTGGGCCTCTTCTGTCAGTTCACCAAGTGGGAGAAGATTTGATTCAATTATTTCACGACCATGTTGAAGGACTTTATGAACTGTTGGTGTAATTTCTTTCCAGTGATACAAATGTCGTATACGAGTTAACGCGTTGAGGGCATAGCAATGAAATTTTTCAGCATTTATTTGATATTTGCTATTTATTGCCGATAATATTACGTAACATTTACGAAGAACTTCCTCATCAATTCCAGTAATCTTTGAAGTTGTTTCATAATTTTCAAAGAATCGCCTGGCCGTATTACCATCGTTTGTACTGCCATATCCTACAAGTGGTTTGTCTATGTTTAGACCCGTCATAGTTTTGAATTCTTCCTGAATCCTTTTTTTTCACTGGATCTCATTTCAATCAGTTCCTTATTATTTCTCACGGATTTTAGCTGATTATCAGGTATATTCCTATATTTCAGATCATATGCTATATGTAGCATAAATTCTAAAAATCGGATACGTGCATGTAGGGGCGATATACCAAATTCCAGAACCTCTTGAGTAATTGCAGTACTAGCTGATGCATCTTCTGAAGTTTGTAGAAATTCCGATTTCTTCTTTCCGCATAATGAGCATTTCCAAGTTGAATGGGTTTCCGTTATAGCGTTGCTTACTTTTCCATCTATCATTGTCAATTGAAGCTCAAAATTTACATTAATCAAATATCCATGTATGTCTATGCAGACTGGACTCAAATTGTCTATTGAATATTTGATATCATCAACCCAATTTTTTGTGCTTGCTGCATTTTCTTTTAAATATTCGAATCTGATCGGTCTGCAAAATGCCTTTGATCCTGGAGATGTGTTAACCCACACATATTCAGTACGCTCTTTTGATGTGGATGGTTCAGAACGATTCTTTCTTAATCTTAGTGGTACTAGGGATGCCATAAAAACGCTTCTGTAGTCATTTGTGTTCTGATGAGATGTTGATTGTTTGTATTCCGGTAATCCAGATAAACCGTCACATCCCCATTTACATATTAAAGTTAAGTCCTTGTTGTCAAGTTTCTTGGCTTCTTCTTCAGACAATGTAGTAGATATCAGCCTTGATGCCGTATTTTCCAATAATTTTGATAAATCCACAGATGCACTTTCGTCTCCTATCACGTTTGTTGGTATTAAGTTTTTTTTGGTTTTTAATAACGCATTATATCCTGGTAAAATTGAGTGTCCTTTGTCTCGTAATGCCTTACAGAGTTTAATATATTTATTTTTACTCAATTTCAACTCGAGCATAAGAGCAAGTGCTTCTTCCTCCGAAAATTCTGATTGAGAAGAAGGAGTTGGTATACTCTTAATAATTCGCTTAAGACGTTTAGGAGAAGCCTCTGGGAGAATATCTGCTATTTGTTTAGCTTCAGCTGGTTGATTATTTCGTTTGAGCACTTCCTTAAAGGAATCTTTGATTTCAGTATCCGAATGAGTAGAAAGAACTTCGGATAATCGCATCTTTTTAGATCTTTCTCCGAGATCATCATAGTTTTTTAGAGGGGCTCCAGCACCAGAAGTTTTAAGCTCAATTGAGTCCTTCAGCCAGTCTTTAAATTTAGATTCAAATCTTTTTAAACAGTAATTAACCGACTTAATTTTAAGTTCAAATAACTTTACAAATTTTACGACTTTGTCTTCCTCACTATTGAGAATCATGGAGTTAGTTTGACTTTTAGCATATAGCATGATTATTTTAATTTTTTCTGCTCTCGAACTGCTTGGTTGTTCAAAAAGAATATCGCACAACACTTTAAATTCCAATGTTATAGCCATGATGTTTTAACTGTTAATAGCAGTTACATTTAAAACTTTCTTTTTTATATTAAAAAAAAAACATTTTTTATATATACCTGTATCCAAAGAATAATAAAGAAATCAATGAATTAATGTATTTTTTACCTCTAAAAATAGGTGCATATATAACTCAACCAATATGTGCGTCTCGTAAAACCTACCTGTATGGAGGTGAGTAACCATATCCTTTCTGACCATTATGAAAAACCCAAGTTGTAACAATTTTTACCTATTGCATTAACTTTCACATTAAAAAACATTTTATAACCTTAACATAATTTTGCAATTTTTTCAAATACACCAATTTTAAATACCGGAAAAATGCCTTTAAATCTTATTTTAAATAAATTGTCACACTGTTACTATAAAAGTACTCTTCTAATTAAACTTTTGCTACAAATTATGGATATATTACCTTTACACTGTTATCAAAATCGGTGCCTTACTCGTACTTACTTATTTAGAATCTTTTACTAAAATTTTATTTTTTAGCTTGGAACAAAAGGCAAAATCGAATAAAATTTTTTTAAGTCATTCTTATAATGTTTTCTTTAAAAAAATAAAAAACTATTTATATCTTTTTGAAGAAAATATTTGTTTATTAGCGAAGGATCATTGTCATCTTAAAAATAGTGAAATATTTGAGTATGATAATTAACTTTATATGCACAAATTCATCACTTATATTTAAATAAACAGTGTAAAAATGCTACGGGGGCCAAAGTTTTCAGAGTTTTTTAAGACTCGGTATTAATGCTTTATATACATGTTTAGTATCATTAGATCGGGAAAGACTAGGAGATTAGCACTAAGTAAAAGTTTTTTTAAGTGCGTTACTTTTTTTACACTTTGTATCGTAAAACAAAAAAAAATTGTTTTTCTGCTTTTTTAAGGAAAATATTTTTAATCTTTGATATTCTGTGGAAATGACATGGATAAAGATATTACAATGAAATTTTGTAGTAATGTAGACCAATAAGATGTAAAAG
The DNA here is from genome assembly GCA_933228675.1 of Stomorhina lunata. Taxonomy (NCBI): domain Eukaryota; kingdom Metazoa; phylum Arthropoda; class Insecta; order Diptera; family Rhiniidae; genus Stomorhina; species Stomorhina lunata. Next base: position 22,074,770 of record OW121743.1, read on the forward strand.
CAATAGACTAAAAAAAATTCCCAATTTTAACTTAAAAATTCCCCAATTCCCAACTGGGGAAAAAGGTGTTTCAAAAAATGAGTTTTTTTACAAATATGGCAACACTGTCTATATTTGCAGCGCGTTTCAGAAAAAACTTTTCTAATCAATAACAGATATATTGGAAAATATGAACATTATAATTTTTTTCAAATCGGTGCTTTGCCTTTTGAGAAATTTTTGTTTAAACTAATTTTTTTTTTTACAAATTGCCATTTTTTGGAGAGGACATGTGCGAGGACCAAAAGTCCAATTAGCAAGAAATTTGTTTTATACGCATTCTCATTATGTTTTCTTTTAAAAACTTTAAAAATCTTTTTATGTTTCTTAAGAAAATATTTTTTTATTAGTGAAAAAATATAGCTATCTTTTGGGGAAAAACTAAAAAAAAAGCGAAATTTTTTGTAAGTTTCAACTTTGAATATTTTTAACTTTTAAACAAAAGAAGATTTCTATAACTAACTTGCACAAAAATTATTCAGAATTTTATTACAAATTTAAAGAATATTCTTAAAAAATTTTTGGTCCTCAGATGCGTCCACCAGAAAAAAGAAAAAAGCTTAAAAAAAGAGGTAAAAAATCAACCTAAAAATTCCTTTTTACCTAAATATCTCGAAATCCAAAGGAGATAACCTACACATTTAAGCATATTTTTTGTAGATCTTCTCAAGGACAACTTAAGTTTAAAATTTCTTTTCAATCCATACATAAATGGATTTTTGGCGAATTTTTAAAAAAATCGAACACCCGAGGTGACCAACTTTGAAGGTCCATCAATCACTCTCCCGACCCCTCATGGACCAGTGCTTTTAAAAACCAACTCAAATACTCCTTGACTACCACCATGTCAAATTTCATTCAAATATCTCCAGTCGTTCAAAAGTTACAGAATTATTTCCAAAAAAAAGCGTCCGTAAACCACTGTGCACCGGTGGTACACGCCGGCGTGAACGTGTTAAACTATTTTCTATTTTTGTTGGCGACAATAAAAGGTTAAGTGCTGTCAACACCATATAATATTGAAATAAATGATCGATTTAAACCACTAGACTTTATTTATCATAAATACAATGGGGAGAATTTATGTAAACAATTTACATACTTATCAAATATTTATATATTTAATGTATATAATAATATCTAATAAAATATTATGTAAAAATTTATATTTATTTATATAACTCTAACTAAATATAAGTAAAATTTTAAAAAGTTATTTTTTAAACGGTCAAACTCACACGCTACTTGTGCTAGAGCTACGTAGTTCATTTTATATAAAAGTCCAGAATGTCCTTTATAAAATTCATTATATAAAAGAGCATACTTATATCTATATTGTTTTAAGATATACGAATTTTTATAAAAAAAAGTCGGTTGCAGAAATAAGTTTATAGTATATTAGCTCCTTATCCATTATAAAGAATATTATATAGAATATATAAGAATATAAAAAGATATTTTCAGTAGCTTTTGTTTGATACCAAAAAAGTTAATATCGGATGTAAACTTCTAAAGTTATACCGTATTATTCTTGAAATTTAAAAAGCCCATAACTCCTAAACTATTAGAGATCACACCAAAATCTTTCTATATTTTTTTTTGATATAGACATACCATCAGGTACAGGAAAACCGTTGATTTCGGAGGTTAATTAATAAAATTTATTTATGTCGTTTTTATCAAAATTTAAATTGTTATTGTGTCCATCTTATAAACGCGATATTGGCACCACTCATAAACAGGTGTTTCGAAATGTAGCTGCCATCTTAAGGGTGGATTAGTTGAACTTATCGTGAGGCTGCCTTAACGGCCAACTTAACGTCTGACTTTAGAACAGTTATTGAACAACTTAAAAACTTAAGACGTGTCATATGATTTTGACATAAACAAACAAAACAAATTATTTGTCGCCTGAACAGTTTGTTGTATACACAAAAAAAAAAAAATAATGGATGTGAAAGAAATTTTTTGTGTTTAAATTTTTTTAAATTACTTTAAATTTTTATATTTTTATTTTTCACTTTGAATTAAATTTCTTAAAATGTTTATATTTTTGTTTTTCACTTTTGCTTTTTTTTCAACTTGTTGATATTTTTAGATTTGTTTATATTTAAACAGCTGATTGTACAGTGTTGTCAGTAGTGAAATATACGAAAGAGATACAGCGATTTTTAGATCTGTTTTTAATAGCGGCTTTTTTAAATTTTATGTTTATTAAAAAACAACATATATAGAGCAATTTATACAGAGTCTAATACAGAAGTCTATATAGGGTGGGACATTTAGGGGTGGGTCAATAAAAACTTTAAATGTTAAAATTCAAAAATCCTTTTGAAATTACTCAAATTTATTTATAAAACTTTACTGGTAAGAGGTGGAATATTAGTTCATTCATGTGGATGTCGCGGCCTTACCATTAACTCTTCCGTGTTGGCCAATATTGGAACACTTGTTCTAGTGTATGTGGTAGTAACTCAGCAATGGCATCAGAAATGTCGGCCTTAAAGTGCTCAACTTCTTCAGGTTTGTCAAAATAAAACAGCTCCATCTCAAATCAGAGCCTATTGTCATAACCACTTCGGCTATCAAACTTTCGCCTCAATAAATAACATAAAATTAACTTTTTTTTGTAAAAAAACAATTACCAAACATATAATTTACTCTGACATTGTATAAAAACAGATCTTCTTCTGTTATCCTTGACTCCCAGTGGAGCATAGGGCCTCAACCATCCTTTTATATCGGACTCTATTGCGAGATGTTAGGCATACATCGTTCCATGAATAGTTTGTTGCTTGTAACTCCGCATCAATTGATCTTCTCCACGTTCTAGCAGGTGCGCCAACACGGCGGCCGCTTCCTTGTGGATTCCAACGGAGCGCTAGTCTAGCAATGCTGGTATTTGGCCTTCGGAGTGTGTGGCCTATCCACCGCCATTTCCGTTGACATACCTCTGTGGAAGCGGGGGTTTGGTTTGTCGTATTAAGTAGATCCTCATTTCTTATGCGATTCGGCCACCATATATTAAGAATTTGCCTTAAACATTTGTTTGTAAAGGTTTGCAGTCGTTTATCGATGGCATTTGTGCGTTTCCATGTTTCGCAGCCGTAATACAGGATGGTCTTGACATTCGAGTTGTATATTCGTAACTTCGTTGTTGTTGATATTTGCCGAGATTTCCAAATAGCTCGAAGAATGCCAAATGCAGATTTTGCCTTATTAATACGCGATTTAATGTCCTCGTCTGCGCCACCTTTTGTAGTTACTAAACTACCCAGGTAATTAAAGGTATCTACACGCCCAATAACCTCGTTATTCACATTGATGTGTGTCAACGGGTTTGCGCCATAGCCTCCGGGCATAATCTTTGTCTTGGAAATATTAATTTCAAGACCAGCTATACGAGATTCAGCAGTAATAGCGTTAGTATTCAGCAGTAATAGCGTTGGGATGTAAATGGGATGCAGTTGTTTCCTGGGTTTCCTGCTAACAGGTAAACAACTGTATTCAATTCCTACTCACACTTCCTAGTGGTACATCCTGGAAACCTGAGTAACCTAGTTGAAGACGCGGTAAACAACCCGAGTGGGATTCTAGGTCAGGGCCAACGTGAGAGGGAGTCATCTTGGAGCCATTCCGACGTATTTGGTCTAAGGGTCTAAGATAATTGTACTTGGTGAAGTACGAAACTGTAGCGTCTGTTCAACATGTTAGTTGCGGCTACAAGCGGGCGTCTGTCTCGGATCAAGCGGCTCGCTTTACAAACGTGGCTCTTGTCTTTGGACTCATCATCCATCGACTTAGCACTTATGATGTTTTAAGCATGGAAAGAAACAACATTACAGAATATACTACTCCAAGGGGTAATCATGCGAGAAATCCCCCTGCTACGGCAGCTGGCACAAGGATTTTGGAGATGCCTAATCTATGCAAGAACATCCTGATGAATGGAACCAATCCTATCCGAAGAAATCGGACTATAAAAACAGATAATTTATTAATATATTATATGGAAAATTAACTATGAACATTATTCATGAAAATTATGATATAATTTCAGTATAATTATAAAACTACAAATATTATTAAGCGTTTTTACAATGTATTTTTCATTTTAGCGTCCTTCCATATCAACATATTGATAACACTCGTGATTAATGTCACTTAAGAACTTAAGGATTTTCTATTTTCAACAGATACAGACGTTAAGGTAAAGTGACAGCAGAATTCACTAACTGCTCTAACTGCTTTACACACAATAGAAACGATCAGCTGTGACGTTCCGTTCCGGCGGCCTCACGCTAAGTTCAACTAATCCATGCTTTAAATGTAGCTGCCGTCCCCAAAATAATTAAGTAGCTGACTTAGAGGCGACGATTGCAGCCAACGACTTTTGTAGTTGGTGTTCGTGTAGCCTGCTGTTGTCTATGTGTTTAATGCATTAGCGTGAGGCCGCCGGAAGCTGATCGTTTCTACTGTGTGTAAAGCAGTTAGAGCAGTTAGTGATTTCTGCTATCACTTTACCTTAACGCCTGAATCTGTTGAAAATAGAAAATCCTTAAGTTCTTAAGTGACATTAATCAAGAGTGTTGTCAATATGTTGATATGGAAAGACGCTTAAATAAAAAATACATTGTAAAAACGCAAAATATTTGTAGTTCTGTAATTATACTAATATCATAGCAGAATTTGCATGAACAAAGTTTGTAGTTAATTTTTTATACATTATTTTCCATAAATTATCTGTTTTTTTTTTTTGATACAATTTCATAAATCTTTTAACAGAAAAAAGTAGTTTTATGTTCTGTAATGAGTCGAACGTCTGATAGCCGAAATGGTAATGCCAATAATCCTGCGACAAGCTGTGATTTGACACTGTTGATCTATTCTCTGTTAAAAAGAAGAGTTATCCCATTAAACCTGAGACAATTGAGCATTTTAAGGCCGAAATTTGTGATTTCAATGTGTAAGGCCCGCCGTGTCATAAATATGAATAAACTAATATTCCACTTCTAACCAATAAAGTTTTACTTTAAAACAAAAATGAAATTTGGCGAAATTTTTATAGAATTTTTAATTTTAAACTTTTATATCACCCACCTTAAATGCCCCGCCCTATATATAGAGACTTTAATATAAAAAAAAGATATATATTCGTCAGAGCCAAAAATTGCTCAATTAATGTTGTTTTTTAATAAATATTAAAAAAACCGCGATTAAAAAAAATCTAAAATCGCTGCAACTCTAAGAATAAAGACGAAAAAATGTTTAAAAAAAATCCCTCTTTTTATTTCTCGATCGAAATGAAAATAAATTTTCATCGGCAATGATATTTATACTTGATGGATTAAAAAAAAATTAAACTATCTCCGGTCTCTGTTAATAAACTATTCTTATACGCCCTTCAATACCGGCCACAATAGGATCATTGACTTGCATAAACTTTATAATAGACTCCAAATCGCCAGGGCCTCTTCTAAAATTTTAAATATATAAGTATAAATGTACAAGGATTATTATTAATAGAATATTACCTAAAATCTTTAGCATTTTCTTTGATTAAATTAAAGCCATCTTTACCATTCGCTAGATAATCCATTAGAACTATTTTATAGTCTTTATCCGATTCTAGTTTGACATAAGCCGGAACATTGCAATCTTGACAACGTATTTTTAATTCTTGAACTCGTTGACCAATAGGATTTGTTATGTTGTAAACAACTTTCAATCCGGAGACCTGAGGAAATCTATAAGAATAATTACTTTGTGCTGTCAAGGGACTGATGCAGTCTTCCATTAGTTGCCGTATTGTGGAACCACTCAGGGTTACAGCAAAAATATCATTTTCCCAGGGGCACATAGTTATTAAGTGCTTATAAGTGAGATCTAAAATAAAGAAATTTAATAAAAAGGTTTGTCAAAATTTTGGGACATCAAACATTATAGAACTTTGAAAGATTGAATTAAAAAATCCGTCCTAATGTTGCTGTAACTTATACTCGTATAATAAGAAGTGTATAAATTCTTATTATACGAGTATAAAAATATTTTAAGTATAATTTAGAATCGCTTACCTCCCACCTCTAAAGGCACTCGAAAATGGCTCTGGGCAGTAAATGCTACCGTAATATTACTCCAATTGGGACTATCATAATTTTGTTCTTCCAAAAACTAAAATGGATTAATATGGAAATGTGTATAGACTTAAAGTGGGGATTTGAAAATAAGCTTTGAACCTACCGCATATAACATGGCATCCGTCACAAAGTTTCCAAGGTTACATTCTCCAGTAGAGCATTCTCTCTGTTGTAAGTAAACTGCAGTTCGACCAATCACACTATTTCCAACAAGGTCAATTTCTTGGCGCCATGGCTTTAAAGCATCTTTTACGGAAACGTCTACAAAATTTAAAGAGTTACATTAAAATAATATTTTACCCAATATATTATGTATCAAATAAATAACAAGTATAAAAGCACTATAGTCGGTCAAGCCCGACTTTTCAATATCTTTGAATGTTTTTCTAATAATCTGTTATCTTGAGGGCTTGTGGCTTAGTTGGTTAACACGTCAACTACTCAGCATAACACAATTCTATCAGGGTTCGAGATTCAGTAACGGCAATATTGATTTTTATTATTATTAATTACCACAGCATCCTCTACCGGCGGTAAGCACTACATCATTAACACGCCGTAGAATAATAACCCGTCAAAGTAACAATAGATGGCACAACTTTACTGAATAATATGAAGCTTTAACTTGCCTTCTCATCTTATTTCATTAAATACAAGTAAATCTGTGGCTTCAAAGGGCCAAAATAAAGGGTGGTTAAATTGTAAGGGCCGATGTTGAATGTGAACCACACCTAAACGCCAAGTTTTTTTCCGAATTTTATTTGACATTTCTCTATTTCAGACTTACTCAATTTGAACCATGGAGAGATACACAATCCAACAACGTGTTAAAGTTATCCAGACTTATTATGAAAATGGACGTTCAAATCAAAATGCATATCGTGCACTTCGTGATTTTTTTGGTCAATTTGATTTGGTCAATGTGCGTACAATCGCAAAAATCGTAGAAAAATTCGAGCAAACCGGGTCTGTAGAAGATGTGAGAACACCAGTGCATGCTCGTACTGCAGAAAATATTGCTGCTGTTCGCGATAGTGTGGCTGAAGAGCCGTCCACCTCAACTCGTCGTCGTGCCCAACTATTGTACCTCTCACGCTCGTCGTTGATGAACATTATGCATAAAGACTTGCATTTACACGCTTACAAGGTGCAATTGGCTCAAGAACTAAAGCCTCTTGGCCATTCCAAACGTCGTGAATGGGCAGAATGGTGACAAGAAATGGCAACAGTGGATGATCAATTTTCGAAGAAAATCATCTTCAGTGATGAGGCACATTTTCACCTGAGTGGATTCGTCAATAAACAGAATTGCCGCATTTGGGCGAATGAGAATCCAAGAGGGATTGTCGAAAAACCAATGCACCCACAAAGAGTGACTGTTTGGTGCGGTTTATGGGCTGGCGGCATCATCGGGCCGCATTTTTTCCAAAATGAGGCCGTTCAGGCATTTACTGTGAATAGTGTTCGCTATCGTGAGATGATAACGAACTTTTTATGGCCCGAATTGGAAGATAAGGATGTGGACGATATGTGGTTTCAGCAGGACGGTGCCACTTGACACACAGCTAACGAAACAATGGCTCTTTTGCGCAACCAATTCAATGGCCGTGTTATCTCATGTAATGTCGATGTCAATTGGCCGCCAAGATCATGTGATTTGACACCGTTGGACTTTTTTGTTTGGTCTTATTTGAAAGAAAAGGTGTACGTCGATAAGCCAGCAACAATTCAAGAGCGAAAGGATGAGATAATTCGGCACATTAACGGCATAGAACCTCCATTATGCCTCAGGGTCATCGAAAATTTGGACCATCGGATGGAGGTGTGCCGCCGTAGTCGCGGCACCCATTTGGCCGATATTTTGTTCCATACATAATTGAGTAATACCAATATATCATAGTAAAATAAAATTACAATAATTTCCTAAATAGTTTGTGTTTTATTCAAAATCAACATCGGCCCTTGAAATTTAACCACCCGATATTTATTTTATTTTGAAAAAAACTAGCAGTTAAGTATTCATCTCATATGGGTCAACTGGATATATCGGGTTTTTCAAAAGGGACGCTACAAAAGAACAGCGACATGGACAGCATACGACGCCATATTTCTTGCAGCTCTTTTGACATTTCTTTCAGTAGGGTTTGCCATTTCGTAATGGAAAGATATACGATCCAACAACGAGTCGAAATTATTAAAATTTATTACCGAAATTCGGAGTCAGTGGCCTCAACGTTAAGAGCGCTACGTCAAATTTATGATGAGGTTCATTTCTGGCTGAATGGCGTCGACAACAAACATAATATGAGTTATTGGTCAGGCGGCAATCCACACGTACAAGATGGGTCAATACGGTTTGGTGCGGTTTATGGACCGTCATTGTGCCGTACTTCTTCCGTAATGATCAAGACCGGCACGTTACAGTGAATAGCAATAGCTACTGTTTAATGATAACCGAATATTTTTAACTCCAATTAGATTATATGGACTTGGAGGACATGTGGTTCCAACAGAACGGCGCCACAAACCACATAGCGAATGTCACAATCAATTTATTGAAAACCAAGTTTTGAGAACGTTTTATCTCACGAAATGGTCCAGCCGATTGGCCGTCTCGGTCGTGAAATTTGATGCTGTTAGACTATATCCAGTGGGGCTACGTCAAGTCTATGGTCTATGCCAACAAGCCAGCGACGATTGAAGAACTTCGTACGAATATCGAACTTGAAATTGTAGCTGCATCGGCCAATTTATGCTTGAAAACCGTCGAAAATTGGGTTCAGTGTGGTGGCCATATAAAAGAAATCGAGTTCCATACATAACGGCATCAACCGTTTTTGTTCTTATTAAAAAATCCTCTACAATAACATTGTAGGTAGACGAGATACCAAGGCTGATGGTCCTTACTTGTGTTGTGAGAGACTTTTCCTGAAACTGAACTTATTTCTTTGGAGCCTTATTATCTTATCTTGCCTTGTCGTACAGTAGGGAATAATTATGGTGATATAGAGCCCTGGGGCCAAATTACCGCATTCGATATCTATCGAAAACTCAGACTTTTAAGCAAATATTGTGAAGTATACTTTAGGGATGTTCAAAGTTACTTCGATGCAAAAAGTTTTTTGAAATTTTGTATCCATATGATTCGTTTTTAAAAATATATATTGTTCAATTAAAACTCTTTTACTATTCCCAGCAAAACTTTGGTAACGGCAAGTACTCTGGTATCTGGTTACCTTGTAATGACTACAGCATACCCTCCGAATAACTAATAAGTTATTACATAAGTACTTATTTGTAATTAAAATGGTAAGTTGAACTGAATGGCCCGGGTTCAAATCCCACCAAGAGCAACAATTTTTTTTATTTTTTTTTTATTAAAAATGTATTTTTAAACGATTTTTGAATTTTAAAAACATAAATATTACCTTCTGTAAAAAAATTTTTGGAAAACTAACTCACGGTAATGAAAAAATACTATCATGAGTCAATTTTGATTATGTAGGCTACATACCTATTGGATACCAAGCAACGGTTCTGCTTGGTCTTAACTTGGTAAGCATAGACTTATCTTGGTTATCCTTTATTTCAACTGTGGACACTGACCTCCTAGTGACATCACCAAAAGAGCTACGTTACGTAGTGAGCTAACATGTACCGCGAGTTGTAAAATAAGAACGATAAAAAATGGGATGGAAAGACCAAGTAGAGGAAAAATGTTCATAACTTGGCCTATAAAATTGAAGAATATTCGCACAAGATCGAAGAAAATAGGTTGTATCTATAGGCCATTTAAGTAAGTAAGAGCCAATATTATATAAAAACTTATACAAAAGGGAAGATTTAAATTGTTTAAGTTTTAAAATAATTAAAAAACACTTCTTTTTTGTTTATTAAATGCATTAAACATTTACAAAAAATCGTATAGAAATATGTTTCCAAAAATTACAACAAAGCAAAAAAGCAGAGAAAAACAAAGTTATTGTCACATGATTTTGGATCTAAAAATAAAAATTGTTTATATTAATTATAAGCTGCTAAGTTTTCAACATATGAAGTAGCTCGGTGGAAGAGTCTCCGCCTAGCAGTCGGAGGGTCTGGGTTCGAGCCCCCATGGGGTCATAAGAAAAAATTTGTATTTCGTTTAAAAATATGTTTTTTAAATAAAACAACAACAAAAAAGTTGTTGTTGTTGTTGTTGTCTTCCAATTACTTACCCAAGTCATTACATTTCTGCAATTGGTAAGTACTTGCCTCCAATGACATCCCCATGTTAATGTAATGACTTAAACAGTGAATGAGTAAGTAGTTCGTGTTCAATAGTTTAACTGTTTAACTCATTATTTGGTAATGAAAAGTTTTGCTGGGTTGTTCATCTTTTGGCAAATAACTTCAAAAAAATATAGTAAACTTATTCTTATTCTATACAAATGTTTTGAAAATATCTAAAATTTCAATCTTCGATATCGATCGAAATCTTAAATATTTTCATGCCGTAATTTGGCCCCTGGTGATCTGGCTGACATAAACAATGCCGACTTAAAAACTTTTTTCATTTCAGAAGAGAAGCCTATACGAGGTATATTTCAAAAATAAGGTAAATTTTAATCTTTTTCTTAAAATATTTTCTTATTCATTCCCGAAGCAGTTCTGCTATGCACTTTTTGGTATGCTCTTAAGCTCTCTCAGCTTTCATGGGTCCCTTCAATCATGGGAACAGGAAAAAGTCCCAAGGGGAAAAATCTGGTGAATACGGTGGCTGAGGCACGATTACAATTTGTTTTTGACAAAAAAATTACGAAAAGGAAAAGACGTTTTCTTCGTATTGTGTCTCGCAGGCGGCGCATATATTTAAGCTAGTTCTCCTCATTATCGGTTATCGAAAAAACAGTCAGCAAAACCTTCACATTTGATAGAACTTGGCGTGCTTTTTTTGGACTCGGTTCTCCTGGGCTCTTCCATTGTGACTATTGAACTTTGGTTTCGATGTCATAACCATATACCCAAGATTCGTCATCAGTTATGACTCTTAAAGGGAAATCTGGACCGCTAACGTCATTCAACAATTCCTGAGCTATGCTCAGCCGACCATTTTTTTTTTTTTTGGCAAAATTCGGCAGAAAATCGCAGGACACACAATAAACTTTTATGTCAGTCTATATAGACAAGTATAGCAACATAACATAATAAAAAAGTTGATAATGAAATGAATGTAGCCCTCGAAATTTTAAAATTCACCTTATTTTTTAAACAATCCTCGTATTGTATATACGATTGGGTTACCTTCTTTGGAAAAAGGATAGTAGAGAGGTTTTTTATTCAACACTCTAATGGCACGTCAAGACTGTTTTTAGAACAATGAAGTTGACGTATTATTCAAGCTTTTTGTTCACAGCCGATTTTTTTTTTTGCATCGATGGCGTGTTAATGATGTATGTAGATCTTACCGCCGGTATAGGTTGCTGTGGCAATTAAACATTTTAATAAATGTGACCTTCTCCGAGAAAAGTGTTGATTGTGGTACCTAAAAGGGTGTAGAATAAGATGAAATGAGTTAGATTTCTAAAAAAAATATTTACCCCATAAAAGTGTTCAAAACGAACTTGGGGAAAATCGATAAAAATGGGTAAAATACTAAAATTTTATTTTTTGTTTTTTTTTTTATTTTTCTCAAAACTTAATTTTCACACACTAGGTCCTTTTTCTCGGAGAAGGTCACATATTGTTAATTAATAATAATATGTTGTCGCGATTGAGGCTCGAACCCAGATTTAAAATTTGTAATAAAATAAACTTCTTCTTAGTGGGTGAGTCTGATTACCGGATTACCACACTAACCTAACAATAAAAATACTTTTTTTTTATCCAAATCAATGCGAAAGCATGCATTAAATATTTTATTTTGAATGAAATTAGTTTTAATTTAAAATTAAACTTAAAAATTATGTTTGAAATTTGGATATATAACTAAGAATCAATCCAGTGACAGTGGTAAAGTTTCTATACGTCCTTCGAGGCCCACATAAATAGGAGATGTTGTATTCACTTTCTCTAATATAGCTGTCATTATGGTAGAATATTCCCTAAAACGAAATATATTTCAAAATATCATAATCTTTTACCAAAATCTAAAATCATTTTAAACTAAAACTTACTCTCTATTTGATCCAAATTGCTTGAACATCGAAAATCCATAGCCACCACCAGCTACATAGCGCGTTGCTACAATTCTATAAAATTTCTTTAAATCCAAGTCCTCATATATAGGCACTTCACACTGGCAACAGCGAGTTTTTACTTTCAAAACTCTTTGATTTAAAGGATTCCTTAAATTGAAACTAACTTTTAAGCCAGAGACTTGTAAAAATGCATTAGTGGCATTATTTGTTAGATCTATGCGGGATACACTCTTCTCCAATGCAGCTTTTAAGTGGACACCTTCTAAGTCGAATGCTACTAAAGGCTCTTCAAATGGACATAAACGATAAATCTGTCCATAAGTTATATCTGGAAGATTCATAAAATTTTCTTAAAAAGGTTAACTCTTATTTACAATCTAATAATAAAAACCTCCTTGGGCAAAAGCTATAGGCAATTCACTAGCTACTGTTAAAGCTATAGAAACATTAGTCCAATTTGCCTGAGTGTAGGGTGTTAAACTCAATATCTGTAAAGTGGGTTAATAAAATTTAGTTAAAAGGCTTATTTCAAAAACTATGGAACTTCAAGCATTTTATCAAATATCTAGTTTTACGAAAGTGTATTGCACTAGGATTCTAAATTATTGCAATTTTTTATACCCTTCACCAACAGGTGAAAGGGTATTATAAGTTTGTGATTCCGTTTGTAATTTTTTTATTAGTGATCGTAGACCCCATAAAAATTATACCGATCGACTCAGAATCGGGAGGAGAATCGATTAAGCGATGTCCGTCTGTCTGTCCGTCCGTCTGTCTGTTGAAATCAAGTTTCTGAAGCCCCTGGAGGATGGATTTACATAAATTATATATCAGATTTTAGGAAATTCTCCCGCAATGAACGCTATTAAATTTCATTAAAATCGGTTTATAAACACCGAAAATATCGGAAAAATACAAAAAATTAGACGAAAATTTAAAAATTTTTGATTGAAACACACTTTTAAATAGCAAGAGAAAAAAGATACTCCTGGTTAGGGGTATAACCAATTTTTGGCCCTAGCACTACGCGATAGCGCGTATTGTGTTATGTAGGAAAAAAATTTTGTTAAAAAATTTTAAATATTTTACTAATAAATTAAAAAAAGTTTAAAATTTTCTTAAGTATTAAGGGAAATGAATTTCAGATTTAACGTGCGTGTTGTTTTGCATAATGGGTAAATATCCTGTGCCACTTTTATAGCACGTTCTGCACAAATGTTGCTTCGCTGTTGGTTTGGAATCACGGAATCTTCTTTAATCCAATGCCTTTTAAAACATGCATGGGCATTCTTAAATCCTACTAAAGATTGTTCCAAAGCTGTGGAGTATTCTTTGTTAAAACGATGATCGGAAAACCATATTTCGGACCATGCTCCACATATAAATTCACAAATTGGGGTAAGTTGGTCTCGATATTTTGGAATAAGGACAAAAGCCAGTATAGCAAGAATGGCTCTTGAGTTCCATCGTGCGTTGCTGATTGGTGGTATTGTTTTAAATTTTATATACGGAAAATAATTATTTTTTTGTAGTAGTTAAACGCAGAACAAAGCTCGTACAAGTACTGCATATCGTCCCGCCATTTAATGTTTTTGACTTTTATGTATTTTTGATGCTGAATATAGTTTCGTTTTAGATCCTCGTAGTTGTTAATTACTTCCGAAACAAAATTATAGGCGATATTTGGAGATGATGTTTTTCCATCTAATAGTTCATCCATAACATGCCTTAGGAGCAAGTCTAAAACGTGGTGTTGACAACCGATATACTGTGGTGGAGGAAAATCAAGTATTTTATAATGGTCTTTTAGTAATTTAACAACACCATTTTTGTGACCAGTGTTTACACTTGTTGTGTCACAAATAACCATTTTTATGGATTTCCATAACTCAAATTTGTTTAGCGTTTCTTTAATACCATCAAATATTGTGAGGGCTTTTCCATTTTCCAAAACAAGCACTGATAATTTTATTTCCTTGTATTCGTTTTTTAGAACTATTACCTGGATTTCTTTACTGCCAATTTTTTTTCCGTCAAAATGCAAACACCACCTTTCATTTTTCAAGGATTCCTTTAACATCTGTTCTTTACGCTCGGCTGTTTTGATTACAGCTTTATAAATAGCTGGCTGTGATGGAGTTGCAATTTGAACTCCAGATCCTGCTATTTCCTTGCAAATTTTTGCAGCTTTTTTTGTACTAACATTGACTTTAGTAACTAATCCAACTGCTGGATTTATCAGTGATTCATTTAATTTTGAATTTTTTGGTGGCTTATAATTGGACTCATCGGAAGAGTACCGGCTCTCATTCTCTGATACCGAATTTTCGTCTGTCATAACTTCTTCCAAGTTACTTAGTTCGGATTTCGTACACACATTCTCACTAGTAATATTGAAGATATCTTCAAAATTATGTCCTTGTGATGTTTTAAGGTATTTATCATATGTTCCAATCAGTTTACCAACTTTTCTGTTTATTGATTTCATTTGAATTTTTTGTACTTCCATTTTACTCCACAGATCGCTAAGTTCTTTTGAAATAATTTTATGTCTCCCTTTTTTTGATCTTTCCGAAGCAGCTAGAGCATGAAACCTTCCAATAATCATTTTTTGTGTTGGCATTTTTCCTAATTGATGTAGCGGAACAACAACATCTGGAATATTTCTCCCCATCGTTGTACTATCTTTAAATTTGGTCAACACATTCACCCAGTTTTCAGAATTTTTCAAAACACTTAAACTACTTCTTTTAAACTCCATTATTTTGAAGTATTAAGCAAAAAAAACGGAATACTAATAACACGTTAGTATACAATATTCAACAAAAAATTATAAACTAATAATACATTTTTATTTTATTAGGTATTTTCCATAAAAAATCTGGATTAAAAATGAATAGCACTATTCCCTGATCTGAGGTGCAACCATTATAACATAAAAAAAACTGTGAATTTTTGATTAAATATATAAAAGCAAATAAAGAAAAAAAAATTACTAGTTTTTCAACTTTACAGCGTTTTGTGGGTGACCTTTTTGGAACACCGCGAAAAACTAATACTATTTTTTTTAATAGTTTTTAATGGACTATTCGACTATGCTAGGGCCATTTTGATATTTGCAAAAAATGGGAATAAGTTATACCCCTACTCCTGGTGTACATGTGATAATATGTTATATATCAGATTGTGAAAATAGTTTCCCAAAGCACTCTGTAAAATTGGTCCATAAACAACTGAGATATCGCCAAAACACTGAATTTGATGTATCGCAAATTGCCCAAAGTTCGCATTAGAGACTGTTTGTTGAAAAAATGAAATGCAGAAATAGGAAAAACCATCCTCCTTTAGCACGGACCTACATAAATTTTATATCAGATTTTAGGAAATTCCCCCGCCAAGCACGTTATTAAATTTTATCAAAAGCGGTCCATAAACAATTGAGATATCGCCATAACACTACATTTGATGTACAGCAAATTGCCCAAAGTACGTGTTTAAGAAATTTTGTTTACATTTTGTAAGTATTGTTTCAGCGATATCTCAGGTGTTTATGGACCGATTGTGATGAAATTGGACATCGTTCTTTGTGTGAGGATTTTCTAAAATCTATACTCCACAAATCTGATTACGAATACCATTCAAATTGTACCGATCAACTCAGAATCGGCAGGAGAATCGATTTCGCGACCTCCGTCCGTCCGTCTGTTTGTCTGTCTGTCCGTCCGTCTGTGTGTTTGTCCGTCCGTCCGTCTGTTTTTTTGTCCGTCCGTCTACCTGTCTGTAATTTTTTCTGTTGTAGTCAAGTTTTTGGAGCTCCTGTTTTGTGGATATCTCAGGTGTTTATTCAGAATCGGCAGGAGAATCGATTTCGCGACCTCCGTCCGTCTGTTTGTCTGTCTGTCCGTCTGTGTGTTTGTCCGTCCGTCCGTCTGTTTTTTTGTCCGTCCGTCTACCTGTCTGTAATTTTTTCTGTTGTAGTCAAGTTTTTGGAGCTCCTGTTTTGTGGATATCTCAGGTGTTTATTTTAATGAAATTTAATAGCGTATTTCGCAGGGGATTATCTAAATCCTGATGCATTCGGTAATTTGTGGTAGATATAATTTAGCGTTTAAGCAATGGTGTTTTGATCGACAATGATAAAATTCAGGGTAGGACAATATCCTAAAATTTTGTGTAAAATCCAGGAGCTCCACAAATCTGATTTTAGCAGACAGACACTCTGCATTAATCTTAATTTTGTGTCTGACTTTTGAACATTATGATAACATTTGAGAATGTATGTGTTTTTGGGTTGCATGCCAGAATACTTAAACTTCATCAAATCGATGTGCTATTGCAAATGTAAGGGCATCTACATTTTGAAGCATCTTTTCTGCATGGTTTATCTGGTCTATCGAACTTTATTAAATGTTCGTAAAATATGTGTCTATTTTATTTCGAAGCTATTGGCTGGCTTAAATATGCATTCTCTACTTGTAGTCTAGTAATCATTATCTTTCACAAAGGGACCACTTAAAAACCCAAGTGAAGCTTCCCTAGACATCAGTTACCTGCCCAACCTAACCTTTGGGCGCATAACTATTCTAGATGATGACGCCACCGAAAAGCTTTTCTTTTTCCGACTCTTAATTTTAAAGACTCTTTGCATATAATACTAGTATAACCAAATTTTGCTAGGAATTACATTAAGTACTTTTGCAACATCGTTGGTGAAGGGTATCCAAGATTCGGCAAAGCCGAATATACCACTCTTACTTGTTATTATTGTAATAAATAGTTTTTTTGTTAAAACCAAAAAACTTTGGTGAGGGCAACCTTTCCTGTACGTGTTTCTATGGTTGGTTTGACCATCATTATCATGAATACATATAAAGCGTCTCATTTAATAGGTAAGTTTTTACTGAAGAGATTGTATGGGAGCTATGGTAAAATATGGACCGATTTAAAAAAAAATTTGGTACCGTGTACATACGCAGTCCCAGCAAAACTTTTCATTACCAAGTAATGAGTTAAACAGCTAAACTATTGAACACGAACTACTTACACATTCACTGTTTAAGTCATTACATTAACATGGGGATGTCATTGGAGGCAAGTATCGGGTGTTTTTTATTGAGGTATAGAACTTTAAGTTGGCACCACTTTTTTAACTGGCGGCCATTTTGTCAGCTGTCAAGTGATTAATATTTAGTTTGGTTTGCCATTTCATCATGAACAGGTTGACAAAAGAACAACGCTTGCAAATCGTGCAAATTTATTTCGAAAATAATGGTTCAGTTCGCGAAGTTTACCACAAGCTCCGTCCATTTTATGGTCGACATAATCGTCCATCAGAGCAATTAATTCGGTTAACCATGGATCGTTTTCGCACTACGTTTACTCTATGTGATAATACGCATCCGCAGCGACGTCGAACAGTGCGCACCGAAGAAACAATTGCCACTGTAGAGCAAAGTGTTGAAGAGGACCCGAATAAATCGATTCGCCACCGTGCACAGCAATTGGAGCTTTGTCCATCAACTTTATGGAAGATTTTGCGCAAAGATCTTGGCTTGCGACCTTACAAGATCCAGCTTGTGCAAGAATTAAAGCCGCGAGACCATGCAATGCGTCGTGATTTTGGTGTATGGGCCGAAAATGAGATTGATCTCGATGCTGATTTTCATCGCAAAATTTTGTTCAGTGATGAGGCTCATTTTTGGTTGAATGGCTACGTCAACAAGCAAAATTGCCGCATTTGGAGTGAAGAGAATCCACATGAGACCCTTGAGACGCCATTACATCCACAAAAACTGACTGTTCGGTGTGCTCTATGGGCTGGTGGAGTCATTGGGCCATACTTCTTCCGAAATAATGCTGGAGAGTCAGTTACCATAAATGGAGACCGGTATAGAGCCATGATAACCGACTATTTTGTTCCCCAATTGGATGGCATGAATGTGGATGAGTTGTGGTTCCAACAAGACGGCGCTACATGCCACACAGCGCACGTCACAATTGATTTATTGAAGGAAACATTCGATGAGCGCATAATTTCGCAGAATGGACCTGTCAATTGGCCACCAAGATCGGATTATTTTCTTTGCGGATATGTGAAGTCGCTCGTCTACGCCAACAAACCAGAAACGTTAGGGGACTTGGAAGCCAACATTCGTGGCGTTATTGCCAACATACGGCCCCATATGCTCGAAAAAGTAGTTGAAAATTGGACCTGTAGAATTGGCTTTATTTGAGCCAGCCACGGCGGCCACATGCCCGAAATCATATTTAAACATTAATGGCATAAAATTATCCTTCCAATAAAGCCAAATTGATGGACATTAAAACGATTTTCTTTTGTTTTATTTCAATTCGAAGTTCTATACCTCTAAAAAAAACACCCATTACTTACCAATTGCAGAAAAATAATGACTTGGGTATGTAATTGGAAAACAACAACAACAACTTTTTTTGTTGTTGTTTTATTTGAAAAAAAATATATTTTTAACGAAATACAAATTTTTTTTATGACCCCATGGGGGCTCGAACCCAGACCCCTACGACTGCTAGGCGGAGACTCTTCCACTGAGCTACTTCATATGTTAATTATAATTAATATATACAATTTTTACTTTTAGATCCAAAATTATGTGACAATAACTTTGTTTTTCCCTGCTTTTTTTGCTTTGTTGTAATTTTTAGAAAAATATTTCTATACGATTTTTTGTAAATGTTTAATGCATTTAATAAAAAATAAAGAAGTTGTTTTTTAATTATTTTAAAACTTAAATAGTTTAAATCTTCCTTTTTGGTTATATAACATTGACATTTGCTTACTTAAATGGCCTATAGTTACAACCTGTTAAGGTCAAAGTCCGATCATATTTTAGAATTCCATGGATTTCGATATTGTGCGAATATTCTCCAATTTTATAGGCCAAGCTTTGAAAAATGTTCTTTTACTTGGTCTTTTCATCGAAGTTTCGGACGTCCTCTTCTAGCATTAGGTGGTGGAACATTTTAATTCTAATTTTATCCTCTTCATAGCAATTATTTTTTCCAAGAGAGGGTTACTAGCCCGGCGTCCTACACCATTTTTATCGATCTTATGGGACAACTCTCGGTACATGTTAGCTCACTACATTAAGGGGTGTTAGGATTCGTAGGATTCGAACCGGGGCCATTCAGTTTAAATTACCATCTTAATTACAAATAAGTACTTCTGTAATAACTTATTAGTTATTCGGAGGGTATGTTGTAGTCATTACAAGGTAACCAGTTACCTGAGTACTTGCCATTAAAAAAGTTTTGCTGGGGTACTTTTCATGAAAATATACTGATATTTGCGGCCAATAGCCATGGTCCTACTACCAAAAGAATTGTCTGTGTCAAATTTTATTAAATTATCTTTAGAACTGCCACCTGTACTTTAATTACAAGGTTAACATGGGGGTACAGATGGACGGACGAATCGACTCAGGAAGTGATTCTAATGTGGGGTTTATACAACTCAAGCGTCTGACGATTGAGTAAAATTTACATGTATTTTGTTTTTGTTACAATAACAAAACACATGTAAATTTCACTCAATCGTCAGGCGCTTGAGTTATATAAACCCTACATAAGTCTATTGGCATACTTAAAAGTGGGTCTAAGACCAATATTTCTAAGCGTTACATACATCATCACAGTCTTATAAGAGTAGAAAAATTTGATGTTTTTTTTTACTTGGGGGACCGACCATCGTACTTCAAAAAATAAATGTTTTGTTATTTTAATTTTAAAATTTATTTTACATACCTTATGTAACATTGCATCAGTATAAAAATTTCCCATATTACATTCTTTGTATTCACATTCGCCATTTTCTAAATTCACTTTAGTTTCACCGATTTTTTCATTACCAGCTTTTTCAATTATACTTTTCCAGGCGGGAATGAAGTTTTTAACCTCTGAATCTATAAAAATTTAGCAACAATAATTTGTTAATGTTATTTAAATTGGATTAAGAGGTTTTCGCAGATACTTTGAGGATTACTCCAAATCTTAACTCTTAATATTACTTTTTGTTTAACATTTTTATGAATTCAAAGGAAATATTAAAAATTTCCGGAAGCATACTTTTGCCTTTTTGATGTTTGTCTTGGGTAAATACAATATCTGTGGCAATATGGAAGAGTAGCTTAAGTCGACATAAGAGAGAATTGAGTTAAGGCGTTTATTGCATAACAGAAGCAAAGGCGCTAAAATGTGTTCAGTCCGTTTAAAAAATTCGGGTTTTTGTCAATGTTATGTATGTTTACATTTTAGCTTAAGTTTTTTGAATCAATAACGCATTGATCAAAACAACTTATGTACACAAATATTTTTGTGAACATATTCATATTTTTCTTTTATCATATACTTCACCTAAACTGTATAAATGTTGTCCTTAAAAATATAAAGTCATTAATTTCAAACAACTTATGTTTATATAAAACTACACAATATATACTTTGTATTTAAACAGAACCGCTTAAAGTAACTTAAGGTCCAGTTCAACGCAAATTTCAGTTTCGAAAAACAGCTTAAGTAGAAAAAACGTTTAATCTTCTGAATTTAACAATATTTGTATACCCACCATCAAAAAGAATGGGGGGTATATTGAGATTGTAATTCCGTTTGTAATTTCCTTAATATGGGCTCAAAAACCAAAAACGATATATATTCTGAATCCTTATGAAATTCTAAGACGATTGAGCCATGTCCGTCTGTCTGTCCGTCTGTCTGTTGAAATCACGATAACGCCTAAACGAAAGGAGCTAGGTCACTGAAACTAAGTAAAAATATTCTTTATCTCTGAGAAAATTTTGGTATTGAAACTGGGCAAAATCGGTTCACATTTGACCATAGCTCCCGTATAACCTCGTCTAGGCTAATCGCTTATTTGTTAATAAATGACAAATTATAGCAGCTATGATGGTATATAGTAGTTTTACATTAGCCCTAGGCAGCGTGTAAAATTTCATCAAAATCGGTTCACATTTAAATAGTCATAGCTCCCATACAAAAAACTTACGAAAACAGCCTGAATTTCACCTAAAATACACTTAAATGCCAATAAATCTAAAAGTATAACAGATATAACCACTAAATTTGGCACAAGAAAGTCTTATATCAATGCCAGCCAGTGTGCAAAATTTTGTCGCAATCGGTCACCATTTGACCTAGCTCCCATATAAAAAACTTACGAAAACACAAAAATTCAAAAAGAAAAGGGGATTTATGTCCGTCTGTCCGTCAGATAAAATCATGATAGCTCCTTAACTACAAAAGCTACTAAGACTAAATAAGGCACAAGAAAGTCTTATGTCAATGCCAGCCAGTGTGCTAAATTTTGTCACAATCGGTCAACATTTGACCATAGCTCCCATATAAAAAACTAATGGAAACACAAAAATACATAAAGAAAAGGTTGTTTATGTCCGTCTGTCCGTCAGATAAAAGCACGATAGCGCCTTAACGAAAAGAGCTAAAGGGGCAAAATTTTACAAAAGTATTTTGGATGTCTTGAAAAAGAAGTGTGTTGAAAATGGACAAAATCGGTTCAAATTTAGTTAGAGCTCGCATATAACCCCGCCCCGGGAAACACATGAATGCTGATAAATTGAATACAATTGTAATAGCTATGACGATTAAATTTAAAATAGGGAAGTTTTATGCAATTTTTGATCAGTTTATCAAATTTTATAGGAATCAGTCCATATTTGACTTTAGCTTTCATATAAAAAACACTCACGGAAACCAAAAATGTTATCAAACTCCAGTTAAAAGCTATTAAATTAGAAACTATGATAGCTATGGCCACTAAATTTTGCAAGAATAAGCTCTATATATATACCAGCCAGCTCTATATATATACCAGACAGTGTGTAAAATTTTGTTACAATCGGTCAACATTTGGCTATAATTCTTATATATATAACATCCCCTTTTTATATCTACAATCAAAAAGATTTGAAGGTACATTCATTATATTAAGATTGCACCTATAAAATTAGATAGGCATCAATCAATGTTCAGCCCAGACTTTATATATGATGAATGCATTAGGAACTCCTAACGAAATATATGGACCTGCTGTATTACTATTAACGTGTTTAGCCTAACTACATATTAATCACAACGAAAAGTATTTAACAACTTATTAATGTAAAACTATACCCGGTTATGAGACCGAATTTTGATCAAAGTAAATACTGGGGAAACCACTAAAATATTTTTAAATGTTGAACTATAAAGCTTCGGCAACCAAATTTAGTCAAAAGGTTTTACCAACAATACCAATTAGCTTAGCGATTTTTTCAGTTTTGGTCCAGATTTTGAATAGCTGCACCCTGTTTCTGAATTTAACACAACTTGATGGTGGGTATATAAGATTCGGCACAACCGAATATAACACTCTTACTTGTTTTTTTTTAATATTCACCCTTCTTCTCTAATAAAAATTTTACCAATATTTTAATTTATAAATTAATCGCAGAAATCAAGCAGAAGAAAAATACACAAAATTGATATCTCAAAACTTTAATTTTCGACTTAAGCTTTTCTTCGATTTTGCCACAGATATAATATAATCTTATATTCTTAAATGAGCAATAATTGTATATATATATATATATATATATATATATATATATATTTTTATATATATATATATATATTTATATATATATATATATATATATATATATATATAGAATGGCTATCTCGAAAACGGCTCTAACGAACGATTTTGATAAAATTTTGACAGTGGGTATCTTTTTTGATGTATAGGTCGAAGAAGAAGGGACTTTTGGAACTTTTACCTCTAAGAGGGTAAAAACGGGTAAAAAGGGGAAAAAATCGAAAACGCTATGTCTCCTAAAGTAATAGGTATAGAAACAAAATTAAAATTACGTTTTAAACAGCTTCGAAAATAAGCGGACAGGTGTTTGGTACTTTTTTGAAACTATGTCCGATAGGGGGTAAAAAAGGGTGAAAATAGTTTTTTTGGCACCTTTTTAACCCACTCTTATATTTTAAACTAAAGAATATAGAAAGAAATTGGTACTGCAATCAATAGATGTAAAAAAAACATGAAACACGTATTTGGTACTTTTTTGATTTTGGAGCCAAAATGGGTAAAAAAGGGATAAAATGATAACTTAACATCTCCAAAGTAATATGAATAGGAACATTATACATTATGTTAAATGCGTTTTAAAAAAATGTACCGAATTCAATTGGCCCCAAAAAAGTACCAAATATATATATGGAACTTTTAGAAATTAGGGAATAAAAGGGGGGAAAAATTAGTATTATTTTAAACAAATGAATGTTTGTCTGTATGTATGTTCTTTATAGAATAGTAAACTGTGAATTTGATTGTGTTATGCTCTTTAGCGGATAAGCCGGCGAAGGTTTTAAAGTTGATAAGACTAATTTCCGACAGATGGCGCCACTGAACATTACTAAAAATTAATTAAATCGTAAACTGTACATTTGATCATGCTACAATCTTTAGCAAAGTTGTTGCACATGAGCCGACGAAGGTTTCTTAGTTGGTATGAAGAAATTTCGACAGGTGGCGCTACTGAAATTTACTCAAAGTCAACTTAATCGTATGCTGTACATTTAATCATGCTATTATCTTCAGCAAAGTTGTTACGGATAAGCCGAAGAAGGTTTATGAATTGGAATAAGCAAAGTCCGACAGGTGGCGCCACAGAAAACTACTCAAAATGAATTAAATCGTAAACTGTGCATTTGATCAGACTATAATATTTAGCAAAGTTGTTGCGCATGAGTCGACAGAGGTTTCTGTTGATATGAATAATTTCCAAAATTATTCAAAATGAGTTAAACTGTAAACTATGCAAACTATGTGTTGGTCGGACAAAATAAATCAAATAATTCAAAATTAACTGAATATTTCTATAATGTCTTTCCTCTAAATTTATTTTAGCACTTTATAATATAAAATATATAAAAACTTTAAAATTTTCCTCAAAATGCTTATCATAAAGCTCCGAGCAAGGCTCGGTCTACCAGGTACTATAAATTTATTGCACTTCATACATTTTTTTCTGTCAGATGTGAAATTAATGTGGATAAAAAACAATGAAAAACACATAAACGCACAAACAAACATAGATTTCATGATCACGTGTGTGTGTCTTAGCTTTCACTCATTGGATAATAGTTTCCATTTTTTGTTTCCGAATTTGAGTAAAAGCGGTATACTCTCTTTTTTATGGGACTTTTCAAAACGACCATACAGCAAATCAATGTTGTTACGGACCGTGTGGACTGTTGTTCTGGCCGCCTGACTAGCTTCTCGCGGTCTCTTTCGGGCGAAGGAACTCTACTCTAAAAAAAAGGTACACAACACTTACAAAAAAAACAAACTTTCATAACAATTTGGAACACCATTTCCGGATGTAGATGATGGCATCCGGTTTGCCCATTCCCAACCTGGTCCACCAGAACTCCTTGGAAGCATTTTGTATGGACCCCAGTACCCGTCTTCCATCACCCTATTCCCCTCAACAATCCCTCATTAAAACCTTACTCTTCAGAATTCATTTTTAATATAATAATTCAAATATTTATTTAACCGTATACCTTACATACTAATTTAAATAAACGATACATTTTAAACATAAAAACACATAACATTGACCTAAAATTTTCTTTGGACGGATTCTTGTGAAAAGGTAAAAATATAACTAATGATTTTTTTTCAAATTCTAACGGCTAAAATTATAACTTCGATTTAAAATTCTTAATGTTTTTCGATATTTTTTTTCTTTTTCAGATTTTTGATGGATATGCCTAATGGAGCTCCCTAGGACCAGCGTTACCGCTGACAAATTTGAAAAAGTCGCAAAAAAAGTCGCTTTTTAAAAAAAAAGTCGCGCTCAACAAAAAAAAGTTGCACATTTTTTTTATAACATTTTTACTTAAACAATAAACAAAAAACCATAAAACAATTCGTACTTGAAAAGATATTATATATAGGCAGAAATCAAACAATTTTAATTCCTAAGAAACCGACTTTCAAATTGAATAATTTTTGTACTCTTAGGTGTATGGAAAATCTAATTACAGATTTGAACTCCTAAGACTTCAGGTAAATGGAACACAAAATTTTAGTAGCGCAAGTTTGCACTTCTTAGGTGTAAATGACGAAACGAAAATTTAAATTTCTTAAAATTTAACACCTAAAACCAAAAGCGCCAGAAAAATAAATTTTTGCTAAAATTTTATGAAGATTTTAAAAATCGTGCAAAAAAGTATATATTGCTTTTAATGGTTTTAGATAACAAACTGAGACCAAATCATATAAAAGGTATGAAAAAGATGTCATTTATAACCGATTTGCATTAAAAGTTTGTCAAAAATACCTTTATAAGCTGAGACCGCAAAGGCTTTAAATAAAGCACATCGCGAATTGAGCACAAAATTGGTCAGGAATGGTGTTTAAAACTTTCTGCATCTTCGAAGAGCATGATGGTTGTTGGGAAACTTAATCATTTTCTGACTCTGAACTTGATTGTATTTTAAGTGGTGTTCCACCTGCTTAGTTTCATTAATACTCTTTCTTTTTGCTCGAACTATAAATGTAAAATATTAATGAAATAATGACAAACGAACAAAACCAATATTTTTTTTACGTAACTATGCGGGAGTTGTCGAGATATCGGCTCTGCCACCAAAATTTATTTGTTTTAGTTTTTTAATGTACAAAAAGATTTTTCAAAGTGATGGTATTTACACTTAAGTTAATATCATTTAAGGGAATTTTAGTTGAGATATTGAATATGGGCTAAAAATAAAAATTTTAAATAATTTTATAAAAAGGTGTCAAAAGTCGCACACAATTCAAAAAAGTAGCAAAAAAGGGCCATGGAAGAAAAGTAGCAGGTTGCGTCGCAGGCCACCTGAAAAAGTCGCTAATTGCGACTTTAGTCGCATAACGGTAACACTGCCTAGGACATAATCCTGATCTTGTACTAAATGTTAGTTCTTTTTTCTATATATTTAATCCTATTATAATTTACGCCCTTAAATCACTATGTTTAATTGATTTTTATCTTTTCCTCTTTTTTGGTTCATAGACAACAAAAGGACACTTATAACATAACACTCACAAAGGACTTATAATGTTGGCACAAATTCACAACTTAAACTAATTCATATGTAATTTTTTTCTTTTTTTTATGATTCTTTTTTTTTGTACTTTGTTAAAATTTTTTTAAATTTTAAAATAAAATTAACTTATTGTTTTTTTATTCTTGAGTTAAATTATTTTTTTAATCTGGTTGTATTAGGGTTTCCTTTTTTATACCCTTCACCAATAGGTGAAAGGGTATTATAAGTTTGTGATTCCGTTTGTAATTTTTATATTAGTGATCGTAGACCCCATAAAAATTATACCGATCGACTCAGAATCGGGAGGAGAATCGATTAAGCGATGTCCGTCTGTCTGTCTGTCTGTCCGTCTGTCTGTCTGTCTGTTGAAATCAAGTTTCTGAAGCCCCTGGAGGATGGACCTATATAATTATATATTTTAGGAAATTCTTCCGCAATGAACGCTATTAAATTTCATTAAAATCGGTTTATAAACACAGAAAATATCGAAAAAATACGAAAAATTAGACGAAAATTTTAAAATTTTTGATTGAAACACACTTTTAAATAACAAGGGCAAAAATAAAATCCTGGTGTACATATGATAATATATTATATATCAGATTGTAGGAAATGGTTTCCCAAAGCTCTCTGTAAAATTTTATCAAAATCGGTCCATAAACAACTGAGATATCGCCAAAAGACTGAATTTGATGTATAGCAAATTGCCCAAAGTACACATTAGAGAATGTTTGTTGAAAAAATTAAATGCAGAAATAGGAAAAACTATCCTCCTTTAGCACGGACATACATAAATTTTATATTAGATTTTAGGAAATTCCCACGTCAAGCACGTTATTAAATTTTATCAAAAGCGGTCCATAAACAACTGAGATATCGCCAAAACACTACTTGTGATGTGCAGCAAATTCCCCAAAGTACGTGTCTAAGAAATGTTGTTGACATTTTGTAAGTATTGTTTCAGCGATATCTCAGGTGTTTATGGACCGATTGTGATGAAATTTGACATCGTTCTTTGTGTGAGGATTTTCTAAAATCTATACTCCACAAATTTGATTACGAATACCATTCAAATTGTACCGATCAACTCAGAATCGGCAGGAGAATCGATTTCGCGACCTCCGTCCGTCCGTCCGTCTGTTTGTCTGTCTGTCTGTCCGTCCGTCTTTTTGTTTGGCCGTCCGTCCGTCTGTTTTTTTGTCCATCCGTCTACCTGTCTGTAATTTTTTCTGTTGTAGTCAAGTTTTTGGAGCTCCTGTTTTGTCGATATCTCAGGTGTTTATTTTGATGAAATTTAATAGCGTCCTTCGCAGGGGATTACCTAAATCCTGATGCATTCGGTAATTTGTGGTAGATATAATTTAGCGTTTAAGCGATGGTGTTTTGATCGACAATGATAAAATTCAGGGTGGGACAATATCCTAAAATTTTGTGTAAAATCCAGGAGCTCTACAAATCTGATTTTAGCAGACAGACACTTTGCATTAATCTTAATTTTGTGTCTGACTTTTGAACATTATGATAACATTTGAGAATGTATTATATATCAAATTATAGGTAATCTTCCTAGGAAGTACAAAAATGCAGCTAACTACATGATATCCGTTCAAAACCTACATATGTATGTAAGTATCTCACATATAAACGAAAATTTAAATTTTTTAATTGCAATTGGGAGAAATCCGTTCACGTTTGACAATTGATCCCATATAACTTCGCCTAAGATACGATGATGACATTTAGTATAAAGACGTTGTACAATATTGATATTCAGGGCGATAGCGCCTAAAATAAACTTTCTAGAGGGACAACATTTGACAAAAGTATTTCTGATCTCTTGAAAAGTTCGATATTGAAAATGGGCGAGCTCTATTCACATTTAGTCAAATCTCCCATATAACCCCGACCGGAAATCGATTTAATGCTGATAAATTAAATCACATTATAATTGCACAAAGAACTAGAGCAAAACTTTCCACACATCCATCGGACAGATCGAAGGAACAATACATCCCAAATATTACTGTTAAAGTATTCATCTTAATTAGTTAACTAACTTCAGATTAATGAGTAAATCTTCAATAAATTTTCCGCCAAAGCTGATATCCATTCACTTAAAAACTATATATTTCACGTATGTATCTAAAACTAAGAGTGTATACCTTATAATTCTGAGGCTTGTGTACATTGACAATCATTGTTAAAGCTTTGACCTAAACCAGTTCAGAGTTTTAAATAACTAATCATGAACTTTTAATAGTTGGATAATTCGTATGAATTAAAGTACACAACCCTCACTGGGCACTGTGTTTTTGGGTTGCATGCCAGAATACTTAATCTTCATCAAATCGATGTGCTCTTCAAATCTAAGGGCATCTACATTTTGAAGCATCTTTTCTGCATGGTTTATCTGGTCTATCGAACTTTATTAAATGTTCGTAAAATAGGCACATATCACTTTAGAATCGAAGTGACGCTGCCTTCGACATCAGCCACCTGCCCAACCTAACCTTTGGGTCCATAACAATTTTAGATGATGACGCTTCCGACTCTTAATTTTAAAGATTCTTTGCATATAATACTAGTATAACCAAATATTGCTAGGAATTACATTTAGTATGAACAAAAGAAAATGAATATACATATGAAGCATTTGTGTGGGGCTCAACTAAGTCAGTAATCAGAAACTATATAATTATCAATACATTCTTACGATTTTGTACTTTACTTTTGGAACACCATTGGTGAAGGGTATCCAAGATTCGGCAAAGCCGAATATACCACTCTTACTTGTTTTTATATAAAACTTAAAACTTTAAACCACAAAAATACCTGGCTTTCCCATCTGGTTTTGGACACCAATCTTCTATTGTATTTACGGATGATCCTCGGGAATAATACGATATCAAATACAAATGAAGCGTATAAAAAGTATATACATATGATCCTCGGGAACAGCCAGCTAAACAAACAATACTCTTATTACAAACTGACAACTAATATTTTTTTTGCTTTTTTTTTCTTAAAAAAAAATCGTTTTGTTATTTCACTTACGTTTTATTCCTCCTCATAAGTTTAAAAATTAAATAAACTCCTCCGAAATCCTTGGAGAGTTTTAAAACTTCTTCTTTGGAAGATTTTTAAAAGAAAATCCTTCTAGCGCACCAACACAGATTTTTGTTATATTTTTATATCAATAAGGTTTATTTTTGACTAACCAGTCTCTCACCCAGTATACTACTATAATCTGTCTTTTGCGTGGCAGAAAAATTCCTTTTATATCGCTCAGATTTTTGTGAGTATATAGTGGTCAAAATCTTTCCCTCCATTTGTTCTTTTTTTCTTTTTATCCTTCCAACCAAACTCCCTCCAAAATCATATTTACCAAAAGTTTCCAAAATTTCTCCTTAAAATATCGCCATTTTTTCCTAAAAATACATATATGTTAACTGATCTCCCAGTTATCCTGAATTTTCTTTCTATATCTAATTCTGTATTTACCAGGCTTTAAGAAATTTTAGCATTAAACTTCAATCCATTCATGTTTTAAATTTTTTTTAAATTTACAAAAAAAAAGCGCTAAAACAAAAAAACGTACTTTTGAATGGCAAATACAACACTGTCTCTACGCAAATTACTCGCGTTGCCAATCATAGTATTTTGTAGTAATATAAAATTACAAGCAATTGTCTAATCCGTTCGAAGTTACTACTGGAGTAAGACAAGGATGTATCGGGTGTTTTTTATTGAGGTATAGAACTTTAAGTTGGCATCACTTTTTTAACTGGCGGCCATTTTGTCAGCTGTTAAGAGATTAATATTTAGTTTGGTTTGCCATTTCATCATGAATAGGTTGACAAAAGAACAACGCTTGCAAATCGTGCAAATTTATTTCGAAAATAATGGTTCAGTTCGCGAAGTTTACCGCAAGCTCCGTCCATTTTATGGTCGACATAATCGTCCATCAGAGCAATTAATTCGGTTAACCTTGGATCGTTTTCGCACTACGTTTACTCTATGTGATAATACGCATCCGCAGCGACGTCGAACAGTGCGCACCGAAGAAACAATTGCCGCTGTAGAGCAAAGTGTTGAAGAGGACCCGAATGAATCGATTCGCCACCGTGCACAGCAATTGGAGCTTTGTCCATCAACTTTATGGAAGATTTTGCGCAAAGATCTTGCAAGAATTAAAGCCGCGAGACCATGCAATGCGTCGTGATTTTGGTGTATGGGCCGAAAATGAGATTGATCTCGATGCTGATTTTCATCGCAAAATTTTGTTCAGTGATGAGGTTCATTTTTGGTTGAATGGCTACGTCAACAAGCAAAATTGCCGCATTTGGAGTGAAGAGAATCCACATGAGACCCTTGAGACGCCATTACATCCACAAAAACTGACTGTTTGGTGTGCTCTATGGGCTGGTGGAGTCATTGGGCCATACTTCTTCCGAAATAATGCCGGTATAGAGCCATGATAACCGACTATTTTGTTCCCCAATTGGATGGCATGAATGTGGATGAGTTGTGGTTCCAACAAGACGGCGCTACATGCCACACAGCGCACGTCACAATTGATTTATTGAAGGAAACATTCGATGAGCGCATAATTTCGCGGAATGGACCTGTCAATTGGCCACCAAGATCGTGCGATTTGACACCACTGGATTATTTTCTTTGGGGATGTGTGAAGGCGCTCGTCTACGCCAACAAACCAGAAACGTTAGGGGACTTGGAAGCCAACATTCGTGGCGTTATTGCCAACATATGGCCCCATATGCTCGAAAAAGTAGTTGAAAATTGGACCTGTAGAATTGGCTTTATTCGAGCCAGCCGCGGCGGCCACATGCCCGAAATCATATTTAAACATTAATGGCATAAAATTATCCTTCCAATAAAGCCAAATTGATGGACATCAAAACGATTTTCTTGTGCTTTATTTCAATTCGAAGTTCTATACCTCTAAAAAAAACACCCATTACATTATCACCTATACTTTTTATCCTTGTCATCGACAATATAATGCGCACGGCACTGAATGGTAGACGTGGTATCCAATGGACACCATTTTAGCAACTCGAGGACTTGGAATACGCCGATGACGTATGTCTTCTAAGCCAAAGACCAGCTCACCTGCAAGAAAACACTAGCGCTATTACTGTTGAATCTCGGGCAGCTGGGCTGGAAATCAATATCTCCAAGACAAAGATTATGCCTGGAGGCTATGGCGTAAGCCCGTCGCCACACATCAATGTGGATAACGAGGGTATTGGTTGTGTAGGTACCTTTAATTATCTTGGTAGTTTGGTATCTACAAAAGGTGGCGCCGATGAGGATATTGAATCGCGTATTAATAAGGCAAAATCTGCATTCGGCATTCTCCGAACTATATGGAAATCTCGGCAAATACCAACAACAACTAAGTTACGAATATATAACTCGAATGTCAAGTCCATCTTGTATTACGGCTGCAAAACTTGGAAACGCACAAATGCCATCGATAAGCGCCTGCAAACCTTTGCAAACAAATGCTTGCGGCAAATCCTTAATATATGGTGGCCAAATCGAATAAGAAATGAAGATCTACTAAACGCTACAAACCAAATCCCTTCTTCTATAGAGGTATGTCAACGGAAATGGCGATGGATAGGCCGCACACTTCGAAGGCCAAATACCAACATTGCTCGACAAGCGCTTCGTTGGAATCCATAAGGAAGCGGCCGTCGTGTTGGTGCACCTTCTAGAACGTGGAGAAGGTCAATTGATGCGGAGTTACAAGCAGCAAACTATTCATGGAATGATGTATGCCTAACATCTCGCAATAGAGTTCGATATAAAAGGATGGTTGAGGCCCTATGCTCCACTGGGAGTCAAGGATAACAGAAGAAGAAGAAGACAAGCAAAAATGAAAACAAACATTCATTGACAGACGGATACACATGGCGTAAGTATATTTTTTTTTTATTTTTCAGGTTTTCCATTGGACAGGCGGACGGGATTTTATGTTTAACACATATTAAAGGACGGTAAGTATCTTTTAAATTACTTTTAACCAAATTATACTAATTTTAATTATGTTTTCAGCAGTCAAAAGTTTATGGTGGTGGCGAAGTGTGGTGGTGGCGATTTGCCGGGAGTTGGCCGGAGGTTATGACTCCATATGGTTAATGCCGCTCCCGGAATTATTTAGATTACTTTTTTATGAGGGACTCGGGCAACAGGTATTATTTTGCCTCCTCCCGAAGTGGTTTTCCGCCCTACCCCCCACGAAAAATTTTTTTCGGCGGCAGTGGCGTAGGCTTGCCTATACTGTCAGGGGGTAGAAGGGGCTCAACCGCAACAATGTATGGAAGTGCAACATCTTTATATTATAGAGTCTTTGTCTCGACAGTTTCTATATGTAGTATCGCTTATACTGGGATGTCCTAAATTTAGTTCGGACAACATTTCAGTAATTAAAAAAATAGATAAAAATTACTTAATCGACTCTCTAATGGATTTTGAGTAGATGGTTATAATTTTTATGGAGTCCTAAGTTAAATTCTCTAGATATTTTTGTCTGATTTATAATACGATATCAAATACAAATGAAGCGTATAAAAAGTATATACAAAACCGTGTATGATTGCATTTAAGAAAAACAAAAGATTTATTAATGAACCGCCGTAGTAAAGCAGGTTAGTCATCCGCCTAGCATACCAGAGGTCCCAAGTTCGATCCCCGGTCAGACCGACTTGAAAAAAAAATAAATTTTCAAAAAAGCGGTTCATCTCATAACTCAGCTAGCCACTGGTTATTGAATCTTAGGCTATGTTAAACTTCTCAAACTAATGTATTTGCCGTTCAGGGCAGGAGTTAAAATGTAGGTCCCTTTCAAGGAGTCTAAAAAGAGAATCGGACGCAGCTCATTGTCTGAAAGAAGTACCACTTGTTTCAATTGGAATGATGCCGTGAAAATTATTATATTATTATTAATTTAAAGCTTTATATTAATTAATTTTTAAGTACAAAACATTTCATTTTAAGTTGTCACTAAAATATCTACATAGTTCTCATTAAAGTACTTTTATACGACCCTCGTTTCCTGTAATAATTGGACTAATTTCCTTGGTATACTGCAGCAAAGCATCCAAATCGGTTATATATGGCCTTTAAAATAAAAGAAAAATTAAGTACATATTTAAATTTTTACATCCTTGTAAATTAATCTACGAGGGCGGGTTAATAAGTTTGTGACTTCTTCAATTAAACAAATCTTTTCGGATGAAGTTCATTTTCATCTTACTGGGTACGTTAATAAGCAGTGTTATCATATTTGGGGCTCAAAAGACCGACATGTGGGTTTGAACGGATCTCAACATAACAAAGATTCCAGGGTCGGATGTTATTTCAGCGCTGGTCTTGAAGCATTGCATTTCGACGCTTGTCCATTAGCTAACATCTTCAGCACTTTGTGTCATGCCGGTAAATTTCATCGGTGCTGGAAGGTTGCTAATGTTACGCCAATCTCCAAAAAGGGTGAGGCTAACAACCGTAAAACTTACCATCCAATAGCAATTTGTTCTGCACTCTCCAAAGTTATGAAGAGTGAGGTAAATCACTATCTTGTTAAATATCTAGAATGTAAAACCTACTAAGCGACCGCCAGTATGGATTTCGTAGGGAACGCTCTACGGGAGACCTGCTAGCCTTCCTATCGGAAAAATGGTGTCAATCAATACGCCGTTTTGGTAATAACTTTTCTTGATTTATATCAAGCTTCCTCAGAGTCGGTATAGATGGGATCTCATTAAACGAGTTCAAGATCTGAATTTCTCCTATCTTTATAAATGACATTCTACGCCAAACTTCCAATCCTATCTGCTCTTAGAGCTCATCCCTTCGTAGTTGATTGGTCAGTAGATAGAACAACACACTACAGAGAAAATTCGTTCTTTAGCCGCACAGTTCGTGTGTGGAATTTGCTTTCCGCATAAGTTTTCGCAGTCAGTTGCAATATAGGAAATCAAATGTCCACAAACACTACTCCACCTATCCCCCTCCCATAACCTATTTTCCTAGTTCCAACAAAATGCATTGCATAAGTAGGGGTCATCCCCTGAGTGCTGGTCCTAAAAAAAATATTGATACATATTTCTTCGAAAATGGGGACGGCGCAACCATTTCCGTCAATAAAGACATCTATCGCAAACGATTTTGTACCCGCTATTCATGGTATTTATGTAAACAATGTTTAGTTTAAAGAAGATGGTACAACTTCGATTTACTGCGGCCACCAAGAAGCATTGATTTGACACTATTTTCCGTGTGGCGACGTTAAAGACGAATGGTATGCCTACAAATCAGAGGTATTGAGTATTTAAAAGTCAACATTATTGATGTCATTGCTATAACACGAACCTCATACTTTTTTAATTGGCCCACCCAATACATACTCCAATTTTGTAATTCCTACAGAAATAAATGATTTGTCGAGGTTACCAAAATAGGATTTTTATGAGATGATTTCGTTGTTAGTATCAAATTTCTTTCGTAATCCAATTAATCGACTTTTGTCATGGAAATTGAACACCTTTTTCTTGGTCAAATGCAGTCGATTTTTCCGTAATTCTTTATGGAATTTACACAATATTCGCACATTGTTTTCTCTTTTTAAAGGTAGTCATGACATTATTAGAAGAAAAACAATTCATTGCTTTATTTGAAGCCAATATAATCCAATAAACCCATAGTTTGGTCTTCAGTGTGTTATGGTGGATCTACCTTTCTAAACGTGCATTGCAAAAACGTTCGCCATGACATTATTGGCAGACAAACCCACAATTGCCTTACAATCTCACTCACTTTAAATATCCGATCGGCTAAAATTATGTCGTGAATTTTATTGAAGTGCTTCCTATGTAGAGACCTCAACTGAGCATCCCAAAGTTTGGCATTTTCCGTGCTTGTACCGCCATGTCGAAATTCAGAAACCAATTCTTTAACATGGCAATTTATGGTGCAGTCCACATTAGAGATGGGTTTAGACCTGGGTATTTACCTAACGCTGGGTATTTACCTATTTACACCCACTTTCATACCCGGGTATTTATCTAATTTCGGGTAAATACTCATTTGAATAACAAATACTCGTTGTTACGTAGAGCAAAAGAATTTTGAATATTTTCGAATTTATCTGAGGTACCTCCTGCATTGGAATTCATTTGCACAATGTCACAGGCGCTAAACATAAATGTAATGGCATATTTTGTCAATTACAAGGCCAGAAATGATTTTTGGGCCAAAACTTTTGTTTGGATGAAATTTCTCCAGTAAATTAGTGGAAAGAAATTTGTGGGAGTACGCAATTAAGCAAATTAGATGTTCGAATTTTAACAGCTCCCTGTACTTCAGGACGTTCAGAAGTCCCCTTAGCACCCACAGCTTCTTCTTTT
The DNA here is from genome assembly GCA_933228675.1 of Stomorhina lunata. Classification (NCBI taxonomy): domain Eukaryota; kingdom Metazoa; phylum Arthropoda; class Insecta; order Diptera; family Rhiniidae; genus Stomorhina; species Stomorhina lunata. The sequence continues at coordinate 22,110,713 of OW121743.1, forward strand.
AAATTTTTTATTTTGATTTATACCCACATTTTGGGTAAATGTCCAAGTGCTTGGGTAAATACCTGGGTATTTACCTTTTAATACCCAATTTACCATTTGGGTATTTACCCTTGTCCCATCACTAGTCCACATAGTATTTGTTAAGCTTAACCTCGTTTTGAGTGAATGCTTTTTCAGCAAAAAATTATACGAAATTCTTCAATATGAAAAAGTTTATAATAGACGACTGACAAATACAAACTAATTGACGCAACTTGTTTAAATTTAGACAGGAGTCAATTGAAAACTTACTCTTACCTCTTAATGAATTTAGAGGATGGAAATTTTAAAAGTCACGCACTTATCTAGCCGCCCTCGTACTTTTTTACTTACTGTATATTTGTGCCATATTCGTGGAACATATAGTAACCATCACCGCCATCTTGCAGGAAATTTGGAGAAACAATACGATATGTAGAGCTTATATTGAATGGCTCATAACGTGGATAGGAACAGTTGCTGCAACGAACTTTCAAATCGATAACACGTTCATATAAAGGCTTTTTGAAGTCATAGGTAACTTTTAAGCCTGATACTTGAAGCATTATATAGGAACTGTCTACACCATTGGGGTAATCTAATTTACTAGTGGCATATTCCAAAGCTTCTAGTAAACGTTCACCGGGTAAGTCAAAGGCAGTCAAAATATTTTCAAACGGAGACATGGCAACGATATGTTTATAGGTAAGATCTAGAATTGAAGAAAGTTATAGTCTGATATTTTTTTATACATAAATAATTTCAATACGAGTCATTTTGAATCCCAACACTCAGATAAATAGTTTAATAGTATATCTACTTACTTCCTTGATTGAGTGGCACTCTCAAAGCTCCTATATTAACCAAACCAATGGGTACCTGGGTCCAAGCTTCATTATCATATGGAGCCAATTGCAAATACTATAATTTTAAGAAACTTTAAACTATTTTGTCTTAAAGTAACACTTGTATTATTTTGACTTACAGCATAAACCATTGCGTCACAGAAGAAGTTGCCTAAATTACATTCCCCACTGCCACAATTATTTTTTTGAAGATCAACTAATGTTTCTCCCACAACAACATTACCGGTAGCATCAATTACCTCCTTCCAGGGTTGCAAACATATAAAATCGTAAATTTCTAATAATACTGCTATCAGAAAAATTTACATTGTCTGATTATCACAGTTACGGGCTCAGCATCCTCCATAGGCGGTAAGCACTATGACATTAAAACGCAGTCGATGTAAAATAAATAAAATTGACTGTGTAATAAAAAGCTTAAACAATGCGTCAAGCTAACAGATGGCGCACTTCTACTTAAATATACATAACAGTGTTTAACAATATAAAGCTTATCTCTCATTTTCACCATCTCTCACCTCACTATCATCCCCTTTCCAAAGAAGGAAACCCAAATAACATATGCAATAATTGTGAAGGCAGTATTTGACTGAATGTTACATTATCTTAAAAAAAAAACAAGTAAGAAAGCTTTATAGTCGGTCAAGCCGACCATACGATACCCTTCACCACTAAGGTCAAAGGTGTTATTTTTCCTGTGTAAAGACAAATATTTGCTAAATTTTGCCATCATACAAACATTTTCTCAAAACTTATATATTTAAGCTGTTTCCGTCATTTGGACTTATATGAGAGCTAGGGTCAAATGTGGACCGATTATCTCGAAATTTGGCAGATTGATTACAGTTATTACAAAAATTATGTATGCAGAAAATAGACTCAAAATTTCCATTATCTTTAGATTTACGAGCGTTTTAGTGATTTTTTGTCTCATTTAGTGCGTTTTTAAAGAAAAGTTTGTAAGGGAGCTATGGTCAAATGTGGACCGATTTTAACGAAATTTGGTACAGTGGTTTTAGTTTACATAAGCAATATTTGATTTAAACTTCATGAAAAAATATTGATATTTATGGACAATATATCAATTCCGGGAAGTGGGACCTATGTGAGGTACCACAAATAATGAACCGATTTTGACGAATTTCAATAGCCATGGTCCCATTATCAAAAAAATTATCTGTGCGTGCCAAATTTCATCAAATCGACCTGTAGTTTGATTACAAGGTTTACATGGGGGTCCAGCCAGCCAGACGGACGGACGGACATCGCTAAATCGACTCAGAAAGTGATTCTAAGCCTATTCGTATACTAAAAGGTGGGTCTAAGACAAATATTTCCATGTGTTACATACATCGGCATTAACTTATAATACCCTTTCCACCTATGGTGGTGAAGGGTATAATAAATAAATAGATAAGTGTTGGACATGGACATTTGATTTAAACTTCCTATTTTGTAACTAACAGAGAAGACTTCTGCGGGGATTGAATCTAATACATACAAACTGTGGGTCTCAAGAACAAATTTTATATGTTTGGTTGGGTCTACTGGCCAATCGACCATTAAGATATGGTCTCTAAAATAATGTTTGTGTTTCGTTATCAAGTTCCCTAGTTTCGTTTGAGCACATTCGAAACCCAGTGACGGTGTTCTAATAGATCACCAATGAACACTTTAGTCCTCTACTGTACTTGGCCGACAAGCTCCAAAATAGACTGAACTATCGGTCCATATATGAGAGTTGTATTAAATTTTCAGCCGGATATACAAAGTTATATAAATAGTAAGGAGTTCAGAAGTATTTATCTCTTATCCCGTTTAAAAAAAACGAGACTTGAATGCTTCTTTCGACATTTGGAAAACATCAAGAAAATCTGATTCCATAATATTTTCACCACCAAATAATACAGACGAAGTAACATAATCTGCCGTTCGTTTAGAAGTAATTATGCAACATTGAGCTCTCGAGCATAGATATTAATCCTATTCGCATGACTCCATTCTGAGATTGTTTCTAAATCGTTGTTTAATGATTTATTCATGTTTTGTCTCATAGCGCCAACATCTAAAAGGCTTGGTCTATGATTAAATGAATACAGATGGCAAATGTTTATATCATATTCAAAAGAGTAGATAGGACTAAAAATTTTCATAGAAGGTAGTTTATAAATATTACAAATAGAGCAGGAGGAAGATCGGAGCCTTGCGGCACACCAGAATTAATCTAGAACTCGTTTGATGAGATCTCGTCTATAAGAACTCTTATAGTGCATCTGAGGAATCTCAATATAAATTGAGAGAAGTTATTACATATACCAAAGGTTATGTTCTGACAGAAGTTCACAATGCTAACCTCTATCAAAACGCCTTGGAAATATCCAGAGCCACAACATTACTTTCGCCAAAACGTTGAATCGCATGACATCTGATAGGAATGCTAGCAGGTCTCCCGTAAATCAACTTCTACGAAATCCATACTGGCAGTCGCTTAGTAGGTTGTTAGACTTCAGATATTTAAGAGGATTGTGATTTATTATATTTGCAAGGAATTTCACCGACATAGTACATAAAACATACAGTGCTGAAACGTCTGTATGTTTTAGCGTCAAACAACACTGCATCATGGCAAATGCTGGAATGACATCCTTTCATGGAAACTTATGTTGAGATCCACTAAAACCCGTTTTACGTCACGGGCGTAACATAATATCTTTCATCACGTACGCCTTGTCTCTTTACGTTACAAAGCTGTAACTGGATTTGGGTTATTACGCCAGTTATTGAATTTCACCGACATAGTACAAAGTGCTGAAAGATCTGTATGTTTTAGCGTCGAACGGCACTGCACTCAAGACAAATGCTGGAATGACATCCTGCCATGGAAACTTATGTTGAGACCCGTTTTACGGCACGGGCATAACATAATAATTATTATCACGTACGCCTTGGGTTAACTGGATTTGGGTTATTACACCAGTTATTGATAGCTTCCTCTCGGGATATGACTGTATGTTTGAACGTCTGACTTCATTCTTGTCGGGTTGTAAAGTAAGAATAAAATCAAGGGTGTTTTGTTGATACCCGTTAAATAACATATGTTGGTTGTGTGGCTCGAACGACGAAGTCAGGAATATTAAAATCTCTAAGATCTTCGAAACTGAATCGGAAACGGCATTGAAGACTTATAAAGTCCTTTCAAACTTTGGGCTTTTACACGTGTTCTTAAATAGAGATGTATTCTGGTCGTTTGTTAATTGGAGAACCCAGCATCTTCAGAAATCCGCGTAGGGCAAGATACAAGAAAAGATCCAGAGACATATCACAATGTTTGAACAATGATTATTGGCACATAGCAAGCTTCTACTGCGAGAAGGCGAGAACTATCCAGGCAAATGTTGCCCCGCTTAGGCAAGTAAGATTAGTATCACTATTAAGACCTGATTCTGGTTTGTAATCGTCATAACTGTACATTGTCTGAACATAAGACACGCTGTTAGTACCTAAAACATCTACTCCGAATTTTCCCTTTAGAACTATCTCAGGGATCTTACTTCTTTGAATCAATAAGCCATTTGACTCGAGTTTGGAGTACCTAAAATTTTTTTAAAGCTATCCGGATGGATCCACGGCGAGAGCGCGTATGTGAATCTGGTTTTCAGACTGTTTCATTAATATAAAGAATATAAATATTTATACCCTTCACCACCATAGGTGGAAAGGGTATTATAAGTTTGTGCTGATGTTTGTAACGCATAGAAATATTTGTCTTAGACCCACCTTTTAGTATACCAATAGGCTTAGAATCTCTTTCTGATTCGATTTAGCGATGTCCGTCCGTCCGTCCGTCCGTCCGTCTGGCTGGCTGGCCGGCTGGCTGGACCCCCATGTAAACCTTGTAATCAAACTACAGGTCGCAATTCTAAAGATAATTTGATGAAATTTGGCATAGATAATTTTTTTGACAATGGGACCATGGCTATTGAAATTGGTCAAAATCGGTCCATTATTTATGGTACCTCCCATAGGTCCCACTTCCCGGAATTGATATATTGGCCACAAATATCAATATTTTTTCATGAAATTCAAAACAGATACTGTTTATGTAAACTTAAATCACTGTATCAAATTTCATTGAAATCGGTGCACATTTGACTCTAGCTCCCATACAAACTCTTCTTTAAAAACGCACTAAATGAGACAAAAATCACTAAAACGCTCGTAAATCTAAAGATAATGAAAATTTTGAGTTTATTTTTCGCATACATAATTTTTGTAACAACTGTAGTCAACTTGCCAAATTTCGAGATAATCGGTCCACATTTAACTCTAGCTCTCATATAAGTGCAAATGACGGAAACAGGTTGAATATATAAGTTTTGAGAAAATGTTTGTATGATGGCAAAATTTAGCAAATATTTGTCTTTATACAGGAAAAATAACACCTTTGACCTTAGTGGTGAAGGGTATCGTATGGTCGGCTTGACCGACTATAGCGCTTTCTTACTTGTTTTCTCTAAAATTCTGTTTGCAAGATTTTAATCACTTTCGCATTATTCAAGTTAGTAAAAGTTAAAAGATGATTATCATAATAGATGGCTTTCAAGAACAGGGTAGTTTTTCGTTATTCAATCTAATGTGTATCAATTAATACATACCTTCTGGCACACTGTTTGCCATATAAATAGGAGCACCTTCAAAATCCACAACATTGCCCTCGTCATCAAAAAACACAGTCAAGTTGCCGACATATTTGGCATAGGCACCAGCTTGTACAATCAAAACACGATGTCCGGAGGCATGAGTAACTTGTGTCGGATAGTCTCCTCGTGGTTTATCGGGACCCGGAGGATTGTCACCGGTATACAAGAACGTATGAGAATGAGAACCAACAATAACATCAATTTCGGAGCCAGCATGTTCGGCAATTAGTTTATCAACATCATAGCCGCAATGAGAAATGACTATAATAATATTGGCACCTTGAGACTTAAGCTTCTCTGCCTCCTCTACAATAGCTTCACTTTCATTGCGGAATATTAATTTGCCTGTATTAGCCAAATCCTAGAAAAATGAGTAAAGTTACATGTATAATCAAGATTTAACTAAGGAAAATTAAATTTGTTAATTATAACTTACATAAGTTGTTTCCAAAATGACTCCTATAACACCAATTTTACGATTGGCCCTTTCAATTATCATTGAATTTTGATATTTGCCTGTCAGTTCTGGTTCATTTTTAGAGTCCATATTTGCCACCAGCATAGTTGTGTTTAGAGACTCTAAAAACGGTACTACGCCTTCTACGCCATGATCAAATTCATGATTACCCAATGTCTACAAAAGAAATATTTATGGTTTGAATTTTTTGTTAACAAATTTTATGTTAGGAAATACTCACCATAGCATCAGCTGGTAGCATGTTCAAAAACTGACTTGTCACATTCCAACGACCAATATTGTACCACAAAGTGCCCTGAAAACTGTCTCCAGCATTGAAATATACGGCATTATTGTCTTTTTGTTCTTCGAGTAATCTTTTGACGGTATATACCGTGCGAGCATATCCGCCTATACATGTTTCCCCATTATCACATGTGCCACCTGAAGTATCGGTAGCTTCAAATCTAATTAAAAAAAACGGCATATCATATGGAGAATTTATTAATTTCTTTGCACGTTTGATAATAGACTTTTATTAAACCAATAAAAATGCTAAGATTTTATCTATATTAAATTTATTATATTGAAGACGATTAGATTGTGTGGTAAATGAATAGTGAATTTGAGTTTAAATAGAATTACAATTAATAATAAAAACTTAAGTATATTTAGACATTTTCAAAATCAAATCAGAAATATCACATGTCTTAAGTTATTATTGATTTATATAGGATATATACGTCAGTTTTCGAATGGTTTAATAGATATTTATTTATTATATTGTTTTTGATATGATATATCTAGAGTTTTTTTTTTAACGTACTTTTTTTGCATTTATTACGAAATTCGAACTGAAATTATTGAAGAATCACTTTTGCGAATTGCTGAAATTAAACGAAAGTGACCAAGATGATGAGCCTAAAGCATAATAAGGGACAAGGGTTATTGTGGAGCAGTTGAATGGTTATTCTCTCTTACCTACTACTTATAGACTTTAAACGCACTTTTGATACAATCCCAGTCAACATTTTTTGATCATATTTGACTCATTTTCGACTGCTACGGACGATTAAAACTATCGAATATGCCATCATTTTCGATTCGACCAAAACTGTGCCTTCGGGAGAAATTTGTAATCTAACCGCGACTCCCTTGAGAGAATCTTTTATGAACACCTTTTTGATTCGTTTTTGAGTCTATTACGAGCCATTTTTGACTCAATTTTGATTATTATTTCAAATTAAACGAAAGTGACCAAGATGATAAGCCTGAAGCATAATGAGGGACATGTTCCAAGGGTTATTGTGGAGCAGTTGAATGGTGATCCTCCTTTACTTACTACTTATAGACTCTAAACGCACATTTGATACAATCCCAGTCAGCATTTTTAGATCATATTTGACTCATTTTCGACTGCTACGGATGATTAAAACTATCGAATATGCCATCATTTTCGATTCGACCAAAACTGTGCCTTCGGGAGAAATTTGTAATCTAGCTGCGACTCCCTTGACAGACTCTTTTATGAACACCTTTTTGATTCGTTTTTGAGTCTATTACGAGCCATTTTTGACTCAATTTTGATTATTATTTCAAATTAAACGAAAGTGACCAAGATGATAAGCCTGAAGCATAATGAGGGACATGTTCCAAGGGTTATTGTGGAGCAGTTGAATGGTGATCCTCCTTTAACTACTACTTATAGCCTTTAAACGCACATTTGATACAATCCCAGTCAGCATTTTTTGATCATATTTGACTCATTTTTGACTGCTATGGACTATTAAAACTATCGAATATGCCATCATTTTCGATTCGACCAAAACTGTGCCTTCGGGAGAAAATTGTACCCTAGCCGCGACTCCCTTGAGAGCATATTTTATGAACACTTTTTTGATTCGTCTATTATTGATTGAGTCTATTACGAGCCATTTTTGACTCAATTTTGATTATTTTTTCAGTTGATTAAAAAAAAGTAACATTGCCTTTACAATTGTATATATATAGAGTATATACGAATTGAGTTACCTTAGAGAGAGAGTAGAGAGATGAGATATGTTGAAAAGTATATTTTTAGAACCCTGAAGAAGTGCGCTATTTCTTGTTATATAATTAATTTTTCATCGACGGCCGCGAGCAGGCTGTTTAGTAGTCGGCGTGCTAACCCACTTAGCCACATCACTCACTATCTATGCTCGTTAAATATAATTTCAAAAACAACACTATAGAAGTTACCTTTTTATCATCTTCGACTAGTTTTTTAATCGCATCATTTTTTGGTCATCCAAACTGATTAAAAAAGACTCATTTTGGTGATTTGTCAAAAAATAATCTTCTAAATGCTGACTTGGTTAGAACAAAGCGCGATCTGGGAAACTTTAAGGTGCAAAGGAATCCCCGATAATATAATGCGACTCATCAAGGAGCTTTACAACAACGCATTCTGCTGTATTCTTTATGAAGGTTCACAGAGCAAACTCATTAGTGTTAAGGTAAGAGTCCGCCAAGGTTGTGTGCTATCTCCACTGCTATTCAACATAGTGTTAGATATTGTATTGAGTTACTCGAAGTCTGGGCAACATACCCAGTCAGCATTTAAAAATCGCCAAAGAGTCTTTTTCGACCAGTTTGGAAGACCAAAAAATGATTTGTCGTCTGCGCGAATAAAAAGCTAGTCGAAGAAGATTCGCGCTAATGCTTTAAAACTTACTATTTAAAAATAAAATAACAAAAAGTATATCAATTCAAAATCAAGCATTTAAGGGATTGAAATTCGACAGCTTGTAACGCTATTTTGCACAGTTAGATGATAAAAAGGTTACTCCTATAGTGTTGTTTTTGAAATACTATTTAAGGCGCATAGATAGTGGGTGCTGTAGCTAAGTGGGCTATAATGCCGACTACTAAATATAACATATCATTTTTAGCCTGAGTTCGACCCCCGGTCGCGGCCGTCGGTGAAAAATAAATAAAATAACAAGAAATAGCTCAACTTCATCATTGTTCTAAAAATATACTTTTCACCACACTTCATCTCTCTACTCTGTAAGGTAACTCAATTCGTATATACTCTACATATGTATTTTTTTAAATCAACTGAAAAAATAATCAAAAATGACTCGAAAATGGTACGTAAAAGACTCATAAATGCTTCAGAAAAGTGCTCATAAAAGATTCTCTCAAGGGAGTCGTGGCCATTTTCTCCCGAAGACACAGTATTTTTAGTTTTATCTTGCTGGGTAATAGATACACATATTGATGAGGTTGAAAATTTCTGCAACGTTTTAAGTATAATCTCAAAAAGCATTGGCAGCAGAGAAGATATCAAAAATAGATTATGCAAAGAAGATTTTAATATTCTCAATTAGTTCTGGAGATCTCAAAATATCTCGACTTTTACCGAACTCAAAGTTTTTAACATGCTCTTATTTGGTTGTGTGACATGAAATATTTCGAGTCGAGAGATATGCAGACTAAAAGCATTTGTCAATCGAAGCCTCAAACTCATTCTCAGAATTTTCTGGCCCGTTACAATTCCAAACCAAGATCTATGGCCGCGCACGAATCAAAAGCCTTTACAGACAAGTATTTTCACTCAGATAGGACATACACTAAAAATGAAAGCTACTAATATTAAAAAGTGTTCTAAAAAAAATATGCATTTACTATTTTAGACAAAATTTATCCATAGTTCAAGAAATAATTTATTTTTTGATCAAGTTAGTTTCTATAGATATGTCAGATACTATTATTTTAGAAATTATTAATTTTCAATAGTTATTTCAATCAAAATGGACTGCGAAAAAAAAGTTCGTGAAAATATAATTAAAACTTCTCAAAAAAAATCTGCCATGGACTTTTAAAAAAATAGCTAAAAATTTGAAAGTTGACCCTCGAACGGTTTCTAATGCCATCAGACGGTATAAGGAAAACCTGAACATTGAAAGAAAACCTGGATCAGGGAGGAAAAAAGGTCCTACAGATATTGGTAAGGCAAAAGAAGTCGAGCGACTCTTTCGAAGAGCGCCTAACACTTCTTTAAGAAAAGCAGCTCGTACAGTGAAATGTTCTACGAATTTTGCACATAGTGTCAAAGCTTATGCTGGACTGAAGACATACAAACTCCAAAAGGTTCCAGATCGCAATGCTATAAAGAACTTAGAAGCAAAAAAACGAGCGAAAAAATTGAAGTCTGATTTTATAAAAAAATACACCTGTTGTGTGATGGATGATGAAACATACGTACTGGCAGACTTTTCTCAACTTCCTGGTCAAGATTTTTATGTTGCTGATAAACGGGGCAATGTTCGGCAAGAGTTTCGCACAAAAAAACAAACAAAATTCCCTAAGAAGTTTCTCGTGTGGCAAGCTATTTGCAGTTGTGGCAAAAGAAGTAAAGTATTTGTGGAATCTGGCACAATAAATACAGAAATTTATATAAAGGAGTGCCTACAAAAACGGTTGTTACCCTTTTTAAGAGGGTACAGAGTGACTACATTTTTTTGGCCCGATTTGGCATCATGCCATTATGGAAAAAAGGCACTTGAGTGGTACTCAAAGAATAATGTCATTTTTGTACCACGAGAGGCAAATTCACCTAACTGTCCAGAGCTTCGGCCTGTGGAAAGGTATTGGGCTCTGGTAAAAAAGGAATTGAAGAACACAGGAAAGATTTCCAAGAACACGTCCGATTTTAAGCGCAGGTGGAACACATGCTCCAAAAAGGTATCAGAAGCAACTGTAAAATCTTTAATTTTGCAAAACCCGAGTACTAAGTAAACATTTTAATGCTAAATGATTTTGTATAATATGTCATTATATTTGCGTATTTTGTAGAGTTTTTATATTAAAAGGTTTGATTTTTATTTAAGAAAATCCAACTACAAATTTTATTTAGAGCACTCTTTAATATTCAAGCTATCGAATAGTATAAAAGTGCCAGTGAAGAGGTACAACTCTTCTTCATATTGTGTGAAAGGCTAAAACCCAAAAATAACAAAATATTTGGGGCCAATGAGGTTTTACACCAGGTAAACCTTCCGCTGAACCTTCCGCAAATAGACACATAACATCTTTTCGTTGATTATAAACTTTTTTTTGAAAGCCCTATACGAAGGATGAACACTTTCCAATATCTGAGTTTGGCATCCCTACGAACTTTATAAGTTTGTGCAGGATGAAAATAACTGATGCAACCTAATCAGTTAAAAAGGTAAGAATTATATAGGACCTCATGTGATCGTTGACAACTATAGACTCGAAGTATACATAAATAACAATATAAGTTTCGAAATCAAACGAAGAGTAATACTTCCCAGCTAAGGAAGAACTAAAACTACACTTTAAGAACGTTGATACTTCCCGTGTAATTATATGATGCTGAATTATGGATACTTTCACAAGCAGATGAAGTTCTTGAAGTTTTTAAGAGTAATGGACAAATCTGCGTTATCGGTGAATATCGACATGTAATGAACCATAAGTTTTATGAGCTATACGTTAACATCGATGAATCCGATGAAACTTGCCGATGAAGACCCCCAAGCATCGATAGAAAGATTAGGTAGAAGGAAATCTTTTTAAGCGAAGAAATTGGAGAATATGCTCACAAGATCAAAGCGTGTGGTGCCGGAAAAAATTAATCGATTGCCACATTCCGTTTTGAAGGCAACTTAAGTTTTTCAGACAAATTAAATGGTTGGACGTCATTAAATTTATTCTGATAAACTCAGCGAAAACGCAATAATTATTTTTCACCTATGCACAGTAGGAAATTGTTATTATTTTTAATTTTTTAAAGAAATTTTAGTGTCAGATAAGAGCTGACATTTCAAAACATGTAATCCTAAAGTTTTACCATACTGCTTGGTCTACTACGGCTGTAATAATTTCTCAAAGTTTGAATCTATAATATTTACGCTTTAATTATACACTCATTTCTGGAAAATGTTATACCATTTGAAAGATATTTTTCCGTAGATCAGATGAATCTATATTTTATTAAAATTGATTCAGTTTTAAAAAATCGGTTTGGTATTTAAAAATCTTACTAACACAATAAAGAAAACTCACATGCATATGAAATTCACTATTAAGAATTAAACAAAAGAAATTGTATGCAAACATGTTTTCTTTTGTTTTTATTATTTTTGGTGAGTGATGAGAATAAAAGAGTATATTTGTGGGGAGATAGTGGTAGACAAAGACAAAAATAAAGAGTATTTTATTACAATTAAATAAATGTTTTTGTTTTGTAAAATAATAGCAACAAAAATTATTGGTATTGTTTTTATTATTTGTGGTGAGGGAGTGAAAGACAAAATTAGTATTTTGGAAGATTTGACAAAAAAGTGCATAAAATGTAAACCTTTCAAATTTGAATTATTTGAAGTTAAAATTTTATGGAATTTTGTTTTTTGTGTTGGTTTATTGGGATAAAATCTTCGAGTGATTGAGGGATAAATATTGTGTTAAAAAATTAAATAATATTGCAGGGAAGGGCACGCAAGTTATGATAATGTAATAATATTTAGTACTTATCATCTCTATTAAAAATATCAATGTATCATCTCTATATCACTCTATAAAAATTACTGTTAAAACTTGTTTTCATATTCTAAGTATTATCATTCTTGTATATATGATTTTTGATTTGATTTTACATGTAACATGTAATTCATTCTTATAAGTACTCTCGATCAATAAAGTTAATTTTGTTTTTGAAGAAGAAATTAAAAGTTGTTTGTAATTTAAATTACATAACTCGCATGAGGTCATTAAGAGCAATTTTACAATGCCAATATTTTTAAGAGTCACAGTAGTAAAGAGTTGGATAAGAACATTGTGACTTATACCCAAAAAGGATGTTACCGATTAAAAAACAATCTTTTGAAGGAAAGTTTATAATAATTACAGATTATTATCAAAAAAATGAATTAAATGATCGGTCTGAATCAAATGTAAGTTCAAAACTGATTAATGTTTAGAAAATGCTATAATATCAGGAAGGAATATTAAAAGGCAACTCTTGCATTGCGACTGGAATGGTTTTAAACTATAAGCTTCTATAGATTCCAAGTACTTCGTGGTTCTTGCAGTTAATTATGCAGTAAAATGATAATAAATTTGAAATATAAGGATCTTTGTTAAAAAGTTCAATAAGACCTTGATTTCTCCATCATTTTTGTCAGTCCGTTAGTAACGCTTACAAGTTTATCTGTTCTCACTTCACAGAGCGCTGTTTTGACATCGATAACGCAAGTTGTTTTGATAAGAGGTACTAAGTCTAACACTTTTTCCTTCTCATTCACTTCTGAAGATGCAAAAACGGTTTATTATGGAATATCTTGAATCAGTAAACTCTCCGAGAGCTACACAGTTTTTAATTATAGTTTTGCCAATTTGGCCAATTCGACGCTCTATTGTACGAAGTGACATAGAAATCAATGAGATCAATTTTCACATATCCGTTTAGCCCGAGCAATTTTAAAAACTTGCTACATCGACACTGTCATTTTTGACTTAAAGCTCTGATTGTGATGAGTTTTTTTTTTAAGAGAAGTAGCACTCAGGCAAATACTAGCTATACAATTGCATATAGAGCAGGGATGACCAAAGAGAGGAATGTGATTGTATTTGTGAGCGAAAGAGAGGATACACAGGCAGAAGCAAGAATTGACATAAATTTGGTTGTTTATTTCAATTTTATTTCAGTTACCGCTGAACCAGCGTGAAATGAACATGCGGAGAAGTATTGATCTGTTTTTTGTTGTTTTTATGTAAACAAAAATGATTTTCTTTTGCTTCTATAAAGAAAACATTACTTTTTAGAAATGTATATTCAGCATAGTATATTTTTTTATAAATACAATTTAAAAAACTTACTTTTTCTATAGAAAAACTTACTTTTTCTATAGAAAAACTTACTTTTTCTATAGAAAAACTTACTTTTTTTATAGAAAAACTTCCTTTTTCTATAGAAAAACTTCCTTTTTCTATAGAAAAACTTACTTTTTCTATAGAAAAACTTACTTTTTCTATAGAAAAACTTCCTTTTTCTATAGAAAAACTTCCTTTTTCTATAGAAAAACTTACTTTTTCTATAGAAAAACTTACTTTTTCTATAGAAAAACTTACTTTTTCTATAGAAAAACTTACTTTTTCTATAGAAAAACTTACTTTTTCTATAGAAAAACTTACTTTTTCTATAGAAAAACTTACTTTTTCTATAGAAAAACTTACTTTTTCTATAGAAAAACTTACTTTTTCTATAGAAAAACTTACTTTTTCTATAGAAAAACTTACTTTTTCTATAGAAAAACTTACTTTTTCTATAGAAAAACTTACTTTTTCTATAGAAAAACTTACTTTTTCTATAGAAAAACTTACTTTTTCTATAGAAAAACTTACTTTTTCTATAGAAAAACTTACTTTTTCTATAGAAAAACTTACTTTTTCTATAGAAAAACTTACTTTTTCTATAGAAAAACTTACTTTTTCTATAGAAAAACTTACTTTTTCTATAGAAAAACTTACTTTTTCTATAGAAAAACTTACTTTTTCTATAGAAAAACTTACTTTTTCTATAGAAAAACTTACTTTTTCTATAGAAAAACTTACTTTTTCTATAGAAAAACTTACTTTTTCTATAGAAAAACTTACTTTTTATAGAAAAATTTACTTTTTCTATAGAAAAACTTACTTTTTCTATTGAAAAACTTACTTTTTCTATAGAAAAACTTACTTTTTTTATATAAAAACTTACCTTTTCTATAGAAAAACTTTCTATAGAAAAACTAATTTTTTTTTCTATAAAAAGCATGTCTTTAAGAAGGTTTATCATGTTTTTATTTTTAAAGAAAAAGTTTGTTTTCTTTAGAAAATGTATTTTTTATTCAGAAAACGTTTTTTTTTTTTCTTTAAAAAACGTGTTTTTTTACATAAAAAAAAATTTAAGTTTATTTTTCTATAAAGAAAATAAAAACGTATTTTTTACTAAAAAAAATCAAATATTTTCTATAAAAACGATTAAATGTTTAGCGAAAAAATAATTTTTCAAACATTCAATCTCACAGTGTATCTTGAAAAAACAATAACAAAAAATACAAAAAAATTAACAAAACTTATAACAGCCCCCACTCGTGTGCATCCGTCAAAGGTTGAATGACGACTAAATGAATGAGAATAAGAAAACTTCTGGCAAGCACTTGCTTCGCGGTGGTCGCGCCTGATATAGAGCAGGGATGACCAAAGAGAGGAATGTGATTGTATTTGTGAGCGAAAGAGAGGATACACAGGCAGAAGCAAGAATTGACATAAATTTGGTTGTTTATTTCTATTTTGTTTCAGTTACCGCTGAAACAGCGTGAAATAAACATGCGGAGGGGTATTGATCTTTTTTTGTTGTTTTTATGTAAACAAAAATTATTTTCTTTTGCTTCTATAAAGAAAACATAACTTTTTAAAAATGTATATTCAGCATAGTATATTTTTTTATAAATACAATTTAAAAAACTTACTTTTTCTATAGAAAAACTTACTTTTTCTATAGAAAAACTTACTTTTTTTATAGAAAAACTTCCTTTTTCTATAGAAAAACTTCCTTTTTCTATAGAAAAACTTACTTTTTCTATAGAAAAACTTACTTTTTCTATAGAAAAACTTACTTTTTCTATAGAAAAACTTACTTTTTCTATAGAAAAACTTACTTTTTCTATAGAAAAACTTACTTTTTCTATAGAAAAACTTACTTTTTCTATAGAAAAACTTACTTTTTCTATAGAAAAACTTACTTTTTCTATAGAAAAACTTACTTTTTCTATAGAAAAACTTACTTTTTCTATAGAAAAACTTACTTTTTCTATAGAAAAACTTACTTTTTCTATAGAAAAACTTACTTTTTCTATAGAAAAACTTACTTTTTCTATAGAAAAACTTACTTTTTCTATAGAAAAACTTACTTTTTCTATAGAAAAACTTACTTTTTCTATAGAAAAACTTACTTTTTCTATAGAAAAACTTACTTTTTCTATAGAAAAACTTACTTTTTCTATAGAAAAACTTACTTTTTCTATAGAAAAACTTACTTTTTCTATAGAAAAACTTACTTTTTCTATAGAAAAACTTACTTTTTCTATAGAAAAACTTACTTTTTCTATAGAAAAACTTACTTTTTCTATAGAAAAACTTACTTTTTCTATAGAAAAACTTACTTTTTCTATAGAAAAACTTACTTTTTCTATAGAAAAACTTACTTTTTCTATAGAAAAACTTACTTTTTCTATAGAAAAAATTACTTTTTCTATAGAAAAACTTACTTTTTCTATAGAAAAACTTACTTTTTCTATAGAAAAACTTATTTTAAGAAGGTTTATCATGATTTTATTTTTAAAGAAAAAGTTTGTTTTCCTTAGAATATGTATTTTTTATTTAGAAAACGTTTTTTTCTTTAAAAAACGTGCTTTTACATAGAAAAAAATTTAAGTTTATTTTTCTATAAAGAAAATATAAACGTATTTTTTACTAAAAAAAAATCAAATATTTTCTATTAAAACGATTGAATGTTTAGCGTAAAAATAATTATTCTAACATTCAATCTCACAGTGTATCTGAAAAAAACAATAACAAAAAATACAAAAAAATTAACAAAACTTATAACAGCCTCCACGCATGTGCATCCGTCAAAGGTTGAATGACGACTAAATAAATGAGAATAAGAAAACTTCTGGCAAGCACTTGCTTCGCGGTGGTCGCGCCTGATATAGAGTATATACGAATTGGGTAACCTTCTTTGGAAAGGGGATAGTAGAGAAGAGAAAGGTGATGAAAGGGAGAGATAAAGCAACACTGTAATTGCACATCATATATATTTTTAGAACAGTGAAGTTGCGCCATTTGTTGTTATTTAGACGCTTTTATTTATTTTTCTAGACGGCGTGTTATTGCTGTAGGCTTACCGCCGATGGAAGATGCTGAGGTAACTAATAATTCTGTTATCATTGACTTCCAGTGGAGCCTAGGGCCTTAAATTTTATAGAAATTAATAATTACAGAAATTGTTGTTGCCGAGACCGGGGATCGAACCCAGGCTCAATGTGATATTACGTGCTAACCAACTAAGCCACAGCACGGGAAATTTGTATTCACAATGAACTAGATGACGGTCGATTGTGTCGACCGCAGGATACGCTAGTATTTATTGATATGTTCTTAATAAAATTATTTGTCTATTTGAACCTATATATAAAATTCGCTTAATTTTGGAATACGTGTAAAATTTTAATTTTTTCTTTTTTGGATTAAAAAATAGATACCTTTTACTAATCAACGGCGTCAATTTCAATATTTTTTGACATATGCTTCATCTAGAATTCGAACAGCTAAACCAACTATAAAAAATTATGAAAAAAAAAATAAATACAAAGTTTGATAGACCACGAATTTTTTTTAGAGATTTTTTAGAGGTTGAAGCATTACACTCTCTAATAGCTGAATTGAATCATTTATAAGCTCTATGAATTTCATATCCCTTTGCATCCCATTTTAAGAGTTATAACGTTTTTAGTAACACCCCTTTTTCACAATTTTATGCAATTTATCGCGAAAAAATCACAACTTGAAGTGAAATATACAGTTGGCTCAAAAAGTGAGTGCTCATACATACCTTATATTTTCAAAACCACTTTTCAAACAAATTAAGTTACATATAAAAAAATTAAAAATTTATTTCAGTTACACTTTTAGTGTACTTTAAAACTATATATCACATAAATAAAAATATTTCCTTATTCTAATAAATAAAACATAAAACTAAAAGTTACTTCAATTTTGTACTGCAAAAAGTGAGTGCTCACTTATAATATTTTCCAAAATAAACATCTGGAGTTTTGATTTTAATACTTTGTGTGAGATCCTTTGTTCTTGATTATCGCCTCTAGTGTTCTTGGAATCGAATTAACCAAATTTCGAGTTACATCGCGGGGAATTTTTGACCATTCTTCTTGTTCGTTTGGCTTTCTCCACACTCTGCATCTTCCATCATTGCCATAAATGTGAAATTTACTTTCATCCGTGAAAACGACTCTATTCCAGAAATCCATTGACTTATTTTGATGCTCCTTGGCGTACTTAAGTCGTTTAATCTTGTTAACTTTGCTGATGTACGGTTTTCTTCGGGCAACACGACTATTATAACCAGCTTCATGTAGAACTTTTCGTACAGTATTTGGGCAAACATTTTTGTTAGAATTTTTATTAAGGTTTCTGGTCAATTCTAATGTCGTTATTTTTGGAGTCTTTTTGATTTCTCGGACCAGAGCTCGTTTTTCTGCATCGGAAAGTACATGAGGTCGTCCACATCTTGGTATTTGTCAATATTTTTTTTTACTGTCGAATAAGGTCTTTTAACCATTTCTCCAATTTCACGAAGAGAATGACCAGATTCTCGCAGATTTATTATAATTTTTCGCTCTGATTCAGTTGTTTCCTTTCGTATTGGGGACATATTTAAAAACTTCTTCAAAAGCTACCTTTACTTTCAACAGCGCTCGCCAAAATAAGCTAAAGTAGATTTTCTTTCATTTTTCTTTCATAATTGAGCGGGTTGTGTGTACAAAATGTCCCGTTACTTTTTTTAAATACATTTCTTAGTGATGAGCACTCACTTTTTGAAGTTTAAAATTGTTACTTTTTATGTTTTTGCTGTCGAAGTTTTAATTAGGAAAAGAAATTTAATTCAAATAAGCATAATTTAACTGAAAACACTATGAAATGTAAGAATTGACGTTAAATTAAACAAAAATAAAATTACTAACTTTTAAAAACTTTACTCAAATAAAAAAAGATAAAGTGAGCACTCACTTTATGAGCTAACTGTAGGTCTAATGTAATATTTTTATGCCAATTTCTTTAGTTTTCTTTCTAATTCTGTGCAAAATGATTGTATAAAGACAAAAAACAACAAAATTTTTAATTTTGAATAACCTTCCCAACTTTGGTAGTGACAAGTACTCTGATAACTGGTTACCTTGTAATGACTACATTACTAATAAATAATAAGTTATTATAGAAGTACTTATTTGTAATTAAGATGGTAATTTAAACTGAATGGCCCCGCTACAAATCCCACCAAGGGCAACCATTTTTTTTAGTTTTTTTTTATTAAAAGAGTCTTTTTAAATGATTTTTGAATTTTAAGCAGTTTAATATTACCTTCTGTAAAAAAATGGAAAACTAACTCACGGTAATGAAAAAATACCATCATGAGTCAATTTTGATTATGTAGGGGATGTTGGATACTAAACACGATTCTAATTGGTCTTAACTTGGTAAGCCCAACTTATCTGGGTCATCCTTCATCTCAACTGTGGACACAGACCTCCTCGTGTTATCACCCGGGGAGCTAGTTTAACACCCATTAATATAGTGAGCTAACATGTACCGAGAGTTGTCCCATAAGATCGATAAAAATGGGTTAGGATTACGGGCTAGTAACCCTCTCTTGAAAAAAAAAAATGATAAAATTAGAATTAAATTGTCCCACCACCTAATGATAGAGGAGGATGTCCGAAATTTCGATAGAAAGGCCAAGTAGAGGAACATTTTTTAAAGCTTGGCCTATAAAATTGGAGAATATTCGCTCAATATCGAAATCCATGGAATTCTAAAATATGATCGGACTTTGACCTTAACTGGTTGTAACTATAGGCCATTTAAGTAAGTAAGAGTCAATCTTATGTAAAAACAAAAAAGAAGATTTAAATTATTTAAGTTTTAAAATAATTGAAAAAAAACGTCTTTATTGTTTATTAAATGCATTAAACATTTACAAAACAACGTATAGAAATATTTTTCCAAAAAATTACAACAAAGCAAAAAAAGCAGGGAAAAACAAAGTTATTGTCATATGATTTTGGATCTAAAAATAAAAATTATATATATTAATTATAAGCTGCTAAGTTTTCAATATACGAAGTAGCTCAGTGGAAGAGTCTCCGCCTAGTTGTCGTAGAGGGTGGGTTCGAGCCCCCATGGGGTCATACAAAAAATTTGTATTTCGTTTAAAAAAATATATTTTTTTTTAATAAAACAACAACAAAAAAAGTTTTTGTTGTTGTTTTCAAATTGCTTACCCAAGTCATTACTTTTCTGCAATTGGTAAGTACTTGCCTCCAATGACATCCCCATGTTAATGTAATGGATTAAACAGCGAATGAGTAAGTAGTTCATGTTAAATAGTTTAACTGTTTAACTCATTATTTGGTAATGAAAAGTTTTACTGGGTTTATATAATCTGTTTAAGTATATAGGTAGTGGTCAGATAATTGTGGACGCAATAAAAATTGTAAAATCAAAATCTGGTTATAAGGTCATAGTAAATATAAGCCCAATATCTCTGAAAGGATATGTCCGATTTTGACAAATCATGTATCGTAGGAGAGGTATTTTTTTCATATATAATACTATTTAAGTAAATAATTTTTATAATCGCCAGCAAAGATTTTTAAGCATGTTTAGTTGTCCAGTTTTGAGTGACCACAGCCTATATATTAGTTTAAGTAAAGGTATATTATTTATATATACTGAAAATTTCAAGAACAAAAGTCAAGAAATGACCAAGTTATTGAGTTTTGGCCGTATTTTCCCACTGTGCTGTGGTAGTGTAGAGGTAAACGAATTAATGAGTAAGCACATTTATTATTGAAAATTACAATTCAATATATTTGGTATTCGAAAAAGTTCCTTAAAAAAGTTGATCATTTATTTAGGATGTTTGGGCCATATTGAATAATAAGGATTAAGAAACCTGAGGCCCTATGCTCTTACTGGGAGTCAAGTATAACAGAAGAAGAATAACCTGATCCGCCATACGTTCCTTTTGCAAAAACGATGATTACACATAACTTTTTTAAATACCTAATAAAAGTGTAATTCGATTGTTACACTTCTAAATTGGCATGAAAAGTTAATAACAAAAAGTGCTGAATGTCAAAAAATATTCCTTAAAAAATCGATCTTTATAAGTATAAGCAATTTTGTTTATATTTAAATACAATATGTTAAATTAAAATAAATTATAAGCATTTCCTTATTTGTGAAGTATGTAAATTAATTAAATATTAAGGGTTTTCATGTAAACGCTTAAATTTGCCATTTGCTCAATTGTGTAAATTTGCGAGACGCTCTTTTATGAAACCCCTTTTAAGGTATTTGTGCAGTTTTTGACAGGTAATTTTGTCAGAAATAAATTTAACGTCAAGAAAATAATAAACTTTTTAATTCAAATAGAACAAGTAAGAGTGTTATATTCGGCTATGCCGAATCTTATATACCCACCATCAAGTTGTGTTAAATTTAGAAACATATCTCATATATCTACAAGGGTGCAGCTAATTCAAAATCTGGACCAAAACTGAAAAATCGCTAAGCTAATTGGTATTGTGGTAAAACCTTTGTTGGTAAAACCTTTGTTGGTAAAACCTTCGGTTGCCGTAGCCTTATAGTTGACCATTTAAAAATGTTTTAGTGGTTTCCCCAGTATTTACTTTGATCAAAATTCGGTCTCAAAACCGGGTATAGTTTTACATTAATAAGTTGTTAAATACATTTCGTTGTGATTAATATGTAGTTAGGCTAAACACAGTAATACAGTAGGTCCATATATTTCGTTAGGAGTTCCTAATGCATTCATCATATTTAAAGTCTGGGCTGAACATTGATTGATGCCTATCGAATTTCATAGGTGCAATCTTAATATAATGAATGTACCTCCAAATCTTTTTGATTGTAGATATAAAAAGGGGATGTTATATATATAAGAATTATAGCCAAATGTTGACCGATTGTAACAAAATTTTACACACTGGCTGGTATATATATAGAGCTTATTCTTGTAAAACTTAGTGGCCATAGCTATCATAGTTTCTAATTTAATAGCATTTAACTGGTATTTGCTAAAATTTTTGGTTTCCGTGAGTGTTTTTTATATGAAAGCTAAAGTCAAATATGGAATGATTCCTATAAAATTTGATAAACTGATCAAAAATTGCATAAAACTTCCCTATTTTAAATTTAATCGTCATAGCTATTACAATTATATTCAATTTATCAGCATTAATGTGTTTCCCGGGGCGGGGTTATATGGGAGCTCTAACTAAATTTGAACCGATTTTGTTCATTTTCAACACACATCTTTTTCAAGATATCCAAAATACTTTTATAAATTTTTGTCCCTCTAGCTCATTTCGTTAAGGCGCTATCGTGGTTTTATCTGACGGACAGACGGACATAAACAATCTTATCTTTGTGTATTTTTGTGTTTCCATTAGTTTTTTATATGGGAGCTATGGTCAAATGGTGACCGATTGTGACAAAATTTTGCACACTGGCTGGCATTAACATAAGACTTCCTTGTGCTTAATTTAGTCTTACTAGCTCTTGCAGTTAAGGAGCTATCACGAATTAATATGACGGACAGACGGACATAAAACCCCTTTTCTTTTTGAATTTTCGTAAGTTTTTTATATGGGAGCTAGGTCAAATGGTGACCGATTGCGCACTGACTGGAATTGATATAAGACTTTCTTGTGCCAAATTTAGTGGTTATGTCTTTTATACTTTTAGATTTATTGGCATTTAAGTGTATTTTAGGTGAAATTTAGGCCGTTTTCGTAAGTTTTTGTATGGGAGCTATGCTAAATGTGAACCGATTTTGATGAAATTTTATACGCTGTCTAGGGCTAATGTAAAACTTCTATATACCAAATTTTATCATCATAGCTGCTACACTTTGTCATTTATTAACAAATAAGCGATTAGCCTAGACGAGGTTATACGTGAGCTATGGTCAAATGTGAACCGATTTTGCCCATTTCAATACCAAAATTTTCTCAAAGATGAAGAATATTTTTACTAAGTTTTAGTGAGCTAGCTCCTTTCGTTTAGACGTTATTGTGATTTCAATAGACAGACAGACGGACATCGCTTAATCGTCTTATAATTTCATAAGGATTCAGAATATATATCGTTTTTGGTTTTTGAGCCAATATTAAGGAAATTACAAAAGGAATGACAATCTCAATATACCCCCCATTCTTTTTGATGGTGGGTATAAAAATTCCAAAAGTAAGTTAACAACATTTTGTGGAGATGTTGCAGTTTCCGATTGTAAAGTTTTACAAAAATATAGCAACTTGTGTTTTGTTCTAATTGTTTTTGGAAAATATTAGACAAGGAACGGAGGCAAGAAAATTATATTCTTTAAGATTTAATTAAAAACCTTGCCGCTGCGGAACATTTTCCACATGCAATGTCATTTGTACATTATTCCGTTCCCAAGACCTACAAAATTCTTAACTGATGTTTTATCTTATTTAGACAAGAATAATTTTAAACAAATCGTCCGCGTCAATTGACAAAGCTTCAAATAATTTAATTAAAAATGATAACACAGCACAACAAAATAAAAAAAATTTCATGTGCTCTTAAAACCACTATACAATTTTGATACATATGACTACCTTTGTACAAAAATGGTAAAAATTTTAAATTCTATGGCAAGATTTTTTTTTTTTAAATTGCAATTTTTTTTAGACGTTTCTTCAAATAATTAATAATAACTCAAAAACCACTAGTCCGATATTATTAAAATAAAATCAGAAAAATTAAGGTTTACATAGCCTTTAATTCGTCTATATATCGCGTTTCAATCGGATCAATAGTATCGGAGTTATAATAAAAAACTTAAGAAAAAAATATATTTTTTACGTAAAAATGGCAAACATTTTCGTTTTAAAAAAAATCATGAAAAATCGAAACGGCAAAAAAAACTTCCAGATTTATTATTTTATCGCATAGCGAAATATAATAGCAACAAAATGAGATATCGAACATAAAAATCGATTGATTTTTGTCGAATTTATTCACAATTTAGTGAATTCGCTCATTTTCACAAAATTTTAGTTTTATAGCGGGTTTTCAAATGTATGAAAAAAATAAATTTTACGATTTCAAGGGGTGCATGTCGGATTATTGTGAGATTTGGTGAGAAACTTCCACCCACAAAATTTTAGTCGAATTGGACAACGTTAACACGTAGCGCATAGGCCCCAAATCTGAAAAATAGCGTTTAAATCGAAAAAAATTGACAAATTTTCAGTTTTTGCAAAATTAAAGCTATTTATTTCCCCTTTTGCAAAAAAGTGGATTCTGGTCCTTAGGGCAAACACAATGAGATTTCCAATAAGCTACATATCTTTAAAATCGGTTAAACAGTTTTCGAGTTACTACAATTTGCACTGACCATTACATGTCCTTGGGGACTTGCCGAAGGCAATTTACAAAAACATTTTACTTAGTTTAAAATTTTTTCTTTTTTAACTTACAATACACATACATTTGAAAATTAGCGAATTCACTAAATTGTGATTAAATTCGAAAAAAATCAATCGATTTTTATGGTCGATATCTCATTTTGTTGCTATTATATGTCGCTATGCGATAAAATAATAAATCTGGAAAATTTTTTTTGCCGTTTTCGATTTTTCATGATTTTTTTTAAAACGAAAATGTTTGCCATTTTTACGTAAAAAATATATTTTTTTCTTAAGTTTTTTATTATAACTCCGATAATATTGATCCGATTGAAACGTGATATATAGACGAATTAAAGGCTATGTATATCTTAATTTTTCTGATTTTATTTTAATAATATCGGACTAGTAGTTTTTGAGTTATCATTTATTATTTGAGGAAATGTCTAAAAAAATTGCAATTTAAAAAAAAAAAAATTTTTTAAAAATCTTGCCATAGAATTTAAAAATTTTACCATTTTTGTACTAAGGTGGCCATTAGAGTGGTTCGAAAAAAAAGTTGAGTCAGTCACCCCCTAGGATTAAAGATAATGTAAAAATAATTCTAAAAACAATTTTTTTATTTTTTTACCACGCCTACAAATACCGCCCTTTTTGTATTTTGTTAACTGTGTCGCCATTTTTAGTCCAGTCATAACACTTTATACATCAATGTTCAGGGCTCTGTAAGGGCTACATTTCTCTCTATGATAGTTTTTTAAAACCTCGTCAATTTCTATTCATTACTTTTTAAAATTCGAGTCGTAACCACCCTAATCAAATCGAGTAAAAATCTAGTTTTTAAAAGTTATGACTATAAATTGATGTGGTAGTAAAAAACTATCAAAGAGAGAAATGTAGCCCCTACAGAGCCGCGAACGCCGATATATAAAATGTTATGATCGGACATAAAATGGCGACACAGTGAACAAATACTAAAAGGGCGGTATTTGTAGGCGTAGTAAAAAAATAAAAAAATATTTTTTGGAATTGCTTTAACATTATCTTTAATCCTAGGGGGTGACTGACACAACTTTTTTTTTGTATGGAAGGCGAACCGCTCTAGTGGCCATGATACATCAAATGTATATAGTGGTTACTCGAGCACATTTTTGCTGTTGACCTGTGTAATTTATTCGATGGTCTACAAGCAGTTTCCAGTCGAAATGCTACTCATAATTGTCTTATACATGTTGGTTTCTAGCGGAGAAAGCGCATCGTTAAGCAAAATTGCAGGATTATTTGGAATTGGTGATTGCGTAAATGCTTTTTATAACTACAATTAAAAGTTTAAAACTAGTTTTTTATTTTATTTGGATTTTACTGCTAATAGAATAATTAACGTTCTGCTAAAATTGCAAAAACAATTCATCCACTTTGTCACTATTTTTAATGTAAACAAAAAACATATGTTTTAGCAATTGCACACTTAAGCTGTTCAAATTTGCGAGTCTAAATTGCAGCGCAAATATTTATAAGTTGTGCAAATAATTTTTCATATAATTTTTGACAGTTCATTTGCGAAGGTGGAAAAATGCACAGTTTGCGAAGTTTACGAGGGTTTTAAGCGTTTACATGAAAACCCTTATTATAAAATTGTGTTCATATTAGTTGTATTTCCGTACGGTAAGAAAACAACTTAAACTAGTCCGATGTTACCCAAAACTCACCCAATTGCATTATTCGTACTCTGATTTGGTTTGAGACTTTGCTGAATTATGAGAGTAATTTTATTTTCTCAATCAATTAAAAAATTGTATTTTATAATTAAATAAAGCAAAACCAAAACATTTTTAGAAGTTTCAAAAAAAATTGTTTGAATATTTTTCAAGATAAAACAACTCTAGACTAGGGTTTGCAGTTCGGTTTTAACCGAAACCGAAACCTCGTTTTTTTATGCCTCAAACCCGAAACCGAAAACCGTTGAAAAACCCGCGGTTTTAGCTATTTATTTTTCATAATTTTTTGTTGGTTTTATTCAGAAATACATAACATTATAAATTTGCACGTAATTTCTCTATGAAATGAAGCAGAAGAATGAAAAAAAACAAAAGGTGCCTTACAATGGACGAATGGACAAGTATGTGACGGTATATTTTATAACCTGGAACTCAGCCGTATTTTTGTTATTAGACAAAAGTTAATGGATTTTAATATTTCACTTGATACAAACATCGTAGCATGTACTACAGATGGAGCAGCAGTCAAAATCAAATTTGGATCTGAAAATCAAACACTGCTTTAGTAATGGTTGGCACACGAAATTCATCTTGCAGTCACTGATGTTTTTTATGAAAAATTTCTTATAAATCCAGATGTGGATGAATTTCAAACCGACGAAATTTTGAAGATGGCAACGAAGAAAAACTTTGGATCATTTAAAACCAATTGCCCACATAAATTTGAAGAAAAACTGTTCGGTATTTCAATAATTCGTTAGTTCGTAATAATATTTTACAAACAAGCGTTAAAAAGCTTCTAAAAGAAAGTATTCATGAGAGTTTAGAAAAGCTGCCGACCTTAGATTTGCTTCTATCGACTTTGAAATTGTAAATACTTTTAAAGATTCGTTGCTGTTCCTAAAAATTACTGTTAAAACAATTTGTCGCTCCGATGCAAATATTATACAAGCTAAAGGGGCTCTGCAGTTTCTCTAAAAGAAACAAGACTTACTTAAGAAATCCCTCATATTTAGAAAACGTGAATTAATTTCCTGAATTTTGATATTAAATTATAAATATACAGCCATGTCACAGAACTTAATTCCGTTCGGAAGTGGAATGAATTCCGCACTTTGCTTCTATTGAAAAAGTAAAACGAAAAAATTATTCGGAATGAAACCACTTTCTTTTTTTAAAGTGGAATTGAATTCATATGTTTTTAGTTGCTTATTCAATATTTGAACAATTTCCTCAATTAATCAGTGTTTTTTGTTAAAACAAAGATAGAGTTGAAATTTTCAATTGAAAAAATCTTATTTTGTACTGATTATATATATATATAATTCCCCGACAACATTCCAATTGGAACAAGGGGTACTTCTCTCAGACAATGAACTGCATCCGATTCTATTTTTGACTCATTGAAAGGGACCTACGTTTTAACGCCGGCTCCGAACGGCAAATGCATTAGTTAGAGAAGTTTTTCATAGCCTAATACTCAATAACCAGTGGCTAGCTGAGTTATGAGGTGAACCGCCGCTTTTTGAAAATTAATTTTTTTCATGTGGGTCTGACAGGGATTGAACTTGGGACCTCTGGTATGCTAGGCGGATGACTAACCTGCTATACCACGGCGGTTGTACTGATTTTGGACATTTAAAATTTTTCGGAATCTATAGAACCTAAAACCATTTCGATCGGAATTCAACTACGGAATGGTTTCAATTCCGAACGGAATTCGTGACATGCCTGATAAGCTTTAATAAATATACCTTTACTTTGCTTTAATAAAAGTATCTAAATTTTACTACAAATTTAAATCAAAATAGATTTATTTAAAAAACCGAAACCGGGCGGTTTTTGGTGTTTTAAAACCGAAACCGCTGTTTCTCATTTTCACGGGTTTTTGCAAACTCTACTTCTAACCAACTCGGAAAATTTACGAATATTTTCAAAAAGAAAAAAAGGTTTGTATGTCATTTTTAAAGAAAAAAAGTAAAAGATTTTTTATGAAAACCTTATTATTGTAGACACAATATATTTTGTATTTATTAATTAAATTACAACGACACGTTTCATTATATATATCAATAAACATGAACCGATTAAACTGTTTGCAGAAAGTCAAAATATTATAATATACAACTGCATTTTATATTAAAGAGAAAACGTTTAATAAATTTAATAAATATAAACTTGATATATTTAAAAAAACATACCTGGCATGAAAATCATTGATGTGAATAATTGATAACGGAAATAGATCGGCCTTGACCTCTGGTTGACTCCAGCCCATTGAAAAAGTGAAAACAATTGTTATAAACACAAGTACATTATAACTCGTCATTTTTTATTTATTTTTAACTAAATTACACTGTGAATCCCCAAAAATTATATACAAAACGTGACAAATATTTATTTATTTTGAATTAAAACGGCATTTCGAATTTAGAAATAGCCGATTATCCGTGGCTTCTTTACCGCAAGACCACCTTTAGGCAACTGAGCGCTGTCTGAACTGAATTGTAGATCAGTTTAATTGCTTTGTTATAGTTGATTTTTTCAAGAAAAAAATATTCTCCATTCACTTTAAACTTGATTAAATTCTCTTAACTTGAGTACAATAGAGTATGTAGATATAAATTATAAATAAATAAAAAATTATAGCACATTAACACTAAGAATCATATTACTTTGTTTGTAGATTAAACGTTAGTGATAAGTAGTTTTATGGCCGATAAATTTAGTTTAATCTATGATTTGAAATGAATTTGCTGTAACTGCGAATACTTACCTTTTTCCTTATCAATAATGATAATAATAACACGACGTAACTGTTTTTTGACCAAACGAATCTGATACCCAATCTTTATGTAAAATTATCCGCTGAATCCGAATTTGAAGTCAGAATGGTCAAAAGTAGAAAGTTTTCGAGATATTCCAAAATAACCATAATTTTTTGCGTTTTTGAAAAAGATGATGTCACCTAAATATAGATATCCTCCAAAATATTTATCGGATTATGTTTCTCTTTTTTGCCTAATTGAATTTTTGGTCAATTACAAGTATGTATGTATGTTTCTGAAGACTGATTTAGGTGAGTCCTAAAAAAATACTATATATACAGTGGTGGTCACATATTTAGCACACTAGTTATGCGTTTTTTTCAAAACCATATATTTTTCTGTTGGAGTAATAATTTATGTTGATATTTGTTGGACACAATAATAATAATTCGTATTTATTCAGTCTCTCAAATTATACATAACGTGAGGTTTTCGCTCTGTCTAGAATTAGGGATAATCCTCCTGATGAGATGGTCTAACCAACCATCGAAACGCGTCGAGGAAAGGTTTCCCCACCAACATTTTTTGGTTTTATCAAAAAACTATTTATTACAATAATAAATAATTGTAATAAATTGGGATTCTTAGTGCAATACACTACAGTAAAACTTTTTAATTAAATGTTTGATGTCCCAAATTTTGATAAACCTTTTTAGTAATAATTTTCTTTTTATTTTTGCCACGATGTGTAGCTTTTGGTGTGATCAACAAGTCCCGTTACTCTTTTTGTTATTCCCTTTCTTCAATTGCTTCATATATACAGCCCAATTCTGAATAAAAATTCCCCGGGGAATTTGATTCCTTTATTTTTTTTACATTGTGAAACCTATAAGAAAAAAAATATTGGGAAAAATTTCCTGGGGAATTTTTATTTAGAATTGGGCTGATAATTTATTTGTTGGTAATACGTAATTGGAGCTGGACACAAATTTAGCACAAATATTAAACATTTTACATTTCTGTTATTTTTTGAATTTTTAATAAATTTTTGGTAAGTTTTTCATCATATTGTGTACAGTTGAAGGTTTTTCAGAAATAAAATATTTATTAGACATGACCAAAAATAATTGGTGCACAGATACGCAACGACAGGTGATTTGTGAAATAAATTCGAGAGGATGTCCTGTAAGTGAAATAGCAAGTATTTTAAATTGCTCCAGAAAGATGGTATATAATGCTTTGAGCCATATAAAAGCACACGGAACAATTAAAAAGGGTTCACGGGCACCTAGACCAAGAAAAACGATAACAAAAGAGGATTATTTAATACATAGAATGTCAGTGGCCGACCCTTTTTAGAGCTCTAGTGAAATAAATAGTGAAGTGTCATCAAAATACGGTATTGATGTCTCCGACATAACGATACAAAGACGCCTTAATGAAAAAAATTCGCGTGGCTGTATTGTGCAACAGAAGCCACATGTGTCAAAAAATAATTGGAAATCACGAATTTCTTTCGCCCGATAGCATTTGGAAAAGCCATTAGATTTTTGGAAAAACATACTTTGGAGCGACGAATCAAAGTTTTGCAGATTTGGATCTGATGGAAAGAGATATGTATGGTATCTTCCGAACATGCAGCGCAACCCAAAGTATACGTCAAAGACTGAAAAACATGGTGGAGGAAATGGTGTGGCTTGCATTCTCAGGGCATGGAGTTGGTCCAATACACAAAATTGACACACGTATGGATCAATACGTTTATAAAAATATTCTAGCCGATATCATTATACCATAAGCACAGGCAAAGATGCCACCTAGCTGGCGTTTCATTCATGACAATGACCCTAAACACACTTTACGTACTGTGAAGTGTTGCTTGGATTAGAGTCAAATAGATGTTTTGAAATGGCCAGCTCAATCTCCGGATCTCAATCCTATTGAGAATCTTTGGAATGATATAGAGAAGCATATAACAAGCGTAAAACCTAACAACTTAAATGATTTATGGACGGAAATCCAAAAAATATGGCACGCTATCCCAAATGAGCGATACCTGGCTCTTGTGAAGAGTGTGTCTAAAAGATGTGCGGCAGTTATACAAAATAAAGGATATCCTACAAAATATTAGGTTTTTTTTCAAGAAATTTTAATTAATAACTTGTTTTTGATTTTTAATAAATATCGTTTTTGATTTGTGCTAAAAATATGTCCAGTATTTTTTAAGGGTTAGTTTTAAATAATTGCAAAAATAAATATAATTTTTAAAAAATATGTATATAAAAGGAATACGACTTCATCTTCGCATCACGTGTAATAAATTACAAAAAAAAAAGCAGTGAAAAAAATTGAATTAGGACTTAATATTTCCTATAAGAGATAACATGTACCATTTGTGCTAAATACGTGACCACCACTGTATATATAATATATATTGATTTTCTGATTTGATTTTCTGTAAGTAAGATTGAAGATTAAATACAAACAATTTCAGAAATTACAAAACATTGTAACATTTCGCAACTTGAGAGAGAGTGTATTTAAATACATATATCTTTAAAGTTAGAGGGCCGATTAAATGGTTGCTTTAATGAGAATATTTAGCTGACCTATTTGGATTAAACTTTTGGCAATAACACTTACGTAAGATATGAATAAAGGCCATCATAATGTTCAAAAGTCACTTATTTAAGACATATTTCGGTATGCTGAAATCAAGTTTGATGAGCTTCTAGATGACATACCGACATAACTTATATGTATAGGTATTAGATGTTAATAGTGTTCTACGAAGTACACTATTAAATTGCAACATGTAGTTCCACTTACAACTAAGATATAGCCAAAACTCGTAATTCGGTGCTAAATTAAATTTTTATTTTCTTTTAAATTGTATTTTTTTAATTTGTCTAAAAACCATTTTTTGTTTAAAATTCCACAATTTGCGGATATTATACCGATATGAATTATATATCAGATCTTAGAAAATCCTCCAAAGCAAAACAATATTCAAAATAGGTACATTACAATCTGAGATATTACCAAAACTCTAAATTCGTTGCCCCGAAAATTACGGGATTTAATTTTTTTTTAAATACTTTATATTTAATTAATTTTTTAATTTTTTTTTTTTTAATTTTCGAAATATATATCATATTTAAGAAAACACTCCAACGCAGCATGCTATTAAATTTCATCAAAATCGGCCTATAAACACCAGAAATATCGCCAAAATTCAAAATTCGATGAAAATTTAAAAACATTTTTGTTGAAAAACTGTATTTAAAAAAAAAAATTAAAATTTTTAAATTAAAATTTTCGTCAAACAACTGTGTTTAAAAAAAATTTTTGAACTGTATATTAAATTTTAGGAAATTTTTTAACGCAACACATTACTAAATTTCATCAAAATCGGTAAATTAATAACTGAGATATCGCCAAAGCAAAATATATCGATGTACGCAAATTGGCAAATTTTAGAAAAAAATTAAAAAAAAAAACAATATTTAAAAAAAAAATATCAAATTATATATCAGATTATAGAAAATATTCCAACGCAGCATGCTATTAAATTTCATCAAAATCAGTCTATAAACACCAGAGATATCGCCAAAATTCAAAATTCGATGAGAATTAAATGTTTTTTTCCAAAAAAAATTTAAAATTTCTTAAAAAAAAAGTATTTTTTTTTAAGTTTTTTGAATTGTATTTCAAATTTTAGGAAATCATTCAATGCAGCACACTATTGAATTTCATCAAAATCTGTAGATCAATAACCGAGATATCGCCAAAGCAAAGAATATCGATGTACACAAATTGACAAAATAAAAATTTTCCAAAAAAAATTTTAAATTTCTTTAAAAAATGTGTTTTTTTTTTAAGTTTTTTGAACTGCATTTCAAATTTCAGGAAATCATTCAACGCAGCACACTATTGAATTTCATCAAATCTGTAGATCCATAACCGAGATATCGCCAAAGCAAAGAAAATCGATGTACACAAATTGACAAATTAAATTTTTTTTTTTTTTTAATTTTTTTGAATTATATATCAGATTTTAGAAAATACTCCAAGGCAACATGCTATAAGATTTTATCAAAATCGGTATATAAACACCAGAGATATCGCCAAAATTCGATGAGAATTTAAAAAAAAATTTAAAGAATTGCATTTAAAAAAAAATTAAAATTCGTCATTGAAGTTTAGTATTTTAGCGATATCTCGGGTGTTAATGGACCGATTTTAATAGATTTAGTAGATTTCCTAAAATCCGTTGCATAATTCGTCTGGGTACACCCACCAGGAGCTCCACAAACTTGATTTTAACAGACAGACAGGCAGACGGACATGGCTAAATCGACTCTGGCGATTCTTAGTCGATCGGTATAATTTTTAAAACGAATAATGAAAAAATTACAAACTGAATGACAAACTTATAATACCCTTTCACCTATTGGTGAAGGGTATAAAAATAACAAAGATACAATAGACAAAATTTCAAAATTCATGAAAAATTTTATGAATTTTTCAAATTTCGCTCTTTTCAAGTTAATTTTATTTAACACTAGCTGATTTTACCCGGCGTTGTCCGGGTTGATAGTTAAAGGTTTTAACTTATTACTGTGTTAAAACTTTCTTTAAAAATTAACAATTATGAAATATTTTTATTAATGTATTTGCATATTGTCACCTAAAAGGAAGAGGGAAAAAAAACGTAAAAAATTTGGTTTTAATTGCAATATTTAAACGAAAATTATGTATTTAGATTAAAATGAAACCAGAAATATATATCGGCTGAAAAAATTTTTTTCTTCTAAACACAGCTTATGTTATGTCACTTAGGTTATTTGGAATTGCAAAAATCTGAAACCAAATAACCTATCTGCAGTACTAATTAGTATGAATAAAATCGATCATCAATATTTACACCCATTTGAGATTAAAAAAAAAACATTGCCTCGTTTACCCACCGGTAACTTCTTATATACTGTAAAAATTAAAAAAAAATCAGTCGACTCGGTCATCCATATTTGTTATTTTTAAAACCTGGACTATTTTACCCGCCATTCACACCTTAACATACTGTCGAAATTTCTGAAAAATCGGTTAGTTCGGTCATCAATATTTGTCATTTTAAATATTTGACTTATATGGGAGGGGTCACGCCCACTTGAGATTTCAAAAAATAACCTGACCTACTTTACCCACCGGTTACGCCTTAACATACTGTCAAAATTGAACCACCGGTCACAACATACCACGCTATCAAAATTTCAGAAAAATCGGTCCGCTAGTTTCGGAGATCCTTCACAACATACAAACAGACGCGAACATTTTTTATAGATTATAAGATAGAAGAAGATAGATATATATATGTATAGAAATAACCATTTTCGATTCTCTATTTGGACCCCTTCTACGTCAAATATTGGAGACCCCTTCTACGTCAAATCCTGGAGAAGGCCTAGGAGAAACAAATAGATACTTATCATCTCTTTTTTTTGTATTTTACCAACACTCAGGGGATGACCCCAACGTATGCTTATGCATTGTGCTGGAACTAGGAAAAAAGGTTGTGGGAAGGAGGATAGAGGGAGTAGTGTTTGTGGATATTCGATTTGAACCTTTGGATATCATAATTAGAGGGGAAGACTGATGCAGGAAGTTTATTCCACATTCGTATTGTGCGGCTAAAAATCGAGTTTTCTCTATAGTGCGTCGTGCGATCTACTGGAAAACCGACTACAAAGGAATGGGCCCTTGTTGAGTTACGTGTGCTACGAAGAAATGTATGGGTTTCAGGAACAAGATCCCTAATTTCGTTTGAGCACGTGCCATTAAAGTAGCGATAGAACAGTGAAACGCAACCCAAATTACGAGGATGCTCCAATGAGGCAATAGAGTTGGCTACCCTACTGTCACCGATAAGCGCCTTCGCCCTCTCTTGTACACGGTCGACAAGCTCCAAAATAGACTTTAAAGCACCGGCCCATACATAAGAGTTGTATTTCATTTTCGGATATTAAGGAGATCAGTTGGAGTGAAGTATGTCTTACACCACTTTAGAAAGCCGAGACATTTGAATGCTTCTTTCGACACTTGACAACGTGATTAGTCAAACGGACATCACACTGAATTTTCATGCCTAGAACATCAAGAGCTTCTGATTCCTCAATATTTATACTACCCATACTTACAGATGATACAACATTGTTCGTAACGCGTTTGTGTGTTAGCACAAAACATTGGGTCTTTCGAGCGTTGAAATCGACCCTATTAGAAACCCCCAATTGGATATTGTAGAAAGGTCGGAATTTAGCGTATCATTCATGGTTTGCCTCTTGGAATTGATATCCATCTGCAAAAGAGTAGATAGGATTGGAAGTTTGACATAGAAGGTCATTTAGAAAAATAAGAAATAGAGTAGGAGAAAGAACGGAGCCTTGCGGTACCCCCGAATTACTCGTCGGACGATATCCCATCTACAACAACTTTTATAGTGCGATCTCTGAGAAAGCTCGATATAAACCGAGAGAAATAATAACCTATACCAAAATCGGTCTATCTTGTAATCTCCTCAATATTGAGTTAGAGAAAATCTTGCGAGATGCAGCAGTGAATACAACAGGTATATTTTCAATAGAAAACATATGCTATGGGACGCACTTTACGCGAGGTAACTGCCGCCTTTTCCAGTATCGAGAAGGAATCAAACAAAATGGGTCTAGCTGTAAATGAATCAATAACAAAACATGGTTTCTACAGGCAAACAGACCACTAGAATTGGATCACATGTGTCCGTTGAGAACTATAGCTTCGAGATTGTAAAATAATTTGTATACATTGGTGCCGCCGTGAACATCAACAACTATATATGCTTCGAAATCAAACTTGTCAATCGATGCTATTTTGGAGCAAAAAAGAAAGCTAAGAAATTAAGTCCTCTGCGTAAGAACTAAAATTAGCTCTATAAAACGCTTATACTACCTGAATTATTGTATGGCGCTGAATCATGGGCACTTGCACAGACAAATAAAGCTATTCTTGAAGTGTTTGAGAGGAAATTCTACGAAGAATCTTTGGACCAGTCTGCGTCAGCAATGAGCATCGACATCGAATGAACCATGAGTTATACGCTGAAATCGACATAGTGAAACTCATTAAGCAACAGCGGCTGCGTTGGCTAGGACATGTTGTGTGAATAGATGAAAATACTCCGGCAAGAAAAGTGTTCGATAATGATCCTGAGGGAACTCGTAGAAGAGGGCGTCCAAAACTTTGAATGGAAAGGCCAAGTAGAAGAAAATCTTTGAAATCTACGAAATTGGAAAATATGCACAAAATATAGAGGTGCATAGAATTCTAAAATATGCTCGGCCTTTGACCTAAACAGGTTGTAACTTTAGGACATTTAAGTAAGTAAGTAAAATTTTTCTGCAAATTCAACTTTGGCCCTCTGTAACTCAGTCATTTCTCGACTTTTTATACCCTTTATGCTGATGTATGTAACGCATAGAAATATTTGTCTTAGACCCACCTTTTAGTATACCAATAGATTAAGAATTACTTTCTGAGTCGATTTAGCGATATCAGTCCGTCCGTCCGCCTGAACGGCTGGCTGGACCCCCATGTAAAACATGTAATCAAAGTACAGGTCGCAATTCTAAAGATCATTTGATGAAATTTGGCACAGACCATATTTTTGGTAGTGGGACCATGGCTATTGAAATTTGTCAAAGTCGGTCCATTATTTATGGTACCTCCCATATGTCCCACTTCCCGGAATTGATATATTGGCCACAAATATCAATATTTTTTCATGAAATTTAAAACAAATACTGCTTATACAAACTAAAATCACTGTACCGTTGAAATCGGTCCACATTTGACCATAGCTCCCATACAAACTCTTGTGTCAAAACGCACTAAATGAGACAAAAATCTCTAAAACACTCGTAAATCTGAAGATAATGTAACAACTGTAATCAATTTGCCAAATTTCGAGATAATCGGTCTACATTTGAACCTAGCTCTCATATAAGTCCAAATGACGGAAACTGCTTAAATATATAAGTTTTGAGAAAATGTTTGCATGATGGCAACATTTAGCAAATATTTGTCTTTATACAGAAAAAAGAACACATTTGACCTTAGTTTTGAAGGGTATCGTATGGTCGGGCTTGACCGACTATAGCACTTTCTTAATTGTTTTATAAACAATCTGTCTTTGTTTCAAGAATTTAATTATCTTTCAAGAAAGAAAATGAAAACGGTAGTCTATTTGCCAAAATTTTTTTATTAAAGTGACGGTAATTTTGCAATATCTCGAAAACTATTCTACTTTTGACCATTAATTTTCGAATTTAGCGAGTAATTTTACATAAGAATTAGGATTCCGATTCATTTGGTCACGACTTTCTTCAAATTTTGTTAAGCAGTGTTATAAACATGTTTTTGAATTTTTGCTTGAATACGATTCAATTAAATAAAATTCTAATTCTAACAGTTAAGAGTTACTATTAGTATTAATCAAAATATTATTGGTAATTAGTGTGGTTATAAAAGCCTAGTTACATTAGGCGGTTAACTTTAACTGTAATGAAAATTTGTTAATGTTTTTAAAATAGAAACGAGGAAGCCGTAGAGGCGGTACACTGCACAGTGGTTTCAAACGAAAAAAATTGTAATAAATCTGTATTCTCTAAACTGTAAGTCTGATTGCATCAGTATGTATGAGAGAATTGTTAATGAGGATCCAAGCTTTCTAAATTTTATGGTTACACCAAACCATTCAGGAAATAAAACAGCGAGAAGCGTTTTTAAATATCTTGAACCGTTCAATGTTGAGAAATTTTCAGAGTTACATATTTTTCGCTGATCGAAAGAAGTGCATTTTTTTCTCAAAAAGATGGTATCAATTTTTTATTTTTCACGAAGAAAATTAAAAAAAATGATTAAAAGTCAAGCCGATTTTGATCAAACTTAATAGCGTGCTGAGTAGGAAAATTTCCTAAAATAGGATTTATAATTCATAGGATTTATCTATATATATAAAACTCTAACGTGACTGACTGACTGACTGACTGACTGACTGACTCATCATCGCACAGCCCAAACGGCTAAAGCTAGAGAGCTGAAATTTTGACAGCTGGTACCTTTTTCAAAGTATAGATCCACTAAGACGGGATTTTTGGAAATTCGGCCTCTAAGGGGGTAAAAAGGGGTAAAAAAGGGAAAAATTAGTAATGCTGTATCTCCGGAAGTAAACGTCATAGGCCCAAAATTGAAATTGCGTTGGGATCAGCTGCAAAAATAAGTAGACACGTGTTTGGTACTTTTTAGCAGATGGGACAAATAGGGGGTAAAAAGGGTAAAAATGAAATGTTGGTACTTTTTTAAACCCATGTGTATCTTTTAAACCAATCAACAGAGTAACAAAATTCAAAACGGAGCCGGTAAACAAGAAAAAAATATTAGACACGTGTTTGGTACTATTTTGATTCAGGGTTCAAAAAGGGGGAAAAGCGGGGAAAAAAATTTAGGGTAGGTCCATTTTTCTTTTTCTTTGTATTTGACTTGAACCAATAAAGCTACCAATAAAATTTATAGGGAGGTCGATTGCCCAGTACAAAATATTAAATATGTGTTTGGTACTTTTTTCAATTAAAAGGGTAAAAAAGGGAAAAATCGGTAACATTATATCTCCTTAACCAACAGCGATAGAAGCGAAAATTAAATTGGCTTGAGATTAGCACTAAAAATTAAGGGACACGTGTTCGGTACTTTTTTGAAAATCGGCCGCCTAGCGGGCAAAACAGGGTAGAAAAGGGAGAAATTAGTAACATCATATCTCCGAAACCAACATAGACAGAAACAAAGTTGAAATTGGATTTGAATCGCCTACAAAAATAAGGGGACACGTGTTTGGTACTTTTTTGAAAATGGCACTAATAAGGATAAAAAAGGGTAAAAACTATATTTTAGTACTTTTTTTAACCCATATGTATCTTTTGAACTAATAAACATAGAAACATATTTTATATCGCAACCGACAGATATTAAAAAAGAACTAAATACGTATTTGGTACTTTTGCGATTAATGGGGTACAAAAGGGTAAAAAAAGGGAATATATTCAAGGATAGGTTTTTTGCTTTTTAGCCATGGATATCTTTTAGGCTAATGAAGTTAGAAGTATAATTTATTGACTGGTAGATTTACATTGAAAAGAAATAAGCTACGTGTTTGGTACTTTTTTTTAATTTTGGGGGTAAAAATCGGTAAAGTATATCTTCTAAACCCAAAGTGATAGAAACAAAAACTAAATTGGTCTGAGATTGGCACTTAAAATTAAGGAACACATGTTCGGTACTGTTTTGAAGTTCAACCTCTTAGAAGGTAAAACAGGGTAGAAAAGGGAGAAATTAGTAACATCATATCTCCGAAACCAACATCGATGCAAACAAAGTTGAAATTGGATTTGAATCGGCTAGGAAAATAAGGAGGCACGTGCTTGGTACTTTTTTGGAAATGGCATTAATAAGGATAAAAAAGGGTAAAAACTATATTTTGGTACTTTTTTCAACTAATATGTATCTTTTGAACTAATAAATACAGAAACATAATTTATATCGCAACAGATAGATATTAAAAAACAATTAAATACGTATTTGGTACTTTTGCAATTAATGGGATACAAAAGGGTAAAAAAGGGAAAATATTTAAGGGTAGGTTTTTTGTTTTTAGCTATGAATATCTTTTAGGCTAATGAAGCCAGAAGTATAATTTATTGACTGGTCGATTGACAAAGAAAAAATAAAATACATTTTTGGTACTTTTTTTAATTTTGGGGGTAAAAATATATCTTCTAAATCAAAAGTGATAGAAACCAAAACTAAATTAGTCTGAGATCAGCACTAAAAATTAAGGGACAAGTATTCGGTACTTTTTTGAAATTCGGCCTTTTAAAGGGTAAAACAGGGTAGAAAAGGGAGAAATTAGTAACATCATATCTCCGAAACTAACACCGATGCAAAAGAAGTTTAAATTGGATTTGAATCGGATAAAAAAATAAATGGCCACGTATTTGGTACTATTTCAAAAATGGTACTAATAAGAATAAAAAAGGGTAAAAACTATATTTTGGTACTTTTTTAACACATATATATTTTTTGAACTAATAAACATAGAAACATAATTTATATCGCAACTGATAGGCATTAAAAAACTATTTAACACGTATTTGGTACTTTTGCGATTAATGTGGGACGAAAGGGTAAAAAAAGGGAAAATATTCAAAAGTAGGTGTTTTGCTTTTTAGCTAAGAATATCTTTTCGGCTAATGAAGCCAGAAGCATAATTTATTGGCTGGTAAATTGACACTGAAAAAAGTAAAATAAGTGCCTGGTACTTTGGGGGTAAAAATCGCTAAAAATATATCTTCTTAGCCAAAAGTGATAGAAACAACAACTAAATCGGTCTAAAATCGGCACTTTAGATTAAGAGACATGTATTCGGTACTTTTTTCTTTAATTCGGCCGTTTTGGGGTTAAAACAGGGAAAAATGGGAAATATTAGTAACGTCATATCTCCGAAATTCAAAACGATAGGAATAGAGTTGAAATTTGCTTCGGATGGGCTGAAAAAAAAAACGAGAAACGTATTCGGTACTTTTTTGAATATGGTACTAATAAGGGTAAAAAAGGGCAAAAACTATATTTTGGTACTTTTTTTGAACCCATACGTATCTTTTGAAATAACAAACATAGAGAAACAGTAAACGTCACAATTGATAAGTAAGACACGTATTTGGTACTTTTACGATAATTGAGGTAAAAAAGATAAAAACTGGGAAATATTCAAATATATTCAAATATTCAAATATTTTTAATTAATAAAGCCAGAACTGTAATTTACAGACGGGTGGATTCATATTGAAAAAGAAAATGGATAAATTAGTAACATCATATCTCCGAAATTTACATCGTTAGAAACAAAGTTGAAATTGGATTTGGATCATCTTGCAAAAAAAGGGGACACGAGTTTGGTACTTTTTTGGAAATGGAACTAATAAGGGAGAAAAAGGGAAAAAAACTATATTTTGGTACTTTATTAACCCTATAAGTATCTCTTGAACTAATAAACATAAATACTCTATTTACATCACAATTGATAAGGACTAACAAAAATTAAGAAGGTGCTTCCCGCTTTTACGATAAATGAGGCACAAAAGAGTGTAAACTATGAATATAATTTAAACAAATAAAGCCAGAAGTATAATTTACAGACAGGTCTATTCACATTGCAGAAGTATAAGACACGCGATTGATTCCTTTTTTTAATTTTTGGAGTAAAAAGGGGGAAAATCGGTAATCGGTAATATCTCATAAATCAAAAGTGATAGAAACAAAGATTAAATTGGTCTATGATCAGCATTAAAAATTAAAGGACACGGGTTCGGTACTTTTTTTTTTTTAATTTGGCCGCTTATGGTTAAAACAGGCTAGAAAATGAATAAATCATATAATCGGCTAGAAAATGAAAGGGACATGTGTTCTGTACTTTTTTTGGAAATGGCACTAATAAGGGCAAAAAGGGTGAAAACTATATTTTTGTACTTTTTTTTAACACATACGTATCTTTTGAACTTATAAACATAAAGACTCACTTTATGCCACAATCAATAAGTATTAACAAAATATTAAACATGTGGTTGGTACTTTAACGATAAATGGGGTTCCAAAAGGTGAAAACGGGAAAATATTCATTTAAGCTAATGAAGTCAGAAGTATAAATTAGAGATGTGTCAATCAAAGGGGTAAAAAAGGGAAAAATCGATGACATTATATCTTCTTTTTCTTTTTTGGGGTTAAAATAGGGTACAAAATAAAAACATTAGTAAAGTTATATCTCTGATACTAATATCGACAGAAAAAAAATTATATTGGATTTAGATCGAATAGAAAAATAAAAAGTCATGTTTTTAGTAGGTACTTTTCGTAAATGAGCTAAAAATAGGGAATAAAAAGGATAAAAACTAAATTTTGGTACTTTTTTGACCCATATATAATTTTTGAATCAATTATTATAGAAACAAAATTTATACCGCAATCAAAAATAATAAAAACGGGTCAAAAATTTAAAGATAGGTTTTTTCCTTTTAAACTGTACATGTTGTTTAAGTCAATAAAATAATAAATAAATCAATGATTTATGAACTGTTCTATTGACATTGAAGAAATATGTGACAGTTGTTTGGTATTTTTTTCAATTAACAAAAATTGAGTTAAGATCAGCAATAAAAATATTAGGACATGTATCCGGATTTTTTTTTTAATTTGGCTGATCAGGGGTAAACAACGGGTAAAAAAGGAAACTTTTGTAAAATATTCAAAATCAAAAGCGACAAGAACAAGATTTAAATTGGGTTAGCAATCAAAATTGGGTCAGCTACAATAATAAGGGAGGCGTGTGTAGTACTTTTTTGAAAATGTAGAGGGTAGGTACTTATTTTGTCCTATATGTATCTTAAGAACCAATAAGTATTTAATTTAACTTATATCGGAATTGATAAATAAGTGAAAAAGTTATTTTGGTAAATTTTGTAACTTTGTCAATTCAAATGGTGCCGCTAACGAAGTAGCGGGTTATAAAGCTAGTAATTCATATAGGACATGATGCTTAGGAAATATTCCTAAAATGAGATATATAATTCAAAATATATTTTTTCAAAATACAGTTTTCGGCAATTTGCTGGTATTTAAGCGATATCTACGGTGTTTATGGACCGATTTTTTTTTTAATTCTAAAACATGATATTTAATTTAATGTCAGTACTTCTTCCAGGAGCTCCACAAACCCGATTTCAGATGAGCAAACTGCATTTGACATGAATTTGTGGTCTGACATTCGAACATTGTGAAACCATTATATGTGTGATATTCAGGAGTAGGCAGCACATATCACCAGCAGCCGATGATTTTTTTTTAATTTTCGTAAATACCACGATCATTAATAAAACCCGTGAAAATGAGTATTAAAATCATTCAGTTGGAATTTGGATATTAATCAATAAACATATCAAAATCCAATTTATAGCAACAAAATACATGGTTCGAGAGAACAAAGAAATATAATCTCGAACATTGTTGCCACGACACTATTATTTTTGTAAACATTAAGAATATTTTTGTAAATATTGGGAATATTTTTCAAAACAGAAATTTTTGATAAAAAATTTTCTATAGAAACATTTTTGATATAAAAGTTTTCTATAGAAACATTTTTGATAAAAAAGTTTTCGCATTTGATCCCAAATCTGTTACATTTATTTATTAATGTAACAGACCAATTTATTGATAAAAAGCCAAAAATTGTTTGCGGAGAAACCAAAATTCCTCGACGAGTTTCGATGGTTGGTTAGGCCATCTCTTCAGGAGGATTATCCCCAATTTAGACAGATCGAAAACCTCGCATTATTACTTATTTTACAAACAAAACCTTTCAGAATTATGTTCATAAACCATAAGTTAAAGCGTAGAAGTTAATTTTTTTAAAACAAACTCTGAGTCATAGAATAAAAATATATAGAAAGCCGTCAACTGATCCATTAAAATGAAGTATTATACTAAATCACATGTACACGAAATAAAAGGTTTTTTGACTAACAGGAAAGCTTTTTGCACTCAAATTTTTGTTAAAAAAATTCCGCGAAATTTTGAATAAAACGCACTGTTCTAAATTGCACACTTAAAATGTTTACTTTTTATTTTTTAACAATATTTTGATGTCGAAATTTATTTCTTACAAACTGAAAATTTTTATTTTGTTTTCTTCAGACTTCTTTTTTGATTGGAAATTTCCTCAAAATAAAGACAACATTTTAAAATTCCAAAAAAAAAAATGGAAATTTTCAAAAATTTCCTAAAATTATTTTTTTAAATTTTCCCTAAAAATGGAAAATTTTCAAAATTTCCCAAAAAAAGGAAAGATTTTCACAAAATTTCCTAAAATGATGAGAAATTTTCTAAAATGACAGAAAACTTTCAAAATTTACCAAAAGTAATAGGTATTTTTATAAAATTCCCAATATAATGGAAAATTTTCAAAATTTCAAATTGACTTTGGTGTCTTTTTAGGGTTAAAGATATATTAGCTAATAAATTAAATTAATGATAAAAACTTGAAAAAAATTTCCCATTATTTTGAAAAATTTCGAAAATTTCCCATTATTTTTTATAATTTAAAAAATTTTCAATTTCTTTTAGGAAATATTCAAAATTTCC
Organism: Stomorhina lunata; assembly: GCA_933228675.1. Lineage (NCBI taxonomy): Eukaryota > Metazoa > Arthropoda > Insecta > Diptera > Rhiniidae > Stomorhina > Stomorhina lunata. Next base: position 22,154,833 of record OW121743.1, read on the forward strand.
CATTGTTTTGGGAAATTTTGAAAATTTTAAAAATTACTCATTATTTTGAGAAATTTTTAAAAATTTCAAATTTTCTGGGGAAATTTTGAGAACAATCTCAAAATTTAATTTTGGGAAAACTTGAAAATTTTCGATTATATTGGGGAATTTTGAAAATAATCTATTTCTTTTGAAAATTTCTTTTCATTTCGGAAAATTGTATATTTTTCAAATTATCTTGGGAAGTATTTTTGAAATTTCCCATTATTTTAGGAAATTTTGAAAATTTTTAATTTATTTGGGGAATTTTCAAAAATTTCCCATTTTTTGGGGAGTTTTAAAAATTTTCCATTAATTTAAGAAATTTTTGAAAATTTACATTTTTTTTTTTGGAAATTTTGAAATTTTTCCTTTATTTTGGGAAAACTAGAAAATTTCCCATTATTTTAGGAAATTTTTAATTTTTTTCTTTTGGAAAATTTTTAAAATTTCCCATAATTTTTGTAAATTTTGAAAATTTACTATTATTTTAGGAAATTTTTAAAATTTCCCATTTCTTTTGGAAAATATTGAAAATTTCCAATAATTTTTGTAAATTTCCCATCATTTTCGCAAATTTGGAAAATTTTCCTTTATTTTAAGGAAATTTTAAAATTTTTGCTTTAATTGGGGAAATATTGAAAATTTCCCAAAATGATTGGAAATTTTAAAAAATTCCCCAATGATACAAAAGTGTTCTACACAAGAAAACTGTTATACAAAAGTATTCTTTATGGGAAAACTGTTATACAAAAGTATTCCTAGATTTTAGGAAAATTTTGAAATTTTTTTATTTTTTGGGGAAATTTTAAAAATTTAAAATTAAAATTAAAAAAAATCCCATTATTTTGGGAAATTTTCCTTTTTTTGTAAATTTCAGAAAACTTTCCCTTTTTTTTGTAAATTTTTAAAATTTCCAATTATTTTGTAAAATTTCAGATTTTATTGGGATATTTTGAAAAATTGATGTTAAAATTTTCAAAATTTCCCAAATAAAATGTAAAATTTTCAAAATTTCTTAAAATAATGGGAAATTTTCAATTTATCCTAAAATATTGGAAATTTTCAATATTTTCAAAATTAATGGGACATTTTCAAAATTTCCCAAATAAAGGTAAAATTTTAAAATTTCCTTAAAATTATGGGAAATTTTAAAAATTTTTAAAACTTCCCAAAATAATGAGAAATTTTCAAGTTTTCCCAAAATATTGGAAATTTTTAATATTTTCAAAATTTCCCAAATAAAGGTAAAATTTTAAAATTTCCTCAAAATTTGGGAAATTTTAACTTTTCCTCAAAATAATGCAAAATTTTTAAAATTTTTCCAAAAAATGGGAAATTTTCAAAATTTTTTAAATTTGAAAATTTTAAAAAAGGAAAATATCCCAATATAATGGAAATTTTTTTTTTCCCAAAAAAAAAATTAGAAATTTTTCAAACTTTCCCAAAATCTGTGAATACTTTTTTATAACAGATTTCTTATAAAGAATACTTTTGTATTTAATTTTATTTTGAAAATTTCCTATCATTTTGGGTAATTTTCAAAATTTCTCAAAATAAAGGCAACATTTCAGAATTACTAAAAAAAATTGGAAATTTTCAAAAAACTCTTAAAATACTGGGAAATTTTTAAAATTTTTCACAAAAGTAACGGGTAATTTTCTAAATTTCCCAATAAAATGGAAAATTTTCAAAATTTCCAATTTTCAAATCGACTTTGGTGTCTTTGTATATTATTAAATAAATGAAATTAATGAAAAAACTTCCCATTATTTTGGGAAATCTTAAAAATTTCCCATTTCTTTTGGAAAAAGAAAATTTCCCATTGTTTTGGGAATTTTTAAAATTTTAATTCTTTTTGTGGAAATTTTTAAAATTTCCTGTTTTTTTTTGGGGGGAAAATTTCCCATTATTTTGACAAATTTTTAAAAATTTTAAATTTTTTGGGGAAATTTTGAAATTTCTGCTTAATTTTGGAAAAACTTGAAAATTTCCCATTATATTTCTCTTTATTTTGTTAAATTTTGAAAATTTTCCAATCATTTTCAAGTTTTCGAAAAATTTCCATTTTACCTTTTTTTCCTCGGGTGTAATGTCTTAATTTGAATTTTTAATTTTTCATCGAAAAATTACGCAATTTTATGAATTTTGATGCCATTTTCGACAAATTTATTTTCAAGTTCTTATCATTAATTTCATTTTTTAAAAAATATATATTAACCCTAAAAAGACACCAAAGTTAATAGGGAAATTTTGAATATTTCCCATTATATTGAGAAATTTCCCTTTATTTTGGGAAATTTTGAAAAATTTTCATTATTTTTTTCTGAAAATTAAAAAATTTCCCATGACATATTTTGCAAAATTAATCTTAGAAAATTTCGAAAATTCTTTTGGGAAATTTTGAAAATTTTTCTTTTTTTTAAAGTTTCCCATTTTTTTTTTTTTTTGGAAAATTTAAAAATATTCCCATTATTTTGGAAATGTTTTTAAAATTTCCAATTTTTGGGTAATTTATTTTGAAAAAACTTTAAAATTTCTTATTATTTTGTGATTTTTTGAAAATTTCCTATTTCTTTTAAGAAATTTTGAAAATTTGCCATTATTTTGGAAATTTTAAAATTTTCCCTTTCTTTTGGGAAATTTTGAAAAATTTTCATTAATTTTTTCTGAAAATTTAAAAATTTCCCATTACATATTTTGTAAAATTAATTTTAGAAAATTTCGAAAATTTCCAATCATTTTGGAAAATTTTGTTTTTTTTTTTTTAATTTCCCATTTTTTATTTTGGAAAATTTAAAAAACTTCCCATTATTTTGGAAATTTTTTTAAAATTTCTAATTTTTGGGTAATTTATTTTGAAAAAACTTTAAAATTTCAGATTATTTTGCGATTTTTTTTAAATTTCCTATTTCTTTTGGAAATTTTTGAAAATTTGTCATTATTTTGGGAAATTAATTTTGGGAAATCTTTAATTTTTTTTATTTTTTTGAGGAAATTTTGAAAATTTCCCATAATTTTTGGATATTTTCAAGGATTCCCATCATTTTTGGAAATTTTCAAAACTTCCCATCATCTTGGGAAATTTGAACAATGTCCTATTATTTTGAGGAAATTTTAAAATTTTCCCTTTTTTTTGAAAATTTTGAAAATTTCCCATTAATTTTGGAAATGTTGAAAATTTTCCATTATTTTAGGAAATTTCAAAACTTTTCCATTTCTTTTGTGAAATATACCATCATTTTTTGAAATTTTTAAAATCTCTTATTTTTTTGGGAAGATTTAAAAAATTTAATTTATTTGTAAAATTTTGAACATTGTTCCTTCCTTGGGAAGTTTTGAAAATTTCCTAAAAATTTTCAAAATTTCTCTTCATACTGGGAAATATTGAAAATTTTTATTTTTCTGGGGAAATTTTGAAAATTTCGAATTTTTTGGATGAATTTAAAAAATTTTTCATTATTATGAGGAAATTTTAAAATTTCCCATAATTTTGAGGAAATTTTACCTTTATTTGGGAATTTTTGAAAATGGGTCATTTTGGGAATATTAATAAAAAAAAGAATTAGGAAAAACTTGTAAATTTATTGACAATTGGTTGTTCTTAACCGATTATATCACTTTTTTACTTGTTTTGGAAGCTGCCAAAAAAAAAAAAAAAAACTATTTATAAATTTTTTAATTTAATATTTTATTTTTGAAAGTAATTAGTTTTATTTGCTCACATTTACACACAATTACATTTAATAATTAATTAATCATTGCAAACATACACGGCATTGATTTCAATCATACATAAATACAATTTTATAATAATATTCTTTTTAATTCAATTTAAAAGTTAATTCAGACAAAGAATGATTAAATTTTTAACAAATGCTTAGATGAGATATTTTAATTAATTAGTTTTGAATTATGGATATTTGAAAATTTTAATACAATTTTTTAAATCGAGATTAAGAATTACATTTTTAAGAAGTTCAATTAAAAAAATCAATGATTTCAAGTTTTTAATTTTGTTTTTGTTATTTTATTAATGTTATCAACTTAAATTAAAAAAGGCTTAAAATTAGGGACTTTGATATATTTTTTATAAAATATATTTTTTCATATTTTAATTAATCCTAGAAATCCTATATATTTTGTATTTCAGTTCTTTTAGCTAATTTCTTTTTTTTTTTTTGAAATTAATTAATTAGCTTGAAGTTTTCATTTTTTAAGTATAGTAGTTTTTTTTTTTATTAAATATTAATAAATTTTTAATGTTAATATTAATTTAAATTATAAATTTTTAATTTTATCATTGCACACCTGCTTGGTCGCATATGCATATTTGAAAATTCTAATAAAATTGTTTAATATATATTTTTTGTAATTTATAATAGAATTTAATTTCTTTGGTAAAAGTCAAAGGAACACAAAAGTCAAATTATCTGAAATAAACCAATGGAAAATATTGAGTTAAATCTTTTTAATTCCAAATAGACTTGAACTAATTCAAATTAATTTTTTTTATTTCGAAAGCCTAAATTTAAAAGATGCTATATTTCATTACGAATAAATTCAATTTTTGATTTCAAATAATATCTACTTTTGATACAAATTTAAAAAAAAATACACTTTAATTCTATTAAATACAATTATTTGAAATAGCACCTTCTGAATATAGGCTCTCATTATACTCCACTTGTATTCACATTTGAAAAATCTTTGAGAATTAGGTTTTATAATGATTTTGGCATTTCTTAATTTCATAAAAAATTTACCTTTTGGTTGAAAACGTTATTCTTTCCAAAAAATTTTCAAATTATTTTCAAACCTTTAAAAAAAGCTTTATTTTCAAATCATCCTTAATTTTAATATTTCCTAAAAATCTTTCCAGCAATTCCAATTCGTTTAAAGTTCGACTTCCTTAATATTCTACAAAATTATCACAGACAAAAATGATATACGACAACTGCAAGTCAATTACTAAAATAGCAAAATCGCGTTCTAATCACTTGCAGATCAGTCCAGAAAAGTATTTTATAATCGAATGCAAACGTTTAACTAAATTAAGATGCCTCCTAAAAGTTTTCTTTAATCTAGTACAAAATGTTTTGCGATAAGTCCAATCAAGACTGAATTAGTTCTGTTCATCGGGAATTGCAAAATCACATAAGTAGAACCTATCTTCTGGTCGAGCACTTAAATCCCTTAAGCTAACTGTTCAATTTTCCTTGGAGTCTCGCTGAAGAAGTTGCTGAATTTCAGGCTTAACATCATAAACGGGGTTAAAAGGCCGCATTAGCACATTGTCGACTGGTTGTACACAAAAGGAAGTAAGACCAATAGGGTACTCGAAAAGGTCCAGAATATGGCAAGTCTAAGCTTTGCGAGTATGCTTTATACTTGATATATCGGATGCTCTGATATATCGGTAGCATTTGCTACCTCCGGACCTTATTTAAACCTGCGGCAATTTAAAAAAGGTAGCTATCACAATAGTCGAAAAAGGGTAGCGGTTATAGTACAATCATTAACATGATAACTGGTATAGCAGTCGCCATTGACTACACCTTGACTGTGTCACTAGATAAGTTTTAGAGATTACACAATGGGCTATCCCCAACAAATGATTCTACAGATGGGCTCCTCGAAATATGCACGAATATTTCAAAATCGAAGAGGGGAGTGGGTAGGAGTTAATTCCTTATCTAATATCTTAAAGACATCTCTTCTCACTCGGGAATGCCTGACATCCCTTAAAGAGATGGCGAGACATTCTAAGTTACAACTGGACCACAGAAATAACTTGTTCAGTCTCAAGACTTACTTGGCCCATTTAAGATGGTAAGTGTTCTTCAGTCTTGGTAACTCAATCGCGCCACAGACTACGCAACCTACTGTCAATCCTCAAAAGACGCAGCCTCATAGGATAACATGCTAGGAGACTTAATTTTCAAAGTAACGACTACTGATGTTGTTATAACGAAGAGACGGAAGAAACGGCCGCTCACCTCTTCTGTCACTGCCCAGCGCTTGCTGTTCTTAGGTCTTATCATCTAGGCCTTTGTTTCTGCACGATCTATCTGAGCTCTCTAATATACATAAGTATTCGAAAAATAGAAACACTTATTATATCATCTGGCTCTGAATTAAGTCTTTCTTACTCTGGTAGTCAAGAGTATCTTCTTTTCTATCCCTTGCAGGTAACACACTGGGACCACTTTCCAGAACCCAAGTGATGCGGTCTGCGTCGTCAGCCACCCATCTTAACCTAACCTAGGGTCTACTCAAAAGCCATGGCGCACGAAGGTTACTCTATCACTATAGAGTTTTTCAGGCCAAAATTCTGGTCATTTTATTGGCTGAGATGTAATGTCCTCAAAAGACTATATTAAGTTTCTTGATTATATTTTTCTGAATTAAGCATCAGTACTGGATTGTCGCAAATCTGTCATTTATGACTTAGCCTTTCTCTGAGGTCCTAGCAAGTCTACCATACTAATTTAAGAACTAGAAACTTTTAGCATTTATCAAGACACTTGCAAGTTCAAGACGAAGTTGTATCCATTATGACAGAACACTATCAGATTGGAAAGCACTCGTTAGGGCTGAAGGTTGCAAAGAGTGTTTTGTAGAAACTGTGGTCAACATAAAACAAGTTATCTACACTTACCCTGCTCTGTCGTAGAGTAGGGTTCAATCTGGGCTTTTATTTCTTAAAAACGATCAAGTTTACGTTTAATGGAAGATAGTGTTAGCTTACTTGGTAATATATAAAACTTCATAGCCTAAGTGAATCTGATTACCAGACTGATACGCTTACCTAACCTTAATGTTAGATCTTAGATCTTATATGGAAGCTAGTATCAAATGTGGACCAATTATTAGGAAATTGTTCTAGGTCTTAGTGTGTTTACACAAAAATTATCTATGCAAAAAATAAACTGAACATTCATATTCAAAATCACAGTAGGTGGACTTTAAAGTATAAGTGAGTCTGGTAATCAGTTCATTTCTGGCATTGTTTTATATGGAACCTAGAATGGAATCAAATGTGGACCAAACGTCAGGAAATTTATTACATCGATCTGTTTACACAAAAATTATCTACAAAAATCATAAGCAAACAAGTGCCATTTACAAAAGACTTCATCATATAAGTATGTCCGATCATGATAAAAGAAATTAGTTTGATCGAATTATTATTATCTTATCGCAAATTATGCTACCATACTAGTTTTGAAAATCCCAGTTTGTGTTTGCTGTTATGCAATAAACACAATCACGACTGCAGGCTACGGGCTACAACCTGTTAAAATTAGAATACATGCATTGAAATAGGAATCATTTTTTTAGCGTCGACACAGCCACACAACTACCGACCACCGTTGTAGATGTAGCCAAAAAATATATATATAAATTTTATATATAACATAAAAATGTATATTTATATAACTCGTAACTCAATAGAAGTAAAGTTAAGCTGGCATAACTAACACGCTACATATGCTAGAGCTAAGTTTTTTAGGTTATATAAAAGCCCAATATGTCTTGTATAAAATTCATTATATTAAAGAAGATACTTATATCTATGTTATTTTAAGATAAACAAAAGTATTTTATAAAAATAAGTTTTTAGTATATAAGCTCTTAATCTTTATAAATCGGAAGAATGTATAATATATCATTTGAATAGTACTTTCAGTAGCTTTTGTTTGATATACCAGTTAATACCTGATATAAACTTCTAAAGTTATGCCGTAAAATTTTTGCAATTTAAAAATCCCATAATTCTCGTACTAAACCATTTTCAATTGTAATTGAGAAATTTTCAAATTGAATTGAGAAATTTTCAATTGAAATTGAGAATTTTCAATTGAAATTGAGAAATATTCAATTGGAATTGAGAATTTTCAATTGAAATTGAGAAATTTTCAATTGAAATTGAGACTTTTCAATTGAAATTGAGAAATATTCAATTGAAATTGAGAATTTTCAGTTGAAAATGAGAAATTTTCAATTTAAATTGAGAAATTTTCAATTGAAATTGAGAATTTTTCAATTGAAAATGAGAATTTGTAAATTGAAATTGGGAAAATCCCAATTGGAAATGAGAAATTTTCAATTGAAATTGAGAATTTGTAAATTTAAATTGAGAATTTTTCAATTGAAATTGAGAAAAGCCCAATTGAAAATGAGGTTGATTTTTCTAATTGAAATTGAGAAATTTTCAATTGAAAATGAGAAATTTTCAATTTAAAATGAGAAATTTTCAATTGAAATTGAGAATTTTAGAATTGAAATTGAGAAAACCTAAATTGAAAATGAGGTTGAAATTCCACTTGGGGTGTTCTCAATTTCAATTGAAAAATTCTCAATTTAAATTTAAAATTTCTCAATTTCAATTGAAAATTTCTCAATTTCAATTGAAAATTTCTCATTTTCAATTGAAAAATTCTCAATTTCAATTAAAAAATTCAACCTCATTTTCAATTGTGCTTTTCTCAATTTCAATTGAAAAATTCTCAATTTCAATTTAAAAATTCTCAATTTCAATTGAAAATTTCTCATTTTCAATTGGGCTTTTCTCAATTTCAATTCAAAAATTCCCAATTTCAATTGAAAATTTCTCAATTTGAACTGAATGTTTCTCATTTCCAATTAGGGTTTTCTCAATTTTAATTGAAAATTTCTTATTTTTAATTGAAAATTCTCAATTTCAATTGAAAATTTTTCAATTTCAAATGAAAATTCTCAATTTCAATTGAAAATTTCTCATTTTCAATTGAAAATTCTCAATTTCAATTGAAAATTTCTCAATTTCAATTGAATATTCTCAATTTCAATTGAATATTTCTCAATTTCAATTGAAAATGGTGTATAAAAGATCACACCAAAATCTTTCTATAAGAACATATTTCAAGATACGTTTTTTTTAAATATAAATTTAGGCGAAAATAAAATGTTCAATCCCAAAAAGAAGCTGAAGAAACTGTGACATAAATTAAAAAAAAATATGTTACACAAAAATACTTTAAATCAGAGACCAACACTTACGGTTTTAAAATAAAAATCATATTTTAATAATTATTTCTGATTTTTATAATACTTCTCAAAAAATAACAATTTCAATTAATTTGTATTTTTAAAATCAGAAATAAAAATTATATTTTGATTTTTAAATTTAAATTAATTTTTGAAAAATTACTTATGAATTTTTTGAATCCAAGCCAAAAATATAAATCAAATAATAATTTTTTATTTTTCTAAACAATAAATAAAAATCAGTTTAGGATTTTCAGTTTTTGTTTTAGGTAAATAAAAACCATTTGAGACTCAATTTTAACCTTTTTGGACGTGATTTGGCTAATTTGCCCAACACCTACCAATTACTGAACTGATTTTTGACTGCACTATCCAGATTTTGAAATTTGTTGTCGAAAAGGTAAATATTTTTCATGATCCGTATGATTCAAAATTTTTACATTTTTTTCCGGAGGAAAAGTATTAATTTAAATTATCTTTGTATTACGCAATAAACAACAATGCTATAGTTTTATGATTCAAAGTTTTGAATTCCCCATAAAAATTACTTTGAATCCATATAGATTATTTTATACAATTATAAGAAAATTTTTAACAAACAAAGATAGGACCCTTTTTTTCTCACATCTAAGCTTTGTTAAACAAAGGTCCAAAAATAAAACTTTGCGACATGATTACTTAAAATTAAAAAAAAAAAATATGTAATTTCACCTCCCTATTACCGACTTTGATATTTTTTGTTCTTTGCAGAATATTACGCTTCTGCGAAGGATTAATACTTCTGTTTAAAAACTAAAACAGAACGACTATAATTTAGCAACTAAAAATCAGAAATTTAACTTTACAATCCACGTGATTTTTTGTCTAAAGGTCAAATTCCAAAGGTAAATATTAGTAATAAATACCCCATTAAACAAATTTAAGGGTCAAAATTTTATTTGTAAAATTTGTGAAAATAATCCACATTCAATAAATATGGAAAATTTCGTCACTTTTTAAAATTTTATTTAAAAAACTCTATATTTATAAGAAAATAGAGGAGTTTATGAGTAGAAAATCGTTTAATAGAAAATTTCTTAAATTTCTGAAATATCTCATTTTAGAAAGAAATTGAGAAATTTTGAAGTTCATATCATTAGATTGTGAACCGCCGTGGAATAGCAGGTTAGTCATCCGCCTAGCATACCAGATGTCCAAGTTCAATCCCCGGCCAGACACACTTGAAAAAATAAATTTTCAAAAAAGCGGTGGTTCACCTCATAACTCAGCTAGCCACTGGTTATTGAGTATTAGGCTATGAAAAACTTCTCTAACTAATGCATTCGCCGTTCAGAGCCGGCGTAAAAACGTAGGTCCCTTTCAATGAGTCTAAAAATAGAATCGGATGCAGCTCATTGTCTGAGAGAAGTACCCCTTGTTCCAATTGGAATGTTGTCGGGGAATTATATATACATATATATATATATATATATATATATATATATATATATATATATCATTAGATTACCATATAATAAACCTTATGTTCACAAAATCAGGCTAATCTTTAATAATAATCGCACAATCTTAATCCGCTACGACATTATCTCTTACAACAGTTAGTAGACCTAGCAACATTGAATTTATTGGGACCAATGGGTCAAACTAATACTTTAATACTTTAATACTAATACTTTTTTAGGGTAAGTCGAACACATTGTGAATATACATAAAATATTTTTCTATTAATAAGTTTAAGGGTGTAAGATTCTAAAGAATTTTTGTTCTAAAAAATCTTATGTTGATTTTTATTTTTTGTTTTCAAAATTAAAAATCACTGAGTAATTTTTATTTCTAAATTTCAAAATAAAAATCACTTAACTATTTTTATTTTAGGAAATCAGAAACATAGAAGAATATATAGAAGGTCGTCCGTCAGCTGATCCACTAAAATTTAGTATTCTACTAAATCACACGTACACGAAATGAAAGCTTTTTTGACAAACAGAAAAGCTTTTTGTACTCAAAATTTTGTTTGAAAAATTACGCGTTATTTTGAATGAAACGCACTGTTCTAAATTGCACACATAAAATGTTTTTTTTTTTTTAAATATTTTAACATTATTTTGATGTCGAAACACTTTTTATTTTTTACAAACTGAAAATTTTTTATTTTGTTTTCTTTCGACATTCTTTTTTATGTTTTTGCTTAATTTGTATTGAACAAGTAGGGCTGCAATTTTTGGTATTAAAAAAAATAATGAAATTTAGAATAAAAAATTGTTTATAGATTTTAATTATCCTAAAATCAAGTAAAACTCATTCTATACCTTAAAATATGGATTTCTCAAGAAAATTTCTTAAAATTACGGAGAAAATCTTGAAGAAAATTTTCGTCCCATCATATCATACTTTTTTGTGCAACTGTTTGTATTCATTAAGAAAAGTAAAAGCTCTTTTTAGGCTTACCAATACACTATTACTGATCCGTACTATTGACAGGTCCCAGGTGTACTTTGACGTTTCGTTGACTTTCTAGGTATTTATTTATTCTATGATCAGAAATAACAATTATTTTTGAGGAATACAATAAAAATTAAAAAAATAATTCTTATTTCTAATTTATATTACAAAAATCGGAAAATAAATATTTATTACACCGTTGGCTTGGTAATCTTGTTTCAAGCACTTTGGTGTACTTAATAAATTTCTAGATACATTCCTTTATACTGATTTTTTGGCTACAGTTTTTATGAATAACAATTATTTTCGGTCTCTGCTTTAAATATATTATGACAACACTGAATTGCCTCAAGTCTTGTTTTTCCTTGTGTAGGATCCGCTAAACTTATAAAGTTAATAATAATATTAATAAGTTTTAATAACATATTTACTGCTCACAAATGTTTACAACACATTACACAAATAAGCGTTTAAAATTTCTTAATAATAATATTCCTATTTCTCACATGTGGCAACGACTTTTATAAATGTTTTCAAAAAAACAAATTTCAAATATTTCGCATTTACTTCAAAAACATTTTTTGTAAGAAAGAACGGTTAGTAAGGTATTATTTTTTGTCATGAGTCCGATTACCCGGCTGTCACGTTAACATAGTATAAAATGATTACAAAAACTTTAACCGAACGTTTTTTCCTTTTTTCCGACTTCATTATTCTCTATTCCTAAGTTTATTCAATTTAATTCAAATACAGAGAAAACTTATGAAATTGTCTCTTTAACAATAATTTGCATTCCTTGAAGTTTTACCAACATTTTTTTTATTGTTTATATTATAAATTTTACAACAAATTTATTTGTTTAGTTAAAAAAAGTGTTTAAGTTTCATTACAATAAAGATCAAAATTCAGTTTTTAAAGATGATACATAAAATTTCCAAAAGAAATACATAGTAATTTATAAATTCAAGTTGAAATTTTGTTGTTAAATAAAAAACTAAATTCACAAAAAAATTTTAAATTTTAAGAAAATATGCGGCGGCCCTATTTTATAATTTGAAAATTAAAAAAAAAAAAACTATAAAATAATTTTACTAAACTAAAAGCTAAGAAAATTAAAAAAATAAACAAGCTAAATACATTATAAATGTATAAATTGGTATATGTATAATAAAATTGCTAAAGCCTTGTTAAATAGAAAATAGAAAAGAAAAATAATAAAATAAAAACAAAAAGTTAAAGTTAAAGTAAAGAAAAAATATATAAGTTGGCAAAATAATAATAAAAATAAAAACCATCTAAATTCATTGAAATAAAGATAATTTTTTTTTTGTAAAGAAACAGTAAAGAAATAGAAAAAATAAATCTCTTTATGGAAAAGAAAACAAATCTAAAAACAAAAAAATATAATAAAAATAGGTTTGGGTTTTTTCTTAATAGATTTTTGGTGATTTGCTTTAACATGAAATGAAGATGATTTCTAAAAATGTTTAATGTTGGCGATTTTATATGTTTTCCTATATTTCATCTGTAATTGTCGATTTAGTTTTTGAATTTTACGTTACGTTTTCAATTTAGGAAAATTATCTAATATTTGTAAATAAATTTAATACCGACTTATTTTCTTTTTGACTTCTAGCTTTACTAAATACATTCCAAAAACGTAGTGTCTCATCACCGGCTCCAGTAACAATAGCTTCCCCATCGGGACTTAGGGCCAAGTACAAGACACGATATGAGTGTCCCGTTAATTTGGCTACTTGTGTTAGGGAGGGATATTTCCAGACCAAAATTTGATTTTGCGAATAACCATGTGTGGACACTAACTCGGAAGAGTGTTTTGACCAGGCTAAATTGCACACCTGTGAGCCGGTGTCTACACACTGCATTGGTTGTCCGGTCAAAGTATTCCAAAAGCGTATACAACGATCGGCAGTACCACCACCACTAGCCAACAGGCCATGATGATGTGGTGACCAGGCAATAGCCTTAACGGCAGCCATATGTTCGGTATAGGATTGTACCGGATTTAGGGAATGTTGATTCCATACATAGAGGCGATTATCATTACCACCACTGGCTAAATATTGATTGTCAGGAGACCATTTAAGGCCACACACTTCTTGACGATGACCAACTAGACGACGTTCTGATTGTTGGGCTGGTGTTCGGGTATCTCTTTGAATGATCAGACGATCTCGTGAACCACTAGATAGTATGTCACCATTCCAGGCTAATGCTCCTACACGAGCTGAATGTCCATTAAGTTTATTGATCTGCAAAGAAATAAAATGAAAATAAATAAATTGAAAAAAGTAAAGCATATGTTTAGGCATATTAAATTTTGTATCGGAACATATTTTTTCAGCAACAACAAAAAGTGTTTAGAAACATGTTGATAAAACTAAATAATTATTTTAAAGCAAAAAAATAATGTCGTCTCGGTTAAAACAAGTGATAAACAACCATAACGAGTTTTTCTATCTATATGATTATATTTCTATGGCTTGATGCTAAAAGGGCCAATGTCAAATAAAATAGTTTTGAGAAGATTTGATTTAAAGTTTTTATTTTCCATATGAATTCATAGCAACACTGCCTAGAAAAACCCTTATAAATCTGTTCTGAGTTAAGTTAAGGATTAGCTGTTGAAGCCAAATAAAAGAGGGTGAAGAAGGAAATGCAAATGTTAACTCAAATCAGCAAAAAATTGGCATTGGCCCTCAGATATAAAATATACATATTGAACCATTTACCATTAAGTAAGGAAATTGCAATAGGATAATTCGTCATTTAATAACTGCAAATAGGTTGAGGTTAGTGTTGCCTATTTAAACGGAGCCACATCAGTCTTGAATGAATATATCTTCGGACAATGACCTACCTATAATTAGATTAATTAAATGCTTTGTTTCGCAGTAGGTGCCTGCAATTGGCTAGAGGCATGCCCACAGATTCTAGCTCATCTGGAGTATGTATGTTAGTCCCTTGCCTTGATAACTCTTTTACTTTACAATTCCCCAATATGTCAGTGTGGCCCGGCAACCAAATAAGTTAGATACTGAACTGCTAAGCCAATCTCGTTAAGTGATCTGTGGCCATCAAGGGCCGATGTTGAATTCAAGAAGACGGAATCCAGACACTTAATGGCAGCTTGACTATCAAGGAATATTTATCCCTGAAAAATTCTACAGTGATTTGATTGTCTTCGTGAAAGCAAATAAATAGTCTGACATCTTTTAGAAAAGAGATCGGTACTAGTTATTAAATTTTAATCTTTGCATCTAGAACAATGTTGGGCAAAGTCTCTCTAACCTAGGGTTAGCAAAATACAAAATCAGAGAGACTTTGCCCAACGTTGATCTAGAAGATTATATATAATATATATATAATTCCCCGACAACATTCCAATTGGAACAAGGGGTACTTCTCTCAGACAATGAGCTGCATCCGATTCTATTTTTAGACTCATTGAAAGGGACCTACGTTTTTACGCCGGCTCCGAACGGCGAATGCATTAGTTAGAGAAGTTTTTCATAGCCTAATACTCAATAACCAGTGGCTAGCTGAGTTATGAGGTGAACCACCGCTTTTTTGAAAATTTATTTTTTCAAGTGTGTCTGGCCGGGGATTGAACTTGGACCTCTGGTATGCTAGGCGGATGACTTACCTGCTATACCACGGCGGTTCACAATGATCTAGAAGATTGCTTATTACTATTTTAGGTAACTCCTAGGAACAGCACTAAAATTATATTAGGGACTTATATTGCCATAAATGTAGACATTTTGATACTAACGATAATTGGTAGGGTTATTCCAAGTTTGTCATTATGTATGCATAGGAATGATGTTCTGAGACCCACATTTAGCCCCAGATAGCCCCAGAATCACTTCACGAGTCAAATTAAAGAAATCAGTTAAATTTATCGGTTTGCCGAAATGACTTTCGTAGCTACAAATTTCAATGACTTAAATTTACCTAAAACTACTTCAGATTTTTATTAGGTGCAAAAAAAAAATTTAAGACATAAAGATACTAAGTTCTTGAAAATAAGGCCACATTTTTTTTAATTGGACCAACACTTAGGGGATGAGTCCTACTTATGCATTGCATTATAATGAAACGTTTAAATTTGTTGATGTCATAAATGAACAGAAAAACCTCAGCGGAAAGTTTGTTCAACATACGGACAGTGCATCTAAAGAACGAATTTTCTCTGAAAAGTGTTGTGCGATCCACTGACCAATCGACAATAAATGAATGAGTCTAAGAAGACATACGAGTTCAAAAGTACAAAAGTTTGGGTTTCGGAAACAAGGGGTCTGATTTAACATGAACACAAACGATTGTAATATTGATAGAACAGTGAAACACAACCCATATTGCAACAATGATGACTGCCATCAATATGCATCTTCCCCCTTTCCTGTTTCTGACACTTAACTTTGTTCGCTGGATAAATGAATGTAAGACAGTCGGATGGATAGGTTTGACAGGCGGTGTCAAAAACGACACCTTTACTCTGAAACCCTTGGGGTCTATTGTGATCCTTCAAAGGGTTAGTTTGCACTGCTGATGATTGATCCTCTGATTTTGGAGCATTGGGCAGCGACAGTAAGTAGACAGCGACAGAAATTTTGTTCCACCGATTCGGACGAGTCCTCGTCTAGACATAGTCTGCAGAAGTCCGAAATGCTACCATCCCACCTATTTAGCCTAGAGTTTAAGGAATAGTGTTCCGACAAAATTCCTATATATCGTCTTAAACTTGACTAGACCTAGCGGAGTTTTGGTTCCACTAATGTCTAGTTTAGGCCATAAGGTCCTAGATGTTCTACAGGTAATCATGTTATCCCATGTTCTTGAGGTTTCCTTGCTGATCCTAGACTTGATACCCAAATAGAAATGACAGCTAGGGGGAGTAATATCCGTCACTCTTTGACTCAAGTTTTCGCTCGAGCCCTGTCTAGCGGCTTCGTCAGCAACTTCGTTTCCAACGATGTCGCAATGACCCGGAACCCAGCACAATCTAATCTTATAACTGAGTGAAAATTCTAATCTAAGGACCAATCTACATTTTTTGACAAGTTTTGATGTACTGTGTCCTTGTAGTGCCTTGAGGCAGCCTGGCTGACATAAATCGTCAGCTCACTGTTTTCAGTTAAGCTCATCGGCCTTCCAAATGGCAAATATCTCTACCTGGAAGACACCACACTCGTTCCCAAGTCTATAAGATTTCTTGATGTTTTGCTCCATCAGAAAGACACCTGATCCAGTAAAGTAAGTAAGTAAGTAAAGATCGAACTCCCTTGAAACAGCAATATACGACCCTCCCATACGGTTCTATCAGGGATTACGACCTCTATATCTGTGATGCATAGAAGATTCTTGACTGAATAGATTAGTATTCTGGTGTGTACCGCCCACCTATATCTAAGTATACCCGACTCACGCAGCCTTACTAGACTGGGCTGCTTGAGGAATGGTTTTTTGAGCACCGGTTATACCAATACTAGCACAACGTTGTACCCTGTTAAGAGAGGCCAAGAATGTAAGCTTCCCACCAAACGGATAGAAAATAGAATAAAGATCAGTTATGTTGAATTTGACATTTATTTAAATAAATGAAATGAAAAGAGGCGTTCTGAAGGTATAATGCTATAAGTTTAGCGAGGATAGAGACCTTAAAGTCATTGTTATAAGGAGCCAGTATTGAATATCATTTTGATTTTGTTTTCTAAGAGTTTGATTTCAAATGATGAAAGTCCCTTGAAAGCTTTTAAGTTTAGTACCTTCGTATATCTTTCTTATTTGATTGAAAAAAATCTTACTTATTTACTTACCATATCAAATCAAAATATTTAATAGGTACAGAATGTAACATGCTTCAGATGTACTTTTTTGACATCTGAGATGCCAATACAGCCTCCAACTTGGGCCACCATAACCATAGGCAATGAAGCCTCGGACAACCGAAACAAAACAATCGTTCGTATTGCCAATGTCAAATATCTTCATACTTTAATTACCAAAATTCATAAAATCAAAATACACACCTGTTTACTGGCAGCAACATCCCAAACTGTAACATAACCATGATGGGTACCAACCGCTACTAAATTACCACGTTCATTCCATGAAACTGACGTTACAGTATTTGCATCAGGGCTAAGGTCACACAAACGTGTTACCTAAAAAATTAAAAATAAGAATTTGCAAAATAATATATATTAAACAAAAGTCAATAAATTTAAATTTAAAGATAATACAGAAGTTTGCATAACAAATAACTAATTAAAATAGCAAACAAAGTTTTTAGAAATATGTTGGGGAAATATTTAAACAAAATACTTACTTGACTTGTACAGGCACTCCATAGGTAAACACAACTACCTAAACCGACGGCTAAGACATTTTGTGATGACCAATCGACTAAATTTAAATAGAAATCATCTTGTAATTCAGGCGCATCCAAAACCTTTCAAAATAAATTAACAAAGAAAAATAAAGTTATTTAAAGAAGAATTTTAATTTAAATTTTAACTTACTTTGAAGGGAATGCGGGATATTTTTCTGGTAGCCTTGCGGGGAGAACGCAATAGTTTTTGACTTTTTGTGCTGACAGGTGATAATGAGTAGGGACATTGCTCATTGAAATCCTGAAAAGTGAAAGAAATAATTCATATAATTAGAAAGTTATTTAAACTCTAAAATGTAATATATCTGGTAAAATTAATTATATCAAGATTATATATATTGTTGGTCTCATATAGAAAGGCTGACACTTTTTTCGACATTTTTTTTTTTTTGTAATTCCAATGTATTTAACGCAAATACACCTCCTCACAAAAATTTAAGGCAATTTTATCAAAATTAGCGGTTATTTAAGTAATTTTATAAAAATCTCAAACTTATTCCTAAAAAAATATTTCTTTTAAAAGCCCTATCTCGCCAAATTATGTTCACTTTCAAATAACACAGGTCAACAGCAAAAATGTGCTCGAGTAACCACTATATACATTTGATGTATCATGGCTACCTTAGTACAAAAATGGTAAAATTTTTAAATTCTATGGCAAGATTTAAAAAAAAAAAAATTTTTAAATTGCAATTTTTTTAGACGTTTCTTCAAAGAATTAATGATAACTCAAAAACTACCAGTCCGATATTAATAAAATAAAATTTAAAGGCATGTAGCTTATTGGAAAAATCATTGCCTTTGCACTAAGAACTAGAATCCACTTTTTTTTGCAAATTTTGCAAAAACTGAAAATTTGTCAATTTTTTTCGATTTAAACGCTATTTTTCAGATTTGGGATCTATGCGCTACGTGTTAACGTTGTCCAATTCGACTAAAATTTTGTGGGTGGAAGTTTCTCACCAAATCTCACAATAATCCGACATGCACCCCTTGAAATTAGAAAATTTATTTTTTTCATACATTTGAAAACCCGCTATAATGCGTATATCAAGCAAAAAACTAAAATTTTGCGAAAATGAGCAAATTCACTAAATTGTGAATAAATTCGAAAAAAATCAATCGATTTTTATGGTCGATATCTCATTTTGTTGCTATTAAATGTCGCTATGCGATAAAATAATAAATCTGGAAGTTTTTTGCCGTTTTCGATTTTTCATGATTTTTTTAAAACGAAAATTTTCGGCATTTTTACGTAAAAAATATATTTTTTTCTTAAGTTTTTTATTATAACTCCGATACTATTGATCCGATTGAAACGCGATATATAGACGAATTAAAGGCTATGTAAGTCTTAATTTTTCTGATTTTATTTTATTAATATCGGACTAGTAGTTTTTAAATTATCATTAATTATTTGAAGAAACGTCTAAAAAAAATTGCAATTTAAAAAAAAAAAAAAAAATTTTAAATCTCGCCATAGAATTTAAAAATTTTACCATTTTTGTACAAAGCTAGTCATGATACATCAAAATTGTATAGTGGTTTTAAGAGCACATGAATTTTTTTATTTTGTTGTGCTGTGTAATAATAGGAAACTTTCGAATCTTAAAGCTTTCGGTTGGATGTGTAATGATTTTTATATTAAACTTTCGTCGACAACATTTTTCGGATTTTTCAGTATTAAAAGATGACTTTTAATATCTAACACTTTCTACTGAAAACATTCCACATCAAAATCTTTCCAATAAAAAACTGTCATTATTTATCAAAAGTTTTCTTAAATAAAATTTCCGAAAGATTTTTTATACATATAAAACATTTGTCGTCAAAATATATCGGGTAGAAAACTTTTTTTTATAAAACTTTACTATAGAAAAATTTCAATATCAAAATCTTTACTATAACTTAAAATCTAAAGCTTTCTAAAAAAATGTTTATATTAAAAATTTCTGTATGAAACATTCGATGTCGAAAGAATTCCTATAACAAACATTCGATATTGAAAGATTTGTTTCTTATATAAAACTTTCCATATTGAAAGCATTAAAAAAATAGATTTTCTATATAAAACTTTCGATGTCGAAAAGTTTCCTATAAAAAACTTTTAATATTGAAAGATTTTCTATAGAAAACTTTCGATATCAAAAGATTTCTTTTATAAAGCTTTTATATTAAAAGATTAAATAAAGGTAAATTTTAATATCCAAAGCTTTCTACTAAAAACATTCCATATCAAGAGCTTTCCAATATAAAAATTACAATATTTAAAGATTTCCTATATAAATCTTTCGAGCTTTCCAATATAAAAGTACCAATATCTAAAGATTTCTTAGGGGATGTTCAAATATTACGTAACGCTTTTGGGGGGGAGGTGGGTATGACTTTTGTTACGTTTGACGAATTTTGTATGCGTATTTTTATTAAAATGTGATACACTGGGGGGGAGGGAGTTAAAAAAGGAAGGTTTCCCATAATAATTGAAATTTTTCTATAGAAAACTTTCGATATGAAAAGATTTCTTTTATAAAGCTTTTACATCAACAGATTTAATAAAAGTAAATTTTAATATCCAAAGCACTAAAAACATTCCATATCAATTTCAAATATAAAAATTACAATATCTAAAGATTTCCTATATAAATCTTTCGAGCTTTCCAATATAAAAGTACCAATATCTAAAGATTTCTTAGGGGCTGTTCACATATTACGTAACGCTCTTAGGGGGGAGGTGGGTATGACTTTTGTTACGTTTGACGAATTTTGTATTCGTATTTTTATTAAAATGTGATACACTGGGGGGAGGGAGTTAAAAAAAGGAAGATTTCCTATAAAAATTGAAATTTTTCTATAGAAAACTTTCGATATCAAAAGATTTCTTTTATAAAGCTTTTACATCAACAGATTTAATAAAAGTAAATTTTAATATCCAAAGCACTAAAAACATTCCATATCAAGAGCTTTCCAATATAAAAATTACAATATCTAAAGATTTCCTATATAAATTTTTCGAGCTTTCCAATATAAAAATACCAATATCTAAAGATTTCTTAGGGCTGTTCACATATTACGTAACGCTCTAAGGGGGGAGGTGGGTATGACTTTTGTTACGTTTGACGAATTTTGTATGCGTATTTTTATTAAAATGTGATACACTGGGGGGAGGGAGTTAAAAATCTGCGAACAGCATCCTATATAAATCTTTTGATTTCAAAATGCTTCCCAATAACAAAACTTTCGATATGGAAAGATTTTCTATAGAAAGCTTTTGACTACCTTCATTTAACTTTGAATATGCTATTGAAAGCTCTCCTATAGAAAACATCGCTATGGAAAGCTTTGCTTAATGTAATTTGTTTTGATCACTACAGAAAAAAGCCCTGAGTTACATTTATGATCTGAAATGAGAATACAAAAAGCTCTATCTCAATTTAGTTTTTTATATGTTTTAAATTAAAAAAAAGTTTTTAAAATCAAATTCATCCTTTATTTTAATAAGAACCTGCATTTAAAAAAAATGTTGTCAATTACTGTTTTAAATCAGTTTTTACCTTCTCCTGTAAAGTATTAAATAAGCGAGTTAGGCCCTTTCTACATGAGACCAACGATATGTAGCTTTTAGGTTCTAATAACTATACTCTAGAAATGAGGTGCATTGTAGTACATGGGAAATTTGAGCTACTTTTAAGGCAAAAAATATATATGTGACAGCGCATAGAAAAAGGGACCTAAGGGTATTTTGCGCGCATAGAAAAAGGGACCTAAGGGTAAAAACGGTTTTGTTCAGGAGAGCCATTTTAAGGATTTAAATATTATATTTATACCTTATTTTTTTACCCTTAGGTCTCTTTCTCGATGAGCGCAAAATACCCTTAGGTCCATTTCTCTATGCGCTATCACATATGTCTAAAATTAGTAATTTAAGAGTTTTTCGTGAATACGCACAAGTAATTTTTCTATTTTCGAATGGTAGACATTTTTAAAACAAATTGTTTCATTTGTAGTAAAAATTGTTTAACAGAACTTTTTCGAATACCCCATATTATATGTTTGTTTTAATAATACACAACAGTTATAAAATTAACATTAGCCTGTGAAATGTGAAGCTGGTAATTGAAAAGAATGAAACGCTATCATTCGCTTTTAAGGTCTTGCTGAGCTGTATTCGGAAAAAAAGTTTTGAAATACTTTGAAAACAAAGAATTTTACACATACATTTTTTTTCTAGAAAATTAACGGAAGGCATGTTTAAAATGTTTCCAGACTAGATAGAGCGTAATTTAAAAATTTTGATTGGATTTAAAGTCAAAAATTTCAGCTTTAAACAAAAATAGTCAAAAAGTATCAAAAATTATACAATGTAAAATTAAAACTTACATAAAACTTTACAAAATTTTCTATTTTTTATACCCACCATCAAAAAGAATGGGGGGTATATTGAGATTGTCATTCCGTTTGTAATTTCCTTAATATTGGTTCAAAAATCAAAAACGATATATATTCTGAATCCTTGTGAAATTCTAAGACGATTGAGCTATGTCCGTCTGTCTGTCTATCTGTTGAAATCACGATAACGTCTAAACGAAAAGAGCTAGCTAACTGAAACTTAGCAAAAACATTCTTTATCTATGAGAAAATTTTGGTATTGAAATTGGGCAAAATCGGTTAGCATTTGGCCATAGCTCCCGTATAACCTCGTCTAGGCTAATCGCTTATTTGCTAATAAATGACAAATTATGACAGTTATGATGACAAAATTTGGTATCTAGAAGTTTTAGATAAGCACTAGGCAGCATATAAAATTTCATCGAAATCGGTTCACATTTAGCCATAGCTCCCATACAAAAAACTTACGAAAACAGGCTAAATTTCACCCAAAATACACTTAAATGCCAATAAATCTAAAAGTATAACAGATATAACCACTAAATTTGGCACAAGAAAGTCTTATATCAATGCCAGCCAGTGTGCAAAATTTTGTCACAATCGGTCACTATTTGACCTAGCTCCCATATAAAAAACTTACGAAAACACAAAAATTCAAAAAGAAAAGGGGATTTATGTCCGTCTGTCCGTCAGATAAAATCGTGATAGCTCCTTAACTACAAGAGCTAGTAAGACTAAATTAAGCACAAGGAAGTCTTATGTCAATGCCAGCCAGTGTGCAAAATTTCGTCACAATCGGTCACCATTTGACCATAGCTCCCATATAAAAAACTTATGGAAACACAAAAATACATAAAGAAAAGGTTGTTTATGTCCGTCTGTCCGTCAGATAAAAGCACGATAGCGCCTTAACGAAAAGAGCTAGAGGGACAAAATTTTACAAAAGTATTTTGGATATCTTGAAAAAGATGTGTGTTGAAAATGGACAAAATCGGTTCAAATTTAGTTAGAGCTCCCATATAACCCCGCCCCGGGAAACACATTAATGCTGATAAATTGAATACAATTGTAATAGCTATGACGATTAAATTTAAAATAGGGAAGTTTTATGCAATTTTTGATCAGTTTATCAAATTTTATAGGAATCAGTCCATATTTGACTTTAGCTTTCATGTGAAAAACACTCACGGAAACCAAAAATTTTAGCAAAGATCAGTTAAAAGGTATTAAATAAGAAACTATGATAGCTATGGTCACTAAATTTTGCAAGAATAAGCTCTCTATATATACCAGCCAGTGTGTAAAATTTTGTTATAATCGGTCAACATTTGGCTATAATTCTTATATATATAACATCCCCTTTTTATATCTACAATCAAAAAGATTTGGAGGTACATTCATTATATTAAGATTGCACCTATGAAATAATATAGGCATCAATCAATGTTCAGCCCAGACTTTATATATGATGAATGCATTAGGAACTCATAACGAAATATATGGACCTGTCGTATTACTATTAACGTGTTTAGCCTAACTACATATTAATCACAACGAAAAGTATTTAACAACTTATTAATGTAAAACTATACCTGGTTATGAGACCGAATTTTGATCAAAGTAAATACTGGGGAAACCACTAAAATATTTTTGAATGTTGAACTATAAAGCTACGGAAACCTAATTTAGTCCAAAGGTTTTACCAACAATACCAAATAGCTTAGCGATTTTTCCAGTTTTGGTGCAGATTTTGAATTAGCTGCACCCTTGTAGATATATGAGATATGTTTCTAAATTTAACACAACTTGATGGTGGGTATATAAGATTCGGCACAGCCGAATATAACACTCTTACTTGTTTATTACATGAAATCATGAAATCTTAACTATCAGCCGAAAATAAAATTCATTGAAGGTACAATCTAAAATTCAAAAAACTGCGGTCAAAGACAAAGTACATGACATAAGAGTAATGTGTGATAATAATGTTTCTTTGTCTACAGAATCTTGGGCAATTGTTGTAATTTCGTCTTTACTTTTTCCCTCATGCCTTACAATTTACCAACACAAAAAAAAACTAATCTCATAAACATTTCTTATTGTTAAAACAAACTAACGCTTTAGGTATTGTTAAGATCATTAACCCTTTTTTTTAATTGTCAAAACACGACTACCAACCAATAACTGAATTCAAGTGAAAAAAAATCTCTAGATTTTATTTGAAAGTACATACGAGTATGTATAATAAAATAACAAAAACTTTTTTCAAAATTATTTTGACATAAGATACATATAATGGAGTTATAATTTTGTTTTATTTTCTTAAAAAACAAAAAGATGTCACAACTTGTTTCGAGTTAATGAATACAAATGTTTAACAAATTAACGAAATTCATCATTGGCATGAGGTCAGTCAATAGTGAATTTTGTTTTGTGGATTTAAAAGGCATTTCAATGCCTTATTCGGGATAAAACGGTAAACACGCTAACGTTATATTAACTCTTAAAAGGGTTAAAAATCAAATAAAAATTGTGTTACGAACAGTTTTGAAAATAAAAAGTCATAAGTTTTGGTACATTTTGTAAAAATACGCTTTGGTACTTTTTTTAACCTGTATCTAATTAACGATTGAACAAAAAAAAAACAATTTTTCAATTTATGCGTTAGAAAATTTTCAATCCATAAAAATTGTAAGGTTTTGTATTTTTTAATATAAGCATAAGTGTTGAACCAATAGACCTACACTGCAATCCATTAATATAAAAAGAGACAAAAAGGCACTTGGTACTTTTTCAATTAATGGGGGAAAAAAAGTTAAAAATCCTAAACTAAAAAGCAAACAAATTAAATTTAAATAGAAAATGTCAAAGACACATCTTCGGCGCTTTTTGAAATTTCGGGGAACAGGGAGTAAATGGGATGCAGTTGTTGTCTGGGTTTCCAGCTAACAGGTAATAACTTTATTCAATTCCTACTCACACCTCCTAGTGGTACATCCTGGAAACCTGAGCAACCTAGTTGAAGATGCGGTAAACAATCCGAGTGGGATTCTAGGTCAGGGCTAACGTGAGGGGGAGTTATCTTAGAGCCATTCCGACATATTTGGTCTAAGGGTCTAAGATAATTGTACTTGGTAAAGTACGAAACCGTAGCGTCTGTTCAACATGTTAGTTGCGGCTACAAGCGGGCGTCTGTCTCGGACCGATCGGCTCGCTTTACAAACGTGGCTCTTGTCTTTGGACTCATCATCCATCGACTAAGCACTTACGATGTTTTAAGCATGGAAAGAAACAACATTATAGAATATACTACTCCAAGGGGTAATCAAGCGAGAAATCCCCCTGCTACGGCAGCTGGCACAAGGATTTTGGAGGTGCCTAATCTATGCAAGAACATCTTGATGAATGAAACCAATTCTATGAGGCCCTATGCTCCACTGGGAGTCAAGGATAACAGAAGAAGAAAAATTTTTCTAATCCATGAATGCAAATTTTAAACTCGTAGACAAAGTTTCATATAAGCATTCATTAACGGGATTTCGCCGCATTTTATA
Source organism: Stomorhina lunata (assembly GCA_933228675.1). Taxonomy (NCBI): domain Eukaryota; kingdom Metazoa; phylum Arthropoda; class Insecta; order Diptera; family Rhiniidae; genus Stomorhina; species Stomorhina lunata. The sequence goes on from OW121743.1 coordinate 22,180,684, forward strand.
TTATATTATAATCTTAAATACATTTTAAGGTTAGGTTTTACTTATAAAATTTTGATGTACTAAATTTTATTGACAAAATTGTTATAATTATTTATTAATATATAAGTGGTTTTGTATTTCTATAACAAACTTAAAAATAAAGACACCCTAGCTTATTTTGTTTGGGAGATATCTTGCTTTCTGCAAACGGATATTGTGTTAGAATTTAAGGACCCTGAATATACATATATATTTTAGCAGATGTTGATACCGGCGTTAAGCGTACATTGATATTAAGATACACGGCTAGAAGTATTATGTTTGTATGAGTTGTTAAACTTGCCTTTCCTCGGTACCGATTGTTATACCCTTCACCTCTATAGGTGGAAAGGGTATTATAAGTTTGTGCTGATGTATGTAACGCATAGAAATATTTGTCTTTGACCCACCTTTTAGTATACCAATAGGTTTAGAATCACTTTCTGAGTCAATTTAGCGATGTCAGTCCAGACCCCCATGTAAACCATGTAATCAAAATACAGGCCTAGCATACCAGAGGTCCAAGTTCAATCCCCAGCCAGACACACTTGAAAAAATAAATTTTCAAAAAAAACACTGGTTATTGAGTATTAGGCTATGTAAAACTTCTCTAACTAATGCATTCGCCGTTCGGAGCCGGCGTAAAAACGTAGGTCCCTTTCAATGAGTTTAAAAATAGAATCGGATGCAGCTCATTGTCTGAGAGAAGTACCCCTTGTTCCAATTGGAATGTTGTCGGGGAATTATATATATATATATATATATAATTTTTTGATAGTGGGACCATGGCTATTGAAATTCTTCAAAATCGGTCCATTATTTATGGTACCTCCCATAGGTCCCACTTCCCGGAATTGATATTTTGGCCACAAATATTAGTATTTTTTCATGAAATTTAAAACAAATACTGCTTATGAAATCCAAAATTACTGTACCAAATTTCGTTGACCATAGCTCCCATACAAAATCAGTAAAACGCTCGTAAATCTGAAGATAATAAAAATTTTGATTTTATTTTTTGCATACATAATCAATTTGCTAAGTTTCGAGATAATCGGTCCACATTTGACCCTAGCTCTCATATAAGTCCTAATGACGGAAACAGCTATATATAAGTTTTGATATATAAGTTTTGAGAAAATGTTTGTATGATGGCAAAATTTAGCAAATATTTGTCTTTATAGAGGAAAAAGAACACCTTTGACCTCAGTGGTGAAGGCTCGGGCTTGACCGACTATAGCACTTTTGTAACCTTTGGACCTAATATGTTCTAGTAACAATCACAAAATTCTGAATTGGGACTGAAATTTATTTTGGTGTGATAAGTTTTACGAATATTATCGGACAGATTATAAAAACCAAAAAGTGTAATGATTTTTCAAACTACGAAAACAATTTGGATATTTTGATTGAAATAATTGATGACATAATTTTTTCGCTTTACAAAAATATTTATGAAAACAAATAGACCACTTTACAGTCTAGACATCTATAAGCTTTTAATTCTTCAAATAGGCTTTCATAGCAAATTATTCTAATTTAAATATTTATCGTCTACAATAGATTTTCGAAGACACCTGTAATATTTTTCTTCAAACATTTGCATAAATATTTAAACAAAATTCCCTCCAAAAAAAAGGTATTTCACCTGATTATAATAAAGTTCCCCAAAATATACACAACAAAATATGTAAATTATATTTTATCATTTGAAGAAAACTAAACTGAAATAAAGTCAGTGGATAAAGAAACAAGTTCAAAAATGCCGGCTTTCTTAAGTCTTTCTTTCATTCTTTAAGCGCCGCCCACTTTAAGTATTTTTGATCTTTTTTTCTTTTTTTTATTAAACCAAAATACACAAATGTTGGGGAAGCGAAAAACTTATAAAATCGTATTATTGGTCATAAAAATCTGTACAGGTTCGTATACATTGAAGGTATGTAAAGAAATGTTAAATAAAAAAATTACCAAAAAAAAAAAAGAATTTCAAAAACAAAAGAAATCGACAAATCAATAAATGATTTATTGATATGCGAGGGTTATATTATAAGTTTCGAGATTTTAGAAATCAAAAATATTTTATTTTAAATATTCACAGTTTTAAGATCATGTAACAAAAATGGTAGGTTTTTATTATCTTCGATTTTTTTATGAATTTTTAAAAAATGTTAAAATTTCTTCTAAAAAAAAATTTTTATCTTTGAAGCGCATATAACTCCGAATTCAAAATATATATTAAAAAAACTTGTTTTATAGTGACCTTAAGATTATTTTATGCTCTATTATGATGGGTGTTTTTTTTAGAGGTATAGAACTTCGAATTGAAATAAAACACAAGAAAATCGTTTTAATGTCCATCAATTTGGCTTTATTGGAAGGATAATTTTATGCCATTAATGTTTAAATATGATTTCGGGCATGTGGCCGCCGCGGCTGGCTCGAATAAAGCCAATTCTACATGTCCAATTTTCAACTACTTTTTCGAGCATATGGGGCCGTATGTTTGCAATAACGCCACGAATGTTGGCTTCCAAGTCCCCTAACGTTTCTGGTTTGTTGGCGTAGACGAGCGACTTCACATATCCCCAAAGAAAATAATCCAGTGGTGTCAAATCGCACGATCTTGGTGGCCAATTGACAGGTCCATTCCGCGAAATTATGCGCTCATCGAATGTTTCCTTCAATAAATCAATTGTGACGTGCGCTGTGTGGCATGTAGCGCCGTCTTGTTGGAACCACAACTCATCCACATTCATGCCATCCAATTGGGGAACAAAATAGTCGGTTATCATGGCTCTATACCGGTCTCCATTTATGGTAACTGACTCTCCAGCATTATTTCGGAAGAAGTATGGCCCAATGACTCCACCAGCCCATAGAGCACACCAAACAGTCAGTTTTTGTGGATGTAATGGCGTCTCAAGGATCTCATGTGGATTCTCTTCACTCCAAATGCTGCAATTTTGCTTGTTGACGTAGGCATTCAACCAAAAATGAGCCTCATTACTGAACAAAATTTTGCGATGAAAATCAGCATCGAGATTAATCTCATTTTCGGCCCATACACCAAAATCACGACGCATTGCATGGTCTCGCGGCTTTAATTCTTGCACAAGCTGGATCTTGTAAGGTCGCAAGCCAAGATCTTTGCGCAAAATCTTCCATAAAGTTGATGGACAAAGCTCCAATTGCTGTGCACGGTGGCGAATCGATTCATTCGGGTCCTCTTCAACACTTTGCTCTACAGCGGCAATTGTTTCTTTGGTGCGCACGTTCGACGTCGCTGCGGATGCGTATTATCACATAGAGTAAACGTAGTGCGAAAACGATCCGGTTAACCGAATTAATTGCTCTGATGGACGATTATGTCGACCATAAAATGGACGGAGCTTGCGGTAAACTTCGAGAACTGAAGCATTATTTTCGAAATAAATTTGCACGATTTGCAAGCGTTGTTCTTTTGTCAACCTGTTCATGATGAAATGGCAAACCAAACTAAATATTAATCACTTGACAGCTGACAAAATGGCCGCCAGTTAAAAAAGTGATGCCAACTTAAAGTTCTATACCTCAATAAAAAACACCCGATATTCTTTCAACAAAATTGAATAAGCCTTTCCAAAGATATGATAAAATGGATTTAAAGTTATATACAAAATGGAAATAACAAATAACTCTAAATTCGTAATATATAAAAAAACTTGTTTAAAAGTTATAAGTAAGAAGAAGAAGATAACCAGTGGCCAGCTGAGTTATAAGGTGAACCGCTTTTTTTTTGAAAATTTTAAATATTTTTCAAGTGGGTCTGGGCAGGTATCGAACTTAGGACCTCTAGTATGCTAGGCGGATGACTAACCTGGGCCCAAATTACCGCATTCGATATCGATCGAAATCTTCGATATTTTCAAAACATTTATATAGCATACTTTAAGGATAATCAAAATTATTTAAAAGATGTTAAGTTTACTTTATTTTTTTTGTAGTTATTTCCCAAAAGATGACCAATAGTAAAAGAGTTTTAATTGAACTATATGTTTTTAAAAACTAATCAAAATGGATATCAAATTTCAATAAACTTTTTGCATCGTAGTAACTTTGTACATCCCTAAAGTATACTTAACAATATTTGCTTAAAAGTCTGAGTTTTCGATCGATATCAAATGCGGTAATTTGGCCCCTAATTTAAATATTTTTTTCTTTGCTTTTCTGTTCTGTAACTTTGATCGAACTACCCTTTGAAAAGATCAGCTTTTTCAAAAATGAAAAATTTTATAAAAAAAAAAATAAAAAATCAACCAATTTAAAGAAATTTTCGAACTTTTTTATATCAGAAGATTTTTTGAATTTTTATCGATGCATTATCTATAAAAATCAATCCAATTTGAGAAAACCTTTTCCATTCCAATTGGGGTAACTCAAAAAAATACATTTTGAATGCTTCTAAGCGATTTATCAGGTGTAAATATTGACCTAGTATTTTATTTGTTACTAGCTGATTTTACCCGGCTTTGCCCGGGTTGGTAGTTAAAGTTTTTACTTATTACTGTGTTAACACTTTCTTTAAAAATTAACAATTATGAAATATTTTTATTAATTTTTTAATTGAATCCTTTATTAATGTATTTGCATACATATTTAATTGACTTTTGTGAATGGCAGTACTCCTCATTAATGGTCCATAAATATTAAACAACATACAGACAGACGCGAAAATTTTTTATATTTATAGATTATCGAAAAACTATCACATAATCGTCAAATAATCATCAAACAGTCGTCAGTCAATCGTGAAACAACTATCAAATAATCATTGAAACTATCATCAAATTAAAAAGTCATCAAACTATTTTTACAAAATCGCTAGTTAAACGTGAACCAATTATCCAACAATCATTAAAAATCTTCAAACAGTCATCAGTCAATCAATCATCAATCAACCATAAATCAATCTTTAAAAAATCACCAAACTACTTTCACAAAATCGCTAGTTAATCGTGAAACAATTATCAAACAATCATTAAAAATCTTCAAACAGTCATCAGTCAATCAATCATCAAACAACTGTCATACAATCTTCAAACAATTATCAAATAACCATGAAAAGTCTTCAAATAATCGTCAGTCAAACTATTATCAAACACCAATCAAATTACCAATATTCGTTCATCCGTTTTCCTAGTCGTGCATCCGTTTTCCTATTTTTCTTAATGTAGAATCCTAACTTGGACTAAAAAAAAACATTTAGAAAGAAAATATGTCTTCATTGGTCCAGCCGTTCTCAAGATATACAATTTTAAAGAAAAGTGGAATTCTATCCCCGTTTTTCTATTCCCAGGTCCTCGTTGGTCCATTTTCAAAAAATTCAAAAAGCGAAAAATGATCTCCTATAGTATTAAAATATCCACATTTAAATCTTTAATTAATTGGGTTAAATCGTTGTCATCTTATCATCCATATTTGTCATTTTTAATATTTGACTTAAATGGGAGGGGTCACGCCCACTTAAAACCACCGGTCACACCATACCACACTGTCAAAATTTCAAGAATGTTAGTATTACTTTATTTACATTTCGAAAATCATCAAAATCAATTTACCCAGTTATAGGTATTGTATTTGCAACGGGGAAGGGGCCATCCTCTGCTGCGGTCCATTTATTTTTTCTGAAGTACGGCCATTGGTAAAGAATTTACTTTCGTTAAGTTAGAAGTTTCTAACTTTTATGGTTTATCAAATTTAATGAAAAATATTAAATTTTGCATCATTTTACCCTATTTGGGCCCTTTGTGGACCAAATATAACCACCTTAAGAAAATGTTGTATCTAATTTGAAAATTTCATCAAAATCGGTCGAACCGTTTAGGAGTCAACACCTTTCAAATAAACAAACTTACAGACACATTTATAATATATATAAATATATATATATATATATATATATATATATATATAGATTACTGGGAATAAAAAGAACTCATTGGTTGTCAAATCAAGACTATACCGCGGATGACTAATTAATTCGACCTTTTGGTGGATAATAATACGCTTTCGGCGGTTATTTTCTTATTTCTTTGAATACTTCTTAATAGCACGTGATTGTTTCGTACCATTAAATAACTCGAAATATTAAAGGCAACCCCTGTACTTTAAATTTAACTTTAATGCTTTAATACCGAAACTCGTTTTTTAATTAAAATTTGAAATAAGAGGTATTTTTTTTTGTCTAATTAAAGTACATACGTAAATAGATACAATTTGTATGTACTTGAAATTTAAACTAAAAGCTTTTTTGTTTACAGAGTGAAACATAATAAAAGACACAGATTATACAAATTTTCCAAATAGGTTCTTTAAAACAACATTTAGTTATAAATATGTACAGTACATCTAATACAAATTATATGTTTCAATAAATTTTAGTCGTAGTTGTTTTAATTTTAAATTAAACCACTAAAATCTAAAAACCATTAAATTCTAAAAATATGTTTTTAAACCGAATTAAAATATTTATTTCCCACAATTCTACAAAAAACCATAAATATGCGTGAATTTATTTAAATAATTTTAGAAGTTAAGTAAATAAAGAAGTTGGTTTTATTAGGTCTAACCACAATTTAATATTTGACCTCTGTTTTGTACTAAAATTAAGTTCTCAACATATTTAAGTTGCAATTTATTGTGTATAAAACAAAACCACAAACAGAAAAGAAATTCTTTAAATCTACAAGTAAAAATAGTAAATTTTATTATAGTCAAATTTATATTTGATTTGATTAACATTATGGGAAAGTGTTAGAAACTCAAAGTTTCTCATAGCCTAATTTGTATAGTTTCCTGTTCTTATCTTATGCGACTTATCCAAAATGAGACGTTGGAACCTATTATCTTATTATTTAGTAATAAAAACTATATGATGGTGGTGTATACTTCGGGAACTATTTTTTAGGAATGGGTTCTATCAGACATGTCACAGAACTCAATTCCGTTCGGAACGAATTCCGTATTTTACTTCTATTGGAACGTAAAACGATTATTATACCCACCATCAAAAAGAATGGGGGGTACATTGAGATTGTCATTCCGTTTGTAATTTCCTTAATATTGGCTCAAAAATCAAAAACGATATATATTCTAAATCCTTATGAAATACTAAGATTGAGCGATGTCCGTCTGTTGAAATCACGATGACGCCTAAACGAAAGGAGCTAGCTCACTGAAACTTAGTAAAAACATTCTTCATATCTGAGAAAATTTTGGTATTGAAATTGGGCAAAATCAGTTAACAAAAATCAAAAACGATATATATTCTAAATCCTTATAAAATTCTAAGACGATTGAGCGATGTCCGTCTGTCTGTCTGTTGAAATCACGATGACGCCTAAACGAAAAATTTGGTATTGAAATTGGGCAAAATCGGTTAACATTTGAAAATAACTCCCGTATAACCTCGGCTAGGCTAATCGCTTATTTGCTAATTAATAAACCATAATAGCTATGATGATAAAATTTAGTATATAGAAGTTTTACATAAGCCCTAATTTCATTAAAATCGGTTTACATTTAGCCATAGCTTCCATACAAAAAACTTAGGGAAACAGCCTTAATTTCACCTAAAATACACTTAAATGCTAATAAATCTAAAACTATACAAGATATAACCATTAAATTTAGCACAAGGAAGTCTTATGTCACTTACGGAAACACAAAAATACAAAAAGAAAAGGGGATTTATATCCGTCTGTCCGTCAGATAAAAGCGCGATAGCTCCTTAACTACACGAGCTAGAGAAACAAAATTTTACAAGAGTTGGTATGTTTTCAAAGTTGTGTACTGAAAATGGGAGAAATCGGTTTACATTTAGTTAGAGCTCCCATATAACCCCACCGGAAATCAGATTTATGCTGGTAAATCGAATACAATTGTAATTATTATGACAACTAAATTTAGAACAGAAAAGTTTTATGCAACTTTTGGTCAGTATGTAAAATTTTATAGGAATCGGTCCATATTTGACCATAGCTTTCACATAAAAACCGCTCCCGGAAACCGCTAAAATAACACAAATGTCAGTTAAAAGCTATTAAATTATAAACTGTAACAGCTATGGCTAATAAGTTTTGCACAGATATAAAATTTTGTGACAATCGGTCAACATTTGGCTATAATTCTTATATATATAACATGCCCTTTTTATATTTACAGTCAAAAAGATTTTGAGGTACATTAAGATTGCATCTACGAAATAAGATAGCCATCAATCAATGTTAAGTCCAGACTTTATATACGGTAGATGAATTAGGAACTCCTAACAGAATATATGAACGTGTCGTGTTACTATCAACAAGTTTATCTTAACTACATACTAAGCACAACGAAAAGTTTTTAACAGCTTATTAATGTTAAACTATACCCGGTTATGGGTATATACTAGGAAAACCACTTAGATACTTTTAAATGTTGAACTATACTACTGCAACCGTTAGTCCAAATATTTTACCAGCAATACCACATTTTGAATTAGCTGCACTCTCGTACAACTTGATAAGATTCGGCACAGCCAAATATAACACTCTTACTTGTTATACCCTTCACCACCATAGGTGGAAAGGGTATTATAAGTTTGTGCTGATGTATGTAACGCATAGAAATATTTGCCTTAGACCCATCTTTTAGTATACCAATAGGCTTAGAATCACTTTCTGAGTCGATTTAGCGATGTCCGTCCGTCCGTCTGACTGGCTGGCTGGACCCCCACGTAAACCTTGTAATCAAACTACAGGTCGCAATTCTAAAGATAATTTAATGAAATTTGATATAGATCATTTTTTTGATAGTCTGACCATGGCTATTGAAATCGGTCCATTATTTATGGTACCTCCCATAGGTCCCACTTCCCGGAATTGATATATTGGCCACAAATATAATTATTTTTTCATGAAATTTAAATCAAATACTGCCTATGTAAACTAAAATCACTGTACCAAATTTTGTTAAAATCGGTCCACATTTGACCATAGCTCCCATACAAACTTTTCTTTAAAAATGCACTAAATGAGACAAAAATCACTAAAACGCTCGTAAGTCTGAAGATAATGGGAATTTAAAGTTTATTTTTTGCATACATTATTTATGTAACAACTATAATCAATTTGCCAAATTTCGAGATAATCGGTCCACATTTACCCCTAGCTCTCATATACATAAGTCCAAATGACGGTAGCAGTTTAAATATATAAGTTTTGAGAATATGTTTGTATGATGGCAAAATTTAGCAAATATTCGTCTTTATACAGGAAAAAGAACACCTTTGACCTTAGTGGTGAAGGGTATCGTATGGTCGGTCTTGACCGACTATAGCACTTTCTTACTTGTTTTTAGAATGAAACTACCTTCTATTTTCAAAGTGAAATGTGTTTCTTTATTCAATATTTTAATAATTCAAAATTTTTTATGCGTACGGTCAAAAACTTCGATTTTATTCACTAAAAACCAAAGGTTTAAAATTTTGCTCTAAATTTGTATTGTAGTTTCGCAATTACTTAAAAAAAAATTTCAGATATGTCTTTGCTGTTGCATTTTTGACCAAATTTCAAAATTTGGAATTAATATCTCATTTAGTTGAAAAGTTATGATGTTTTTTGCTTATCATATAAAAAATTATTATCCGAGACTAAGATTTTTGAAAGTTAGATTTAGATTAGATTAGATAGATTGTACATTGACCTGTTTGTCTGCAGATCAACTCTAACGCTCATATGCTCTAACTATATGAAATTTTATTTAAGTATATTTAACCGTTTAAAAGTTATGGGGATATTTCTGAAATAGCTCTTAAAAAACCTCTGTTTTAAATTATTTAAAACTTATCTTTTTGCATTAGATTATGTTTCGAAAATAAACTGTTACTATTTATTTTTGAGAGACGGATCTCAACATTATCGGCAAAAAACTTTATGCATTTTGAAAGGTATAAATATGGCTCAGAATTTGTATGGTAGTTATGCCCTTTTGTTTTCAGAAAATATTCAAATTGTAGTTAAGTCTTTTTGTTTTTTCGCTATTGCTTAAAAACTTTTTCACCAATTTAGTTTTTAGAGTTTTCTTTGCTGACGGCTTGTTGACCCAATTCCAAAATTTGGATTTAATGTTCCTTGTAGTTTAGACTCGTTGTTTACATTACTTACTATTTCTTTTACATCGACGGCGTGTAATTGCTGTAGGCTTAAAGCCGATGGCGGATGCTGTAGTAATTAATAATTTTAATAGAAATAATTACAGAAATTGATATTGCCGTGACCGGGGATGGAATCCTTAAGCCAATGTGATATAAGCTTATGAAAATTAAAAAATAAGTAAAATAAATAACGGAGCCATGTAGTGCTTGATATCACTTCCATAAGAACTCTTATAGAGAAATCTTTAAGAAAGTTGAATAAAAATCGAAAAAATGTTATTACCGACACCAAAAAAAGTAAGTTTTGATAGAGAGCCTTCGAAATATCTAAACCTCAAATGTTTAAATTAACCAAAATTAAACTGTAAAAAAAAAACATATATGAAAAATCATAAGAGAAGTAATGTTGGAATTAGATGACAGATTATGGACTAGATAAAGACTTAAAAGCTTGTTTGTGAGACATTAAAGTGTCTTGTAATATAATATTTTAGTATAAGCAGAAATTTATTAAAAAATTATATATAGTCCAAAACAATGCATACGATCCAATATTTAATAAGGCACGACCACAAAATTTTAACTTTGTTTTTGTAACCAAAATTATTTATTTAAAATCTATTTCCAGAAAGAATTAATGTTATAATTTTATGTTAACTTAACCACAAAATTCTTTAAAATAACCAAAATTGTAATTTTTTTGTTTAAAGAAATGTCATTTGCGTAATTGGCGAAAAAAATATTGAGTTACGTCACAAATTTTAATCAGGCAAATCGTGAATCAGGGAAAAAATGAGAAAAAGGACCTATCCAACCGAAAATTTTATGATAAAAACTTCTGAAATATCGTCCTCTACTTTTTTCAGTTTTGAAAAATTATTTCATTTCTTACAATTTTTTTATTTAAAAAAATGTATGTATTTGCAAAATAAAACTCTAATCTATTCAATTAAATGAAACTATGTCAATGCAATTCAAATATAGAAAACTTTTGTATTTACAATTTACGCATGAAAACATCATAAATTGTCTATTTGACTCGTTAACGTTTACACATTTTAAGTGTGAAATAGATTTTAGTTACAAATTCAAATTTACGCACTTCAAGTCTTCAACATACAGCCATGGACAGAAAAATAGGAAACACGTCAGTGAGTTAAATTATCTTTGTATATTTTCTAAAATAAACCTAAAGTAATGATTTTTATTTCATAATCAAATGTGACGTTTTAGTAGTTTTTTAATCAATAGCTTTTTAAACAATATTTGGAAAAGAAAAACTGCATTTGTTTTAAAGTAATGAAAAAACTTTAAAGGTAACTTTTATCTAATGGACAATAAATAGGGCACCAGCATAAACTTTTCATAAAAAGCACTAATTCTTTTATTTTTTAAATACATACCAAAATTTTGTATTGCAACGATTTTTGTCAAATATTCTTTGTCCATCAAATGTATAGTATAATAAACTCTATCACATACATGTGTCCTATTTCTATGTCCATGCCTGTACTGTCACTCTACGCAATGCAAATTAACATTAACATTTTAGATTTTTTTTATTCAAGTATATGTAAATATTTCTATTTTGTTGCAAAAAAACTGAATTTGATACGATTGAATGCAAAAATGTTAACTGATTTTATTAAAAAAAAGTGCGTAAAACTAATGGCCCTGAAATGTCGTTTCTCATAATTTATGCCAAAAATCAATTGCGTGTGAAGTTAACATTGAATTTGCAAAAATTTTAAAATTTATTTAACCAAATGTCTACATTGAAATTTATAGGAAATTGTGAAAAGTTTAAAACTTTGAAAAATATGTTTAAGAGTTTAAGCCCGTTTGATCACTATATTTAAAACAGTGGGTAAATTTTTAAAAAAATTCGTATAAAAATAAAAAATTTGAAAAATTTCCTATAAAAATAAGAAATTTTTGAAAAATTTCCTACAAAAATAAGAAATTTTTGAAAAATTTCCTACAAAAATAAGAAATTTTTGAAAATTTTCCTATAAAAATAAGAAATTTTTAAAAAAATTCATATAAAAATAAGACATTTTTGAAAAATTTCCTATAAAAATAAGTAAGTTCTGAAAAATTTCCTATAAAAATAAGAAATTTTTGAAAAATTTCCTATAAAAATAAGAAATTTTTGAAAAATTTCCTATAAAAATAAGAAATTTTTGAAAAATTTCCTATAAAAATAAGACATTTTTGAAAAATTTCCTATAAAAATAAGAAATTTTTGAAAAATTTCCTATAAAAATAAGAAATTTTTGAAAAATTTCCTATAAAAATAAGAAATTTTTGAAAAATTTCCTATAAAAATAAGAAATTTTTGAAAAATTTCCTATAAAAATAAGAAATTTTTGAAAAATTTCCTATAAAAATAAGAAATTTTTGAAAAATTTCCTATAAAAATAAGAAATTTTTGAAAAATTTCCTATAAAAATAAGAAATTTTTGAAAAATTTTTTATAAAAATAAGAAATTTTTGAAAATTTTTCCTATAAAAATAAGAAATTTTTGAAAAATTTGCTATAGAAATTAGAAATTTTTGAAAAATTTCCTACAAAAATAAGAAATTTTTGAAAAATTTCCTACAAAAATAAGAAATTTTTGAAAAATTTCCTATAAAAATACGAAATTTTTGAAAAATTTCCTATAAAAATAAGAAATATTTGAAAAATTTCCTATAAAAAATAAGTAAGTTCTGAAAATTTTCCTGTAAAAATAAGAAATTTTTGAAAAATTTCCTGTAAAAATAAGAAATTTTTGAAAAATTTCCTACAAAAATAAGAAATTTTTAAAAAATTTCCTATAAAAATAAGAAATTTTTGAAAAATTTGCTATAAAAATAAAAAAAAATTTTGAAAAATTTCTTATAAAAATAAGAAATTTTTAAAAAAAATCCTATAAAAATAAGAAATTTTTAAAAAAAAATCCTATAAAAATAAGAAATTTTTGAAAAATTTCCTATAAAAATAATAATTTTTTGAAAAATTTCCTATAAAAATGAGAAATTTTTGAAAAATTTTCTATAAAAATAAGAAATTTTTGAAAAATTTCCTATAAAAATAAGAAATTTTTGAAAAATTTCCTATAAAAATAAGAAATTTTTGAAAATTTTCCTATAAAAAGAAAAAATATTTGAAAAATTTCCTATAAAAATAAGAAATTTTTGAAAAAATTCCTATGAAAATAACAAATATTTAGAAAATTTCCTATAAAATAAAAAATTTTTGAAAAATTTCCTTTAAAAATAAGAAATTTTTGAAAATTTTCCTAAATAAATAATAAATTTTTTAAAAATTTCCTACAAAAATAGGAAATTCAATATTTCAGCTTTTATCTCATTATTTGGTAATGAAAAGTTTAGCTGGGTAGTTACCAGATTTAAACGATAAATCACTGGTTCTTTATGTCAAAAATGTGAAAGTTTTCGATTCCAATCTATAACAACATTAATGTACCATTAACTAAATAATTCCTTATTTTCTATATACATTTTTTCAATATTTTAAATTGTAAAATTATTAAAATCGCATCGCATATTAAATTTATAAATTATTCATTACACCGACCACATAATTAAGCTTATCATAGATTTCAACTGAAAAAATCCACAAAATTATCTATATGAGGGACTGACTAACTGAGTGATGGACTGGGTGAATTTCATGTATGAGAATTTACAAAGCAGACAAGAAAATAATTTATATTTAAAGTTTATAACGTATGTGACCCTTTCGTGCGTATTGATTCTTTAATCAATTTAATAATGTCTACAGACAAGTAATATACTCCTATAATTGAATTTTCAAATTATTTTCAATTAAAAAGAATTTAAATGTTTTCGTGGCATGTAAGTTAATTTAATTATCATTAAATATGATTGAACTTATTAGGATTTTCTTTTTATTTTTCAAATAAAAAGTTTCTTATTAAAATTTTCATTTTAATCGTCTTTTAGCTCTTACACTTGGTCAAATTTTTGTCCAATTTTTTCCTTTCGAAAAATGTGAGAGGTCTTTAAAAACAAATTTTTTTGTGAGATGATTTCATTGTTGGAATCAAATATTTTTCTGTCAAGAAATTTCTTGAAGTTTGCGAACAAGAAATAGTCACTTGGGGGTAAAAATGTAGAATGCGGCGAATGAGGGGAAATTCGTTACCCGCTTTCATGTTTTAAACTCCATTTTTTTGATATTTTGATACATATTTGGAATCAGTGTAATGGAATTTTAAAACACGTACGAGTGTTATAGAGGGTTTTTCAATAAGAGCGCTACAAATGATATCAATGAAATTCTTTATTTCTGTAAAAGCAGGCTTGATGCCATTATAAATGAAACTCGATTTCTTTTGCATGGCCTTCAAGGGCATGCCTGCAGAAGTCCAGACGCTAAACCCAATTTTCGATGGTTTTCAAGCATAAATTGGCCGATACTGCTGCAATTTCACGTTCACTATTCGTACGAAGTTCATCAATTGCCACTGGCTTGTTGGCATAGACCATAGACTTGACGTAGCAATACAGGAAATAGTCTAACTACGTCAAATCGCACCACCGAGGCGGCTAATCGATTAGACCATTTCGTGAGATAACACGTTTCAATAAAACGATTGTGACATTCGCTGTGTGGCTTGTGACGCTGTCCTGTTGGAAGCACATGTCCTCCAAGTCCATATCATCCAATTTGGGACAAAAGTATTCCGTTATCATTAAACGGTTTTATTAAAAAACTATTTATTACAATAATAAATAATTGTAATAAATTGTGATCTTAGTGCAATACACTACAGTAAAATTTTTAAATTAAATGTTTCATGTCCCAAAAATTTGTATAAACCTTTTTAAAAAATATACGGCTGCACCTGTGCGAAGTTTTAAAATAAACTTTTGTTTATTAAAATCTTCTTTGAACTCCCTTTATAGCACTTTTGTCTTGGTCGCCAACAAAGCAACAACAAAAGTGTGGGAAATAAAGAAATGATAAAACTGAAAAATTTGGGAATTAATTATTATTAATTAATTCGAACTTTAGAATTAAATGAAAAATTAGGTTTAATCAGGCTTGAGTTCATTTAATTTTCAAATTATTAATTTTGAAAATTAGAAAAGTAAGTGTGGAGAAAAACTGACAAAAATATTTTTGAACGCTGCTCAGTGGATTGCAATTTCTATCCCGCTACAGGACGTCAAATTCAAAATTGAAGCATCGTCTTTGATATATCCTTTCGAATACAAAGACTAGTTCCATGAAAGAGTAAGTTATATTTGGAATCTATTTCTTAGTACATAGTTAAATTTTATTATTTTATAGAAAAGATTGAAATTTTATTTTTGAGTCATAAGCCAGCTTTTAACTTTTCGTAGACCGGGTCACATATTTTTATCTTTCTCTATCTCTAAATAATCAAATAACAAATAAAACTTCCAAAGACTAAAGAGTGTTCTAAAAAAATATGCATTTACTATTTTAGACAAAATTTATTCATAGTGCAAGAAATAATTTATTTTTGGATCAAGTTAGTTTCTATAGATATGTCAGATACTATTATTTTAGAAATTATTAATTTTCAATAGTTATTTCAATCAAAATGGACTGCGAAAAAAAGTTCGTTAAATTATAATTAAAACTTTTCAAAAAAATCCGTCATGGACTTTTAAAAAAATAGCTAAAAATTTGAAAGTTGACCCTCGAACGGTATCTAATGCCATCAGACGGTATAAGGAAAACCTAAGCATTGAAAGAAAATCTGGATCAGGGAGGATAAAAGGTCCTACAAAGGTCCTATTGGTAAGGCAAAAGAAGTCGAGCGACTCTTTCGAAGAGCGCCTAACACTTCTTTAAGAAAAGCAGCTCGTACGGTGAAATGTTCTACGAATTTTGCACATAGAGTCAAAGCTTATGCTGGACTGAAGACATACAAAGTCCAAAAGGTTCCAGATCGCAATGCTATAAAGAACTTAGAAGCAAAAAAACGAGCGAAAAAATTGAAGTCTGATGTTATAAAAAAAATACACCTGTTGTGTGATGGATGATGAAACATACGTACTGGCAGACTTTTCTCAACTTCCTGGTCAAGATTTTTATGTTGCTGATAAACGGGGCAATGTTCGGCAAGAGTTTCGCACAAAAAAACAAACAAAATTCCCTAAGAAGTTTCTCGTGTGGCAAGCTATATGCAGTTGTGGCAAAAGAAGTAAAGTATTTGTGGCATCTGGCACAATAAACAAAGAAATTTATATAAAGGAGTGCCTACAAAAACGGTTGTTACCCTTTTTAAGAGAGCACGGAGTGACTACATTTTTTTTGGCACGATTTGGCATCATGCCATTATGGAAAAAAGGCACTTGAGTGGTACTCAAAGAATAATGTCATTTTTGTACCACGAGAGGCAAATCCACCTAACTGTCCAGAACTTCGGCCTGTGGAAAGGTATTGGGCTCTGGTAAAAAAGGAATTAAAGAACACAGGAAAGATTTGCAAGAACATGTCCGATTTTAAGCGCAGGTGGAACACATGCTCCAAAAAGGTATCAGAAGCAACTGTAAAATCTTTAATGGGAGGGTTTCCGAAAAAAGTCGATAATTTTGCAAAACCCGAGTACTAAGTATACATTTTAATGCTAAATGATTTTGTATAATATGTCATTATATTTGCGTATTTTGTAGAGTTTTTATATTAAAAGGTTTGATTTTTATTTAAGAAAATCCAACTACAAATTTTATTTAGAGCACTCTTTAGTAATTGTCTTTCTGACAATTTTTGGAGATACAATCTTGAAGAAAGTTGTACTTTTTGGGGCTATAAAATGATTGACCCATTTTTTGCACTCTTTATAGAAACTAAACTTTTGCTAGAGAAGCAAGAACATCTCTTCTATTAGCGCTTGGGGAAGAACTCTCCATTTTAGGTTGTTAAAACATATTTTTTATATATTCTTCCATATTATTTATGTATGTCACATTCTCTTGGAATAAATGATTCAATGCTTTTAAATACCATCCTTTTTTATTAATTTTAAATATCATAGAAATTGTTAAGATATTGCAACGAAAAGAAGTATTGGTCTTAGAACCACCTTTACCGGTTGACTCAGAATCATTTGGTTGAACGGCTAGATTTCTTTCTTTTTTGTTTAGTCGACGATTATGGATTCAGAATTTAAACTTTTGTGTCAGAACATCTTCTTCAGAATGATATCGGGAAAAACTCTATGAAAGAGATTACATTTTTTGTTTTATGCTATGCTACAGCATAGGTGCTATCTGTGGCTTAGTTGGTTAGCACGTCGACTTCTATGCATAACATATCATAATCAGCCTGGGTTCAAGCCCCGGTCAAGCCAACATTAATTTCTGCAATATACAATTTCTATTAAAATTATTAATTACGACAGCATCCCTTATCGGCGGTAAGCCTACAGCAATAACATGCTATCAATGTATATAACCTTTCCATAACAGCAATACAGCTTGCCGTTAGTTTTATGTTTGGGATTGAAAATGTAGGAAATTTTTCATTGAAAAGCAGCAAATCTCAAACAAAACTTCGGAGCAAATTCCGGAGTGTCAATATTTGTTTTAGACTTGCGGTTTCTTTGAAAAAAATTTTTTAAGAACTACATAGAATTTCATAGAATAACAATCACGTTAAGCACTTTAATACTTTTTGTGCAAGTGGAAATTAAAAACACAAGTTTTGCAGAAGTTTTAAATAGTTAATTTAATCTTTCGTGCGGTTTACCGAGTTTTGAGCGGAATCGATTGATGAAGAGCATAGGAAGGCATTTTCTAAAAAATACATAGACCGATTTCGGTCTATGTATTTCAATATAAAACTTCTTTCATTAGATCTTTTCGTTAAGGCGCTATGGTACTTCAATCTCACATTCTTTCTGGCATTTAAGCTTTTTCTGTTAATGGTTAACATGGAAGCAATGGTCAATTTCAATACCAATTTCTAAGAAATGTGGACCGATTATCTCGAAAGTTAGCAAATTGATAACAGTTTTTTTCCAAAATTTTGTGTGCAAAAATAAACTTAAAATTGTTATTATCTTCAGATTTACGAGCGTTTGTCTGTTAGTGCGTGTCAATTAGTGCGTTTTGACCGATTTCAATGAAATTTTGTACAGTGATTTTGGTTTATATAAGCAGTATCTGTTTAAAATTTCATGAAAAAATATTTATATTTGTGGCCAAAATTTAAATATTGGGATGTGGGACCTTTAAAAGGTACCATAAATAATGAAACGATTTCGAAGAACTTCAATAGCCATGGTCCCACTATAAAAACAAGGTTTACAAGGGTGTCCAGCCGGAGGGACGGACGGACTGACATCGTTAAATAGACTCAGGAAGTGATTCTAAGTCTCTTGGTATACTTAAAAGTGGGTCTAAGACAACTATTTCTATGCGTTACATACATCGGCACAAACTTATAATACCCTTTCCACCCATGGTAGTGAAGGGTATAAATATACATTTCAGAACGAGATATTTTCTGTGTCGAACTGTGTTATTACTTTGAAATTTAGATTTTTACTCCTAAATACGTACATGAGAACATCATTCCTAAATGAATTTTTTATTATCTTTAAATTGCCATGAAATGTATTTTTAATTAAATGATAGAAAGAAGTTCATTAGAAAAAATTATGAATTTTTTTTGAAAGACTAAATTATAGTTTGAATGAACTTAAAGAACCTTTCTAATGTAAAAAAAGTATAAGCTAAATTAGTAAGTCAATTATGTACAGAAAAAGACCAAATTAATATGGATTAAAATAAATAAACAAAATGTTGAAAGCTCCTAATTTTACCGACAAAATATTTACAAAATTATGAAAATTGAAGTTAAAAATTTAAATAAATTACAATTAATCAGGGGTGTCATAGAAACCAATTTCATTGGTATTGGTTTTGAAAACGACAAAAAAATTAAATTGGTGTCATGAATTCCAATATTAATGTTCGAGCTACATTTTCTATTGGTTTTATGTGTCACAGAAAATAATATTATTGGTTTAGTATTGGAAATAAGCCAAGCAACTTACAGTTAACAGATTTCATTTCAAAATTGGTCTATCAATTTAAAACAAATGCGTTACTGGCCTACTGGTGCCTTTTTCAATTTAAAGATTCACTAAGAACAGATTTTTGAAAATTTGGTCTTGTGGGGGATAAAAAAGGGAAAATTCAATAACGCTATAATTCCCAAACTAAACACAATAGAACCAAAATTGAAATCGAGTTTAAATCAGTTACAAAATAACAGTACAAGTGGTAAGTACTTTTCGAAAAAAGGGGAAAAGAGAAAAAAGAGAAAAAGAAAAAAAATATTTTTGGTACTTTTTAGCTTTAACTTTAAAATAAAAAGAGTTGGGTGAAAAGTTTACATAGCATTTTTTATCATGCAATAAGATAAAAACAAGTTTTGGTACTTTTTTGTGTCTTTGGAATCAATAAACCGTACCGACAAACATGAAAAATATCAAAAAATGGGGAAAGTTGTAAGGCTAGAATATTCTTTGTGTGGAGGTACGCAAATGCATATCAACATATTTGTTTGCAATATAAAGAGTGCTCTAAATAAAATTTGTAGTTGGATTCTCTTAAATAAAAATCAAACCTTTTAATATAAAAACTCTACAAAATACGCAAATATAATGACATATTATACAAAATCATTTAGCATTAAAATGTTTACTTAGTACTCGGGTTTTGCAAAATTATCGACTTTTTTCGAAAACCCTCCCATTAAAGATTTCACAGTTGCTTCTGATACCTTTTTGGAGCATGTGTTCCACCTGCGCTTAAAATCGGACATGTTCTTGGAAAACTTTCCTGTGTTCTTAAATTCCTTTTTTACCAGAGCCCAATACCTTTCCACAGGACGAAGCTCTGGACAATTAGGTGGATTTGCCTCTCGTGGTACAAAAATGACATTATTCTTTGAGTACCACTCAAGTGCCTTTTTTCCATAATGGCATGATGCCAAATGGGGCCAAAAAAATGTAGTCACTCTGTGCTCTCTTAAAAAGGGTAACAACCGTTTTTGTAGGCACTCCTTTATATAAATTTCTGTGTTTATTGTGCCAGATGCCACAAATACTTTACTTCTTTTGCCACAACTGCAAATAGCTTGCCACACGAGAAACTTCTTAGGGAATTTTGTTTGTTTTTTTTGTGCAAAACTCTTGCCGAACATTGCCCCGTTTATCAGCAACATAAAAATCTTGACCAGGAAGTTGAGAAAAGTCTGCCAGTACGTATGTTTCATCATCCATCACACAACAGGTGTATTTTTTTATAAAATCAGACTTCAATTTTTTCGCTCGTTTTTTTGCTTCTAAGTTCTTTATAGCATTGCGATCTGGAACCTTTTGGACTTCGTATGTCTTCAGTCCAGCATAAGCTTTGACTCTATGTGCAAAATTCGTAGAACATTTCACCGTACGAGCTGCTTTTCTTAAAGAAGTGTTAGGCGCTCTTCGAAAGAGTCGCTCGACTTCTTTTGCCTTACCAATATCTGTAGGACCTTTTAACCTCCCTGATCCAGATTTTCTTTCAATGCTTAGGTTTTCCTTATACCGTCTGATGGCATTAGAAACCGTTCGAGGGTCAACTTTCAAATTTTTAGCTATTTTTTTAAAAGTCCATGACGGATTTTTTTGAAAAGTTTTAATTATATTTTCACGAACTTTTTTTTCGCAGTCCATTTTGATTGAAATAACTATTGAAAATTAATAATTACTAAAATAATAGTATCTGACATATCTATAGAAACTAACTTGATCAAAAAATAAATTATTTCTTGCACTATGGATAAATTTTGTCTAAAATAGTAAATGCATATTTTTTTTTAGAACACTCTTTAATAAATATCGCATGTAAGTGACAATCGTCCTTTGATTGGCTGTGGTAGATTACATTTTTTCCAGTCCGCAATTCGGTCATTTCATGATGTTGGGGTGTACAAGCTTCATTTGTCCAAATAGCAGCGTTTTCTTTATACCTATACCTTTGTGGTATAGGTATAAAAAAACTGAAAATTTTTCTGAAAAACTGAACATTTTTCGTTAAATAATTTTCTTTAATCATTTTTATTTTATTTTTTTATTTGATTTTTGATGTTTAAAAAAAAATTTCAAACGAAATTATAAACAATTGATTCGAACATTTTGTATGATTTAAAACCAATAATAAGAAAACCGACTTGGTTTTATGACACCAAATATAACCAGTATTGGTTTTCAAAACCGAGAAATTTAAAAACTGACTTGGTTTCTATGACACCCCTGAATATATTACAATAAAGAGTGTTCTAAAAAAAATATGCATTTACTATTTTAGACAAAATTTATCCATAGTGCAAGAAATAATTTATTTTTTGATCAAGTTAGTTTCTATAGATATGTCAGATACTATTATTTTAGAAATTATTAATTTTCAATAGTTATTTCAATCAAAATGGACTGCGAAAAAAAAGTTCGTGAAAATATAATTAAAACTTTTCAAAAATATCCGTCTTGGACTTTTAAAAAAATAGGTACAAATTTAAAAGTTGACCCTCGAACGGTTTCTAATGTTATCAGACGGTATAAGGAAAACCTGAGCATTGAAAGAAAACCTGGATTAGGGAGGAAAAAAAGTCCTACAGATATTGGTAAGGCAAAAGAAGTCGAGCGACTCTTTCGAAGAGCGCCTAACACTTCTTTAAGAAAAGCAGCTCGTACGGTGAAATGTTCTACGAATTTGCACATAGAGTCAAAGCTTATGCTGGACTGAAGACATACGAAGTCCAAAAGGTTCCAGATCGCAATGCTATAAAGAACTTAGAAGCAAAAAAACGAGCGAAAAAATTGAAGTCTGATTTTATAAAAAAATACACCCGTTGTGTGATGGATGATGAAACATACGTACTGGCAGACTTTTCTCAACTTCCTGGTTAAGATTTTTATGTTGCTGATAAACGGGGCAATGTTCGGCAAGAGTTTCGCACAAAAAAACAAACAAAATTCCCTATGAAGTTTCTCGTGTGGCAAGCTATTTGCAGTTATGGCAAAAGAAGTAAAGTATTTGTGGCATCTGGCACAATAAACAAAGAAATTTATATAAAGGAGTGCCTACAAAAACGGTTGTTACCCTTTTTAAGAGAGCACAGAGTGACTACATTTTTTTTGGCCCGATTTGGCATCATGCCATTATGGAAAAAAGGCACTTGAGTGGTACTCAAAGAATAATGTCATTTTTATACCACGAGAGGCAAATCCACCTAACTGTCCAGAACTTCGGCCTGTGGAAAGGTATTGGGCTCTGGTAAAAAAGGAATTGAAGAACACAGGAAAGATTTCCAAGAACATGTCCGATTTTAAGCGCAGGTGGAACAATTGCTCCAAAAAGGTATCAGAAGCAACTGTAAAATCTTTAATGGGAGGGTTTCTGAAAAAAGTCGATAATTTTGCAAAACCCGAGTACTAAGTACACATTTTAATGCTAAATGATTTTGTATATGTCATTATATTTGCGTATTTTGTAGAGTTTTTATATTAAAAGGTTTGATTTTTATTTAAGAAAATCCAACTACAAATTTTATTTAGAGCACTCTTTAATAATGAAAATCTGTTTTGCTATTATACAATTCAATTGCTGCCAGATTTGAATTTTAAAGAAATATTCCAGTGGGAATATTTTTTTGAATTTCATAAAGACCCTTATTGTAGTACCAATTTGTATGCCCATCTTCTATAAACTGACCAAAAGACATTTATCTTTCTTTCACCTTTTTACATTAGCAGCCACATTATACTCATTAGATCACCGATATTTTTAAAAAGCTAATGGTCAAAATAAAATTACGAATCGTGAATAATTGTAGAGTAATAAAATATCCACACCCACTATTTTTTGAAAGAAACAAGGAACAAATTCAGTAATAAATTATAAATTTTTTTTTTCTGTGGTTTTCAATTGTTTCATTATTACGATTATAATAAATTTGAATGTGTTAGATGGATAGATGGAGTTGGGTTTAGGCCTATTAACAACCCATAGATCACATACGCACCAAAATACCAGTAGCTTATGGTAAAAAAAAAATCGGTAAGACAATGAGCACTAATTGTGTCAAAATGTACACATGACATGTATGTTTAGAAATGTTCAATTTTGAATTTAAAACTTTAGGGTTTTTAATAAAATTTATGAATGATTATAATTTAATTAATATTACAGCCATGAAATGTCATAAAGAAATAGATGTAGACATGGCAGCAGAGGCAGTATAATTTGATAAAAAAAAACTAATTTATACAAAGTCTGTTATAGATGAACAGACAGTATTGGAGACAGAAAGACAAATTAGATTGATTTGCATAAATTCCACTAGAAGAGACAATTCATTTGTAAAGGTATTAAGAATTTTAATATATTTTTTTTTAAATTCGAAACTCAACCGTGTTAATTATACCCTTCACCACCATAGGGGGAAAGGGTATTATAAGTTTGTGCTGATGTATGTAACGCATAGAAATATTTGTCTTAGACCCACCTTTTAGTATATCAATAGGCTAAGAATCACTTTCTGAGTCGATTCAGCGATGTCAGTCCGTCCGTCTGTCTGGACGGCTGGCTGGCTTGCTGGACCCCCATGTTAACCATGTAATCAAAGTACAGGTCGCAATTCTAAAAATAATTTGATGAAATTTGGTACAGATCATTTTTGATATTGGGACCATGGCTATTGAAACTCGTGAAAATCGGTCCATTATTTATGGTACCTCCCATAGGTCCTACTTCCCGGAATTGATATTGAACAAATATCAATATTTTTCATGACATTTAAACTAAATACTACTTATGTAAACTAAAATCACTCTACCAAATTTCGTTAAAATCGGTCCACATTTGACCATAGCTCCCAAACAAAAATCACTAAAACGCTTGTAAATCTGAAGATAATGGGAATTTTAAGTTTATTTTTCGCATACATAATATACAAATATTGAGGCCCTATGCTCCACTGGGAGTCAAGGATAACAGAAGAAGAAGAAGAATAATATTTGTAATAACTGTAATTAATTTGCGAAATTTCGGGATAAACAGTATACATTTGACCCCAGCTCCCATGTAAGTCTAAATGACGGAAATAGCTTAAATATAAGTTTTTAGAAAATGTTCGTATGTTGGCAATTTTTTTTTGTCTTATACAGGACAAAGAACACCTTTGACCTTAGTTATGAAGGGTATCGTATGGTCGGGCTTGACCGGCTATAGCATTTTCTTATTTGTTTTTTTTTAAGATTGTTTTTTAGATTTAAATGTTGCCAGATAACGGGTGTTTCGAAAATCCCAAAGTGACATTAGTTTTTTCGAGTTGGCTCTAGTTTTCGAGATATAATTTTATTTTTGAATAAAACAGATTTTTTGCAAAAATTGTTAATATGACTCCAAACCGGGATATATTGAGCTAATAAGAAAACCCGAAATTCGAGAACAATGTTATCTTTAAGACGTCTTCACATTTTGCTTAATCCGCCTTGTCGTTTTAGAGATATAGAATTTACCCGAAAAAATTATTCTTCAAAATTTTTTTGTTTTTTAAATCATATCTACCAAAGATGATTCGGGCACGCTGATTTCAATGGAGGAATTCATTTTTCTATGATTTTCCTATGATTAAAACAGTCGAAAATTGGGGATAGTTCAATGAAATTTGGTTCAATTGGGGATAATGCATTAAACACATAGACAACAGCAGGCTACACGAACACCGACTACAAAAGTCGTTGGCTGCAATCGTCGCCTCGTAGTCAGCTACTTAATTATTTTGGGGACGGCAGCTACATTTAAGATGGCAGCTACATTTCGAAACATCTGTTTATGAGTGGTGCCAATATCGCGTTTTTAAGATGGACAAAATTACAATTTCAATTTTGATAAAAACGACATAAATTAATTTTATTTATTAATCTCCGAAATCAACGGTTTTCCTGTACCTGATAGTATGTCTACATAAAAAAAAATTATAGAAAGATTTTGGTGTGATCTTTTGAAGTTTAAGAGTTATGCGCTTATATCCGGTATTAACTTTTTTGGTATCAAACAAAAGCTACTGAAAATATCTTTTATATTCTTATATATTCTATATAATATTTTTTATAATGGATTAAGAGCTATAATATACTATAAACTTATTTCTGCAACCGACTTTTTTTTATAAAAATTCGCATATCTTTAAATATAGATATAAGTATGCTCTTTTATATAATGAATTTTAAAGGACAATCTGGGCTTTTATATAACATGAACTACGTAGCTCTAGCATACGTAGCGTGTGAGTTAGACAGTTTGAAAAATAACTTTTTAAAATTTTACTTATATTGAGTTAGAGTTATATAAATATAAATTTTTACATAATATTTTATTAGATATTATTATATACATTAAATATATAAATATTTGATAAGTATGTCAATTGTTTACATAAATTCTCCCCATTGTATTTATGGTAAATAAAGTCAAGTGGTTTAAATCGCTCATTTATTTCAATATTATATGGTGTTGACAGCACTAAATATATTATTATCGCCAACAAAAATAGAAAATAGTTTAATTTTGGCTACAGCTACAACGGTGGTGGGTAGTCGTGTAGCTGTGTCGACTCCAAAAAATTTATTTTTATTTGAATGCATGTATTCTAATTTTGACAGGTTGTAGCCCGTAGCCTGCTGTTGTCTATGTGTTTAATGCATAATTCAATGAAATCTGTTTTATTTGGCTGATTATTTCGGTTACCTCCCATATATAAAATTTACCTATATTGATATTTGTGGTTAATTGCTGGGAACCGTTTGTATGGCCGATAACCTAGATAATGGACCCATGCAATATATATGAATTTATATAAAATTTCTTAGAAATTATATATAAATTTTGAAAGTATGTCATAAAATTGCGATTTTAACAGACAAAATGCTAAAGTTTAATTGACAAAATTGCAATTGAATTGAATTGAATTGCAATCACTGCAAAAATGTATTGAAATAATTTCTGAAGCGAATGATTGCCACATCCCAGTAAGAAAAAAGGTTTATTCTCAAATTGAGGATGATTTGAAAATAAATCTTTTTTCAAAGGTCAAACGTTTGATACTGATTTGATACTGATTTGAGAATAATAGCGTTCTCAACAAAAAGGGGACTTTATTCTCAAATTGAGAAATGCCTTTATTCTCAAATCATTATCAAACCTCATTCTCAAAGGTTTTTCAAATGTGGATATCATCTACATGTGGAACGTAAATAAAATGGCGTTGTATTTTGGAGTTTGTTTATTTTGTTTTTGAAAACGGTGCATCATATTTGAATTCTTTTGCTTAAAATATATTTTTTTATTGTTAGGTAAAAAAAAATTCAAGAAACAAAGAAAATTTACTTATGCATATGAATATTATTGAATTTTTAATGTTGACATTTTTTAAGCAAGGTTTTATATTCAAATATGGATCAATTTAAAAAAAATCCGAAAGAAATAACGAATTTCTTTGAAATGCAATGCCATTCCATTAAAATATCTTAAACATTATTTTTTTAACATAAAATTATTTTTTTTAATGTTTGAAAAAATTTGAAATAAGGTTTGATATCAAATTTATATAACACCATTTTTCAAATTATTCTCAAATCATCTTAGGGTTTGATGATGATTTGAGAATAACCTTTATTCTCAATTTGAGAAACTATCATTT
The DNA here is from genome assembly GCA_933228675.1 of Stomorhina lunata. NCBI lineage: Eukaryota > Metazoa > Arthropoda > Insecta > Diptera > Rhiniidae > Stomorhina > Stomorhina lunata. The sequence continues at coordinate 22,207,638 of OW121743.1, forward strand.
TTCAAACGTTTATTCTCAAATGAACCCTCATTTGAAAATGAATGTGAATCTCAAACATCTGTTCAGGTTTGAAAAAAGTTTGAAAAAAACGTTTGATATCAAACGTAAAAGTCATCATATTTCAAACGTTTGACACTGTTCTTACTGGGATACGACAATATCGCACACTATTGATCTAAATCAAATATTTTTAAATTCGGTTGGTTTTTTCTACTTTTTCATTCAAAATTTATTGATCTACTTTTCTACTTAAGATTATAATAGCAGATTTAGTTGAGCAGATTTAGTTGAGAAAATGTTTGTATGATGACAAAATTTAGCAAATCTTTGTCTTTATACATGAAAAACAACAGACTTTTGACCTTAGTGGTAAAGGGTATCGGACGAAAAGTGGATCTTTTATGAGGGCCTATAAAGTAATCATAAGAATAGTGAGCGTGTCTGTAGACGGGTTTTTCTAATTTTAAAATGTTTAGTTCGAACAAATAGACTTTATACGGCATTAACTTTAGAAGTTATTAATTTTGGCCAGCTAGATTAAAGAATCGGACACTGTGCGATCTGGCATACAAATTTACATCACACACAATAAAAAAATAGTGAATTTTAGACGAACTTACTAAGGCCGTAGTCTCCTTTCGCCACGACTCAAACACAAATAAATTTTTGGTTTGGTATTCCAGCAAAGCTGTCATATAGCCTGCACCGTACGGTCCAAAATCTATAGGGGACATCCTAGTACCAATGAAAATGTATGTGCCAAATATATATAAAGCTCTAAAATTTTGTTAACTTAAAAAATTCCAAAGGAAAACATGATTTACAATTCTATGGCCTGTTAGTACTAAATAGGTTTCGTCAAAATATTATTATTATATCCCGCTATTTTGATATGAAAAATTAAAAAAAGTAATTTTACCTTTGATCCCGGGCGAAAAAGTGTTAAACTTTTATAATATTAAAAAATTCCGCATACATTTTCCATAGACTGAACAAAAATATTCATTATTAATTTTATTAAAATTGACCTTAGGTACAATTAAACAGCATATAATCAAATTATGTACAAAAAAATAACATTTTCGCGAAATTGTAAGATTTCAAATCGATGGTACACCGAAACGGTTGAAGGCATCAACACCATTTTTCTGTGTTTTATTCTGTTAAAGAGTGTTCTAAAAAAAATATGCATTTACTATTTTAGACAAAATTTATCCATAGTGCAAGAAATAATTTATTTTTTGATCAAGTTAGTTTCTATAGATATGTCAGATACTATTATTTTAGAAATTATTAATTTTCAATAGTTATTTCAATCAAAATGGACTGCGAAAAAAAAGTTCGTGAAAATATTATTAAAAAAATCCGTCATGGACTTTTAAAAAATAGCTAAAAATTTGAAAGTTGACCCTCGAACGGTTTCTAATACCATCAGACAGTATAAGGAAAACCTGAGCATTGAAAGAAAACCTGGATCAGGGAGGAAAAAAGGTCCTACAGATATTGGTAAGGCAAAAGAAGTCGAGCGACTCTTTCGAAGAGCGCCTAACACTTCTTTAAGAAAAGCAGCTCGTACGGTGAAATGTTCTACGAATTTTGCACATAGAGTCAAAGCTTATGCTGGACTGAAGACATACAAAGTCCAAAAGGTTCCAGATCGCAGTGCTATAAAGAACTTAGAAGCAAAAAAAACGAGCGAAAAAATTGAAGTCTGATTTTATAAAAAAATACACCTGTTGTGTGATGGATGATGAAACATACGTACTGGCAGACTTTTCTCAACTTCCTGGTCAAGATTTTTATGTTGCTGATAAACGGGGCAATGTTCGGCAAACAAACAAAATTCCCTAAGAAGTTTCTCGTGTGGCAAGCTATATGCAGTTGTGGCAAAAGAAGTAAAGTATTTGTGGCATCTGGCACAATAAACACAGAAATTTATATAAAGGAGTGCCTACAAAAACGATTGTTACCCTTTTTAAGAGAGCACAGAGTGACTACATTTTTTTGGCCCGATTTGGCATCATGGCATTATGGAAAAAAGGCACTTAAGTGGTACTCAAAGAATAGTGTCATTTTTGTACCACGAGAGGCAAATCCACCTAACTGTCCAGAACTTCGGCCTGTGGAAAGGTATTGGGCTCTGGTAAAAAAGAAATTGAAGAACACAGGAAAGATTTCCAAGAACATGCCCGATTTTAAGCGCAGGTGGAACACATGCTCCAAAAAGGTATCAGAAGCAACTGTAAAATCTTTAATGGGAGGGTTTCCGAAAAAAGTCGATAATTTTGCAAAACCCGAGTACCAAGTAAACATTTTAATGCTAAATGATTTTGTATAATATGTCATTATATTTGCGTATTTTGTAGAGTTTTTATATTAAAAGGTTTGATTTTTATTTAAGAAAATCCAACTACAAATTTTATTTAGAGCACTCTTTATTTGTTTATTTTATGAACCTAAAACGATCATTTATAATTTGTAATATTTGCTGAACAAAATTTTCAAAAAATCAAAAAATGATTTTTGAAACCCACCCACAAAAAAACTAAGTAAATTTGATAATATTTTGACGAAACTTAGCTAATTAGTACTTACAGCCATAGAATTGTAAATCATGTCTTACTTTGGATTTTTTTAATCTAAAGTATTAATTAAGTTACTTACAATCAAAGTAAAAAATCAGGTATTTTGCAAATTTTGGGCGGCCATTAACACCCTTTTCCCTATCCGATTGACTTCAAATTTTCGAGGAATTTTTTAGCATTTCTAACAAATCTGGTGGTTGGCCCGAAAAGTATTTCTTCAAACAAATTTCCCCCTATAGGCTTTTGGCACTCTAATGGATATCCAGCCTGTTCGGCAGATATTGTTAAATTGCTTAAAGGCTGGGATCTGACACATATTCGAACGCGTTACAAACATCGGTGAAATTATGAAATTTTTGTAATATTTTTTTTTTGTTTTGTAAAGAAGTACCCAAAAATTACACAAATATCTAAATAATTTCTTGAGGGGAATAACCCTTGCAATAGGAAAAATTGTTTATTGGGTAAAGATTTATTTTAAGAAATCACTTTTAAGAGTCCATACTGCTACAAGAAATCCATTTTTATTAGATAAATATTATTTTAACCAAAAAACAATACAATTTAAAAAGTTCGGATACTTTAAATATTGATACAAGTGTCACTTAACTGACAGTTGACCTCACTGAAGAAGTTGCCAGCAAAATAAACAATAACAAAAAAGGGTTACTAATAATTTTCGTAAAAAAAAAACAAAATAAACAAACTTTCATCATACAAATCATACAGAAAGATCAATTGTTTCTTACTTTAATTCAGGCGCGACCACCGCGAAGCAAGTGCTTGCCAGAAGTTTTCTTATTCTCATTTATTTAGTCGTCATTCAACCTTTGACGGATGCACACGAGTGGAGGTTGTTATAAGTTTTGTTAATTTTTTTGTATTTTTTGTTATTGTTTTTTTTAGATACACTGTGAGATTGAATGTTAGAATAATTATTTTTACGCTAAACATTCAATCGTTTTTATAGAAAATATTTGATTTTTTTTAGTAAAAAATACGTTTATATTTTCTTTATAGAAAAATAAACTTAAATTTTTTTCTATGTAAAAGCACATTTTTTAAAGAAAAAAAAAAACGTTTTCTAAATAAAAAAATACATATTCTAAGGGAAACAAACTTTTTCTTTAAAAATTAAAACATGATAAACCTTCTAAAGACATGTTTTTTTTTTATAGAAAAAGTAAGTTTTTCTATAAAAGTAAGTTTTTCTATAGAAAAAGTAAGTTTTTCTATAGAAAAAGTAAGTTTTTCTATAGAAAAAGTAAGTTTTCTATAGAAAAAGTAAGTTTTTCTTTTTCTATAGAAAAACTTACTTTTTCTATAGAAAAACTTACTTTTTCTATAGAAAAACTTACTTTTTCTATAGAAAAACTTACTTTTTCTATAGAAAAAGTTTTTCTATAGAAAAAGTAAGTTTTTCTATAGAAAAAGAAAAACTTACTTTTTCTATAGAAAAACTTACTTTTTCTATAGAAAAAGTAAGTTTTTCTATAGAAAAAGTAAGTTTTTCTATAGAAAAAGTAAGTTTTTCTATAGAAAAAGTAAGTTTTTCTATAGAAAAAGTAAGTTTTTCTATAGAAAAAGTAAGTTTTTCTATAGAAAAAGTAAGTTTTTCTATAGAAAAAGTAAGTTTTTCTATAGAAAAAGTAAGTTTTTCTATAGAAAAAGTAAGTTTTTCTATAGAAAAAGTAAGTTTTTCTATAGAAAAAGTAAGTTTTTCTATAGAAAAAGTAAGTTTTTCTATAGAAAAAGTAAGTTTTTCTATAGAAAAAGTAAGTTTTTCTATAGAAAAAGTAAGTTTTTCTATAGAAAAAGTAAGTTTTTCTATAGAAAAAGTAAGTTTTTCTATAGAAAAAGTAAGTTTTTCTATAGAAAAAGTAAGTTTTTCTATAGAAAAAGTAAGTTTTTCTATAGAAAAAGTAAGTTTTTCTATAGAAAAAGTAAGTTTTTCTATAGAAAAAGTAAGTTTTTCTATAGAAAAAGTAAGTTTTTCTATAGAAAAAGTAAGTTTTTCTATAGAAAAAGTAAGTTTTTCTATAGAAAATGTAAGTTTTTCTATAGAAAAAGTAAGTTTTTCTATAGAAAAAGTAAGTTTTTCTATAGAAAAAGTAAGTTTTTCTATAGAAAAAGTAAGTTTTTCTATAGAAAAAGTAAGTTTTTCTATAGAAAAAGTAAGTTTTTCTATAGAAAAAGTAAGTTTTTCTATAGAAAAAGTAAGTTTTTCTATAGAAAAAGTAAGTTTTTCTATAGAAAAAGTAAGTTTTTCTATAGAAAAAGTAAGTTTTTCTATAGAAAAAGTAAGTTTTTTCATAGAAAAAGTAAGTTTTTCTATAGAAAAAGTAAGTTTTTCTATAGAAAAAGTAAGTTTTTTTATAGAAAAAGTAAGTTTTTCTATAGAAAAAGTAAGTTTTTCTATAAAAAAAGTAAGTTTTTTAAATTGTATTTATAAAAAAATATGCTATGAAGCAAAAGAAAATAATTTTTGTTTACATAAAAACAAAAAAAAAAAGATCAATACTCCTCCGCATGTTCATTTCACGCTGGTTCAGCGGTAACTGAAATAAAATAGAAATAAACAACCAAATTTATGTCAATTCTTGCTTCTGCCTGTGTATCCTCTCTTTCGATCACAAATACAATCACATTCCTCTCTTTGGTCATCCCTGCTTTAATTCAATTTCATTGTGAACAATTCAATAGAATTTGAAAGTTGATGGAAACTGATGGTGGATGCTCATTTTTTGAGATAAATCTATTGAAACTAAACACTTAACGCTTTTTGTTTATTTTGATTAAAAAAATATAGAAACAATATTTATTTTTTAAATCGTTTTTTTTTACTTTTACTCAAGTGATATAACAACGAGGCGCTGAAATTTTTATTGTTTTAAGATTTCAAAATTTTAAATTTTATTTGAATAATGTCACATTCAAAATTCTTTTATATTAAAATATCAGATGGTGTTGATAGCGGCTTAAACTTTGAAATTTCAAACATTTAAAATATTTTATGTTTTTATCTTTATAATTTAATCATCTGTTTAAGCATGTGCCAAAGTCATTATTAAGAATTTTGTTCTGGTATTTTGTATTTTCTGCTTAAATATTTTATTACAATTGAAATGACTTTAACAGATTTTATTTTGATATTTCAGCGTCTGATTACTTTCAAGACATTTATTTCAAAATGTCACACAAGTGTCATATGTCTCATTTGTTGCTTTTAATATTGTCAAATTATTATTTGCCTCAAAGATTGAATGAGATATACTCGTTCGTATTCTTGTTTCTTTTTGTTTGTACGTAAAAAAAATGTTCTTTTAGTATCAAAAGTATTGTCAAGTACTTGTGGTGATTTGTTCATTTTGATGATCTTGAAAATGATCATTTATTTCAATTGTCTTAAGTGAAATTTGTCAAAATGGGAAGTAAAAAGAAACAAGCAATTGTATACCTTTTATTATAAAAGCTTTTTAAGATGACTAACTTAATTGAATTTAAAAATTTTACTTGGGGTTTATATAACTCAAGCGGTTGACGATTGAACAAAATACATGTAAATTTCACTCAATCGTCAGCCGCTTGAGTTATATAAACCCTACATTATAGTTGCACCCAGACACTACCTAGTCGAACCCCCCAATTGAAACGTAAAGATCCATTACTTCAAGGTGGGCAATTTTGAGGTTATGAAGGAAATCAAATAATGAAATGTCAAAAAAATGAGCTGCTACCCTTTGTTTAATAAAAAGTTAGAAAAGTTTAACCATGGAACGTCGCATTGTTTGCGTTAAACGTTTGTGAAATAACTTTTTAAAAACTGATGAGGCTAGGGTTGCCAGACACAAATCCTGAAAAAGCTGGACATAAGGGAGAAAAAGCTTGACAACCCAAAAATTAGCTGGACATTAAAAATAAAAAACTTGCTTTAATAATTTGCTTCGATGAATCTTTCAATTTTTGATAAGCCGAATACAGTAATTAACGGCAGCGATATCGAGAGAAAATGAAATCGTCCGAGATGCTGCAGCTAATACATCTGAAACAATTTTCAACAGAAAACACATTCTACTTGCGTTTGTCGATGACATTGATATCATGGGACGGACGCGCATTTCGCGATTGGACTGCCGCCTTTTCAAGTATCGAGAAGGAATGTAATAAAATGGGTCTAGTTGTCAATGAATCAAAACAGAACTTAAGATTTGGACCACATGTGATCATTCAGAACTATAGCTACGAGGTTATAAAATAATTTGTTTATCTTGGTACCGCCGTCAACATAATTCACGACATAAGTTTCAAATTCAAACATACAATCATACTTGCCAACAATGGGGAAATTTGATAGAGGGTTATTTTATTGCAAAATGAACTTGATCAGGCAATCAACAAATCAACGCATAAATCACTTAAGTAAAAAAGAAAATAAATACAATTTTCCAAAAGTTTTTATTGCGTTCTTTTTCATAAAAATAGTTTTTCTTTAAAAATATTTAATTTTTTACTTTTCAGCTGGACAAATTTAATTTTAGCTTGACACTGGACAAGCATTAAAAAAGCTGGACAATCCAGTCGAATCCAGCCTGACTGGCAACCCTAGATGAGGCCCATATAAACAAATAAAATTGTAGCCCATAATCCACAAACAGACCTCGAATACCGTTACATAAAAAAGTGACTGTATGGTGCGATTTGCGCTACCAAACCATGATAACAGATATTTTGTGGCCATAATTGTCTTATCCAATTATGGCTTTGTGGCCATAACCCACACATCCGACCAAATAATTCAGTTATTGCATGAGAAATTTCCCGGTAGCGTAATTTCTTGATTTGCCGATGTCAATTGGCCGCCTCGTTCTTGTGATTTAACGCCGTTGTATTATTTTCTCTATGGCCATTTAAAAACACGGTTTTACGTGAACAAATCACAAACAACTGAAGCTCTCAAAGATTGAATTTTACAAGATAAGCTAAGCTTTGTTGAAAAATGTAGTGCAAAATTTTGAAAAGATCGGACGTCTGATATTTGTCCGAAATCATATTTTATTATTAATTCCCATATTTCTACTTTAAATAGGTATCAATAAAACTGATTTTATTTATTTACTTCCTTACCTCAAATTTGCCCCATCTTTTTAACGAGTGTTAACAAAAAGAATTTAAGATCTCATTTGAGGGTTAATAACTCAGGCAATTTGTTCTAGCTCATCATAAATGATTCACAAGAGTAAAGAAGTGCAATACAAACAACTGACCCTCTGAAATATAAAACTTGGCGCTGCAATGACGAGATAAGAGAAACTTTGTTTCGAAATGTGATTAAAGATTTTGTAAAATGAGCCTACGTCTACTGACGTTTTAGTGGCTGTCATTTGCCTGAAGTCATATTCCAGTATTAATTTCTATATTTCTACTTTAAATTGGATTTTATAAAAAAAAAACGAGTTTAAAAGTCAATTTATTTTCTAACCTCAAATTTGCCCGCTCCTTTTAACGAGCGGGAGCTAAAAGAACTTAAGGCCTCATTCCAGGGGTAATAACTCAGTCAATTTGTTCTACCTCATCATAAATGATTCGCAAGAGTAAAACGTCTTTGTTAATCTATGACATGAAAAAAGTTCACACATAAAGTGAAGCTGTTGAAAGGTCGAAATCCTGGAAAACGGGCCTACTTGAAAAACAAGATTGTACTGTTTTATCAAAATAAAATGCCGCGTGCCAAAGATCAATGAAAATGATTACAAAAAATGACGTCTCGCTGGAAATTTAACGCCGATGAAAAAGAATTACGAAACTGACGATTTTTTTGAGCCTAAGGGGAAATCTTATGATTAAAATGGTATCGAAAAAAGGCGGTGAGTGCTGTGGCTCATTTGGTTAGCACGTCGACTGCTAAACATAACATACCAAATTCTAAATAGGTTCGACCCCTGTCACGGCATTAACTATAGCATTAACGCACCGTCGATGTAAAAGAAATAAAATTGACTGTAGAACAAAATGCTTAAGTAATGCGCCAAAGCAAACATTAGATGGCGCTACTTAACTGTTTCAAACATAGACATGACATGCAATTAGAGTGTTAAATAAAATAAAGCTTTATCACTGATATCCACCACCTTTAAACTCTCCATTATCCCCATTCCAAAAAAGGTAATCCAATTTGTATATACAATGGTAGTGAGTTTTCAAGACTTGGAACTACCTTACATATTCCAGATAAACTATAATCTAGCCACTAGCAAGCTCCTACTGCGATAAAGAACATGCAATTTAGCAAATGATTGGAGAACATCTATCTCAACTAGTCGAAATTTTTAAATTTTAAATAAAATAGATATTTAAAAAAATCGTGAAACTTCATTATATCGTAAAGTAGACAGAATGAGGTTATGTATGGAACAAGATATCGTGTTCGTTAATTGGGTATTGGAGAGACAACATGAAAATGCTGAAATCAACTTCAGTGGCATAGTCCATTTTTATCTTGATGGCTTTGTCAATAGGCAGAATTGTCACATTTGGGGTGAGGAAAATCCTCGAGTGCTTTACGAGAAGCAAATGCATCCTTAACGTGTCATTGTGTGGTTTTTGGGCTGGAGGAATCATTGGACCTTTTTTTATGAAAATGAGGCAGGTCAAGCGTGTTCGGTATCGTGAAATGATAACCAGTTTTTTCTTGCCTATAATTGAAGAAATGAATGTGGAGGGCATGTGGTTTCAACAAGACGGCGCCACATATCATACAGCCAGAGAAACAATTCAATTGCTACATCAGTCATTTCCCGGTCGTGTTATTTCGCGTTTTGGAGACCAGATTTTTTTCTTTGGGGTTTTTTTTAAGTCGATGGTTAACGCAAATAAGAAATTGGAGGCTGCGTTAATGAATTACCGCAGCATTTATGCAAAAAGGACATTGAAAATTTTATTAAAAGATCGCGTGTGTGTTCCATACATAACCTCATTCTTTTCAAGATTTTTTTTTGAATATCTGGTTTTATTTAAAATTTGAACATTGCATTCTAGTTGGGACACTCTTTAGATATGGTCATGTTTAGATATGAAACGTTTTTATTGATAACTGTAATTATTAAGACCAGAACCTTAAATGTATCTGAGATGAAAGAACACTGTCTTTCCGAAAGCTACGCCATTAAGTTAAAATTTGGTTGTAGTGACTTTTGCAGAAGCTGTGATGGAGAGATTTACATAAGTTCCCTGCCCTACAGTAGGAAAATAACTTTGGGCTCTTATTTCTTTGAAGGCTTAGGCGAACTAGCTAAAGTAGATATTGGGATTTTGAAAACGATGCAAAAGGCCAGTAATATGATATCTGAAGTCCGATTACAACACCATCATCAATTGAAATTGAGAAATATTAAATTGAAATTGAGAATATTCAATTGAAATTGAGAAATTTTCAATTGAATTTGATCATTTTTAATTGAAATTGAGAAATATTCAATTGAAATTGAGAATTTTCATTTGAAATTGTGAAATTTTCAATTGAAATTGAGAATATATAATTGGAATTGAGAAATTTTCAATTGAAATTGAAAAATATTCAATTGAAATTGAGAATTTTATTTGAAATTGAGAAATTTTCAGTTGAAATTGAGAATTTTCCTTAAAAAATGAGAAATTTTCCTTAAAAAATAAGAAATTTTCAATTAAAATTGAGAATTTTAAAATTGAAATTGAGAAACATTCAATTGAAGTTGAGAAATTTTCAATTAAAATTGAGAATTTTTAAATTTAAATTGAGAATTTTTCAATTTAAATTGAGAATTTTTAAATTTACATTGAGAATTTTTCAATTGAAATTGAGAAAAGTTCAATTGAAAATGAGGTTAAATTTTCAATTGAAAATGAGAAATTTTCATTTGAAATTGAGAAATTTTCAATTGAAATTGAGAATATTTAATTGGAATTCAGAAATTTTCAATTGAAATTGAAAAATATTCAATTGAAATTGAGAATTTTATTTGAAATTGAGAAATTTTCAGTTGAAATTGAGAATTTTCCTTAAAAAATGAGAAATTTTCAATAAAAATTGAGAATTTTAAAATTGAAATTGAGAAACATTCAATTGAAGTTGAGAAATTTTCAATTAAAATTGAGAATTTTTCAATTGAAATTTAGAATTTTTAAACTTAAATTGAGAAAAGTCCAATTGAAAATGAGGTTAAATTTTCAATTAAAAATGAGGTTAAATTTTCAATTGAAAATGAGAAATTTTCAATTGCTTATCTCAATTCAATTCTGAAATTCTCAATTTCAATTGAAAATTTCTCAATTTCAATTGAAAATTTCTCAATTTCAATTGAAAATTTCTCAATTTCAATTGAAAATTTCTCAATTTCAATTAAAAAATTCAACCTCATTTTTAATTGGACTTTTCTCAATTTTAATTAAAAAATTTACAATTTAAATTTAAAAATTCTCAATTTCAATTGATAATTTCTCATTTTAAATTGGGCTTTTTTCAATTTCGATTCTAAAATTCTCATTTTCAATTGAAAATTTCTTAATTTCAATTGAAAATTTCTCAATTTCAATTGAAAATTTCTCATTTTAAACTGAAACTACTCAATTTCAATTGAATATTTCTCAATTTCAATTGAAAAGTCTCAATTTCGACTGATTTGTTCGATTTTAATTGAAAGTTCTCAACTTCAATTGAATATTTCTAAGCGTTTCTAAGCTAAGCGTCCTAATGCCAAGTACTTAAGATTAAAACTTTTATAAGTTAAAATATTTAGTACAAAATTTCTTTCAGTGCAAATAATTCTAACAAATTTTCAGCAACAAAAAAAAAATTGATAAATAACAGATAGACCTAATCTATTGACACTGATAAATTGTTTAAATATTTAAAAATCCATAAATAGGGGTTTGCATACTTTTAAAAGTGAATAAAAATTTCTTAATTTAAACAAATAGATTGTTAAAGTTTCTATTATATTTTTGAAAATCAGATGATAACAAATACAAAGTAAAAAAGTTTAATGACTCTACTTTAAATGTATGATTGATGATACTAACGGCCGTGGTATTTCTTTCATGATACAGCAACAAAAACTTAATTAAAAATTTAAATTTTACAAATTTAATAAATTCACAGACGGCTTGAGATTTTTTTATAAAAGTATAAAAATTTTATACAATATAAAAAAAAAATTGTAATGTAAAAATAACCAAATCCCGAAAAAGAAGAAATGGAAGAATGTAAGTAGACATCAATCATTATTTATTTAATAAAAATAAATTTTTCAAAAAAGGAAAATAACATAAAATTTTAAAGATAAAAAACGATATAAAGGAAAACTATGTATTACAAGAAAAGATCATTTAATTTTACACAACTCTCAAGTACTTTTACTCGAGTGGTAGACAGACAATCATTGTAAACAATTATTAATTTTTTCACACGCCACCTAAAAGATAGTGCACATACATATATTTATCATATCGGCTTGACTTGACTTGTCTTGTCTTGTCAGGGGGTATTGTACCCAAAATCATAATTCTGGTTATTGACTTTATGTTTGCATCATATTCTCTATTAGAGAGTTTAGTGGCAGAGTCTTGTTTTATTTTTCCTGAGTACAACTAACGGTAGCTTCATGTTAGATCATAGAGAAATGGGAAACTTAGAAAAAAGAAATGGGGGAAAAACAAGTTACAGGAGAAAATAGTTGTTAGACACGTGAATGCACATTTCTATGTAAATACCCAGCAGTTGCTTATGTAAGAAACGTCTCTAAAACTAACGAATATTTGATAAGTCCCAGCTAGCATTTTTGGAAAATTTTAATCAAATGTGAGTCTTTTTTGACTACACTGCACGATTAAAATGATCATTTATGATATCACTTATGAGTCAAAAATGATCTTTTTGTGTGGGAAAATGGTAGTCTTCATGCGACTCTTCAAAAAGAGTATTTAATGATTCGTTTTGCTAATTAGAATATGACTCCACAAATTTTGCTAGATTTGTTAAAAAAAAAAGAATAAAGCTTTTTGTTACTCAACCCAGTATATCGTCATATCTATTTTTAGAACAGTGAAGTTCGTAAATAATTACAGAAATTGATGTTGCCGAGAGTGAGGACCGAATCTAGGCTGCTGAATATGATATGTTATGCTTAGTAGTCGACGTGCTAACCAACTAAGAGTCTTTTTGCAGCATTTTTCTAAGCGTTTAAGGAGTCTTTCTGGAATCTCTTTAAGATCACCAAGCTGATTAATCAGTTTTTGTTATTTTCTGATCATATTTGACTCTTTTTCGACTGCCGCGGACGATTAAAACAATCGAATATGCTATTATTTTCGATTCAAAAAAGACTGTGACTTCGGGAGAAAACGGTACCCTAGCCACGACTCCCTTGAGAGAATCTTTTATGAACACCTTTATGAGTCTTTAACGAGTCATTTTTGACTCAATTTTGATTATTTTTTCAGTTGATTAAAAAAAAAAGCAAAATTGCCTTTACAATTGTACATATGTAGTGTGTGTTTATACCAATTGAGTTACCTTAGAGAGAGAGAGTAGAGAGATGAAGTGTGGTGAAAAGTCTATTTTAAGAACACTATTTCCTGCTATTTTATTTATTTTTTATTGACGGCCGCGACCTGGGATCGAACTCAGGCTAAAAATGATATATAATGTTTATTAGTCGGCGTGCTAACACACTTAGCTACAGCGCCCATTATTTATGCGCGTTAAAAAGTATTTCAAACTGTGCAAAATCTGTTTGCAAAATAGCGTTACAAACTATCGAATTTCAATCCCTAAAATGTTTAATTTTTAATGAATATGCTTTTTGTTATTGTATTTTTAAATAGTAAGTTTTAAAGCATAAGCGCGAATCTACTTAGACTAATTTTTTAATCGCGCAGGCGACAAATCGTTTTTTGGTCTTCCAAACTGACTCATTTGGGTGATTTTTCAAAAAATAATCTTCTAAATGCTGACTGGGGTACGCCATGTAAAAACTACACATGGTCCGTTGTTAATATAAAATCATACTATAGCAAGTAAAAAAATATTATATAGCAGTGTCCGATCAGTTTCGAGTCATTTATGACTCATAATTTTAATGATTCGCGAGTCTTTTTTGAGTTATTATACCCTTCACCACCATAGGTGGAAAGGGTATTATAAGTTTGAGCTGATGTATGTAACGCATAGAAATATTTGTCTTAGACCCACCTTTTAGTATACCAATGGGCTTAGAATCACTTTCTGAGTCGACTTAGCGATGTCCGTCCGTCTGGCTGGCTGGCTGGACCACCATGTAAACCTTGTAATCAAACTACAGGTCGCAATTCTAAAGATAATTTGATGAAATTTGGCACAGATCAGTTTTTTGATAATGGGACCATGGCTATTGAAATTGGTCAAAATCGGTCCAATATTTATGGTACCTCCCATAGGTCCCACTTCCCGGAATTGACATATTGGCCACAAATATTTTTTCATGAAATTTAAAACAAATACCGCTTATATAAACTTAAATCACTGTACCAAATTTCGTTGAAATCGGTCCACGTTTGACCATAGCTCAAATACAAACTCTTCTTTAAAAACGCACTAAATGAGACAAAAAAATCGCTAAAACGCTCGTAAATCTAAAGATAATGAAAATTTTAAGTTTATTTTTTGCATACATAATTTTTGTAACAACTGCCAAATTTCGAGATAAGCGGTCCACATTTGACCCTAGCTCTCATATAAGTCCAAATGATGGAAACATGTTAAATATGTAAGTTTTCAGAAAATTTTTTTGTCTTTATACTGGAAAAATAACACCTTTGACCTTAGTGGTGAAGGGTATCGTATGGTCGGGCTTGACCGACTATAGCGCTTTCTTACTTGTTTTTAGTTGTATTTGTGATCACCTAAGAGTTTTTTTTCGACTCCTTTTTAGTTCTATTTCTAATCGTTTTCGAATCATTTATAAGTAATTTTTTCATATTTCTGATCGCTTGTCGTACTAGACTATTTGCAACGGATTGTGAACTGGGCTTATATGTATATTTAATTCAATATAAACTTGTAAAAATTATAATTATTATTATTATAATTATATAATTCATAAACTCAAATTTAATTTTTTTTAATATTATACGCTTGCTTCAAAGCTAGCTAGAACTAAAACCAGTTTTTCATCATCTAGATGAGCTAAATATTATTCATTAAGCAGTCATATTTCAAACACTTGTATGATCCATTTTTGATTACTTTATGATTTGTTATTGTATTTTTAGTAAATACACTTTTTAAGCATAAGCTTGAATCATTTTTGAGTCTTTTTTCAAGCTTGCAAGTGAACATATCGGTATTGTCGCTATGGCTTAGTTCAAGTACTAAGTGTAACATATCATATTAAACCAGGCTTCAAAAGCCCCGTTCACGACAACATCAATTTCTGTAATTTTAAATTCCAATAAAATTAATTACCACAGCATCCTCAATCGGCGATAAGTCTACAGCAATAACACGCTGTCGATGTAAAAGAAATAAAATTGGCTGTAAAACAATTTAATTAAATTATTTGCGTTATTGGGTCTTATATGATATCTAGGGTTAAATATAGACTGATTATACTATAATTTAGCCAATTGTTTTATATTTTAACAAATCTTACCTAAGCAATGTGTTAACATACAACTGTAAGGATTTAGTCCTAACACTGAGCCAAATAGTGTCAGATATAAAGCCATCTATTTACACCTATATAAGATAATCAGGTGCTGGATTAAAGGAAAAACCAAGAAGACATTGTGAAACAAAAATTAAATAAGATAGAGGAAACCCGGGCATATGCCAGGAGGCATCTGAATCTGTACACCACTTTGTCATTGTCTCATGTTCAAACTCAGAGACTTAAGTTTCTCGGTAGAAGATGTTCAAAATGAACAATATTGAAAGCATCCATGTGAGACTCAGGTGGTTTTGAAAAAGTCTCAAATTATAACGAAAGTATCTATTTCATTACCACTGCTATTGTCTATATTCTCATACCTTCGTTCAATCCTTTTTATCTATTTGTAAGGATCAGAATGAACTCATGTAAAAGTGTTAATTGGTACAAACTTTAAAAAAAAAATTGTGCCACTAAGGGAATAAAATTCACGGAAGTCATTCCTATAAGGGGTAATACACAAATAATGTTCCGAATTCGATTAAAAAACATCAGTCATAACATTTTCACTTATGATCACGAAAGGTATGTAAAATAATTACACATTTTACAACCTCTGGAGGCAGAGATGCCATTGGGAACTACTGGGTATATGTATGTACAAGAAAGTGTTTGTTTACATACCATAAATGTGTGTACGTCACATTATTTTTTAACAAATACAAGTTTTTTATTTCCTTATTTTTCCTAAACATTTTTTATAAATTAAAGATGATGAAACCAGTTTACCTTTTCTTTAGAATAGATAAACAATAATAAAAAGGTCAGTGTTCTAAAGAAACTAGATTGAAGAAATAAAATCATTAAATTGGAGAAAAATAAAACAGGTGTAAATAAGAAAACCATCAAACTACAACAAGTGCATTTGAAGAAGTCTTTTCAAGAGTAATAAACTTTCTAGTCGTTTGAGAAATGGGAAACGGATTTTCGATTAGTTTTAAAAATCGTAATAAAGAATAATAAGAAGTTTCTATATACGGCAGTAGCATTAAATTGGGAAAATATTATAGAGTAAATTTGGAGGACTAAGCACATCAAGAACATGACCGGTCATTTGACCGATTGGCACTGATGACAGATATATTAGTCACAAGTTTATATCACTTTATTAAGGCAAATATGAAAAAGCTGACCGAAACTTTTATATATATGTGATTTTGCAACTCTTTCTTACAAATGAATCATTCTGGCTCCAGATATGTATATCCGAACCGCTCACTCTAATAGTTTTTACTTATCAACGGTGATGTATATATCGGTCACAGGTGACTAGTCAGTCTAAATGTATATATCGGTCACAGGTGACTAATAAGTCTTGGTGTATACATCGGTCCCAATTGTCCAGCCAGACAATTTTATTATATTTAAAAGAACATTAATCGTTTAGATAAATAAAGTTTCTTTAACTTTGTGATACAAATCCAATTTATAGGAATAGTTGGAGGTGACACTTTTATATTTGGCACAATACTTCATGATAATTTTGCATAAACTGGAATACGAATATTAACTTATCGTTATCGTTTTCCTACAATCTTAGTACGAGTCTAAGATTGTAGGAAATTTTTCAAAAATTTACTTTTTATAGGAAATTTTTCAAACATTTACTTTTTATAGGAAAATTTTCAAAAATTTACTTTTTATAGGAAATTTTTCAAAAATTTACTTTTTATAGGAAATTTTTCAAAAATTTACTTTTTATAGGAAATTTTTCAAAAATTTACTTTTTATAGGAAATTTTTCAAAAATTTACTTTTTATAGAAAATTTTTCAAAAATTTACTTTTTATAGGAAATTTTCCAAAAATTTACTTTTTATAGGAAATTTTTAAAAAATTTCCTTTTCATAGGAAATTTTTCAAAAATTTACTTTTCATAGGAAATTTTTCAAAAATTTACTTTTCATAGGAAATTTTTCAAAAATTTACTTTTTATAGGAAATTTTTCAAAAATTTACTTTTTATAGGAAATTTTTCAAAAATTTACTTTTCATAGAAAATTTTTCAAAAATTTACTTTTTATAGGAAATTTTTCAAAAATTTACTTTTTATGGGAAATTTTTCAAAAAATTACTTTTTATAGGAAATTTGTCAAAAATTTACTTTTTATAGGAAATTTTTCAAAAATTTACTTTTTATGGGAAATTTTTCAAAAATTTACTTTTTATAGTAAATTTTTCAAAAATTTACTTTTCATAGAAAATTTTTCAAAAATTTACTTTTTAAAGGAAATTTTTCAAAAATTTACTTTTTATAGGAAATTTTTCAAAAATTTACTTTTTATAGGAAATTTTTCAAAAATTTACTTTTTATAGGAAATTTTTCAAAAATTTACTTTTTATAGGAAATTTTTCAAAAATTTACTTTTTATAGGAAATTTTTCAAAAATTTACTTTTTATAGGAAATTTTTCAAAAATCTACTTTTTATAGGAAATTTTTCAAAAATCTACTTTTTATAGGAAATTTTTCAAAAATTTACTTTTTATGGGAAATTTTTCAAAAATCTACTTTTTATAGGAAATTTTTCAAAAATTTACTTTTTATAGGAATTTTTTAAAAATTTACTTTTTATAGGAAATTTTTCAAAAATTTACTTTTTATAGGAATTTTTTAAAAATTTACTTTTTATAGGAAATTTCAAAAATTTACTTTTTATAGGAAATTTTTCAAAAATTTACTTTTTATAGGAAATTTTTCAAAAATTTACTTTTTATAGAAAATTTTTCAAAAATTTACTTTTTATAGGAAATTTTTCAAAAATTTACTTTTTATAGGAAATTTTTCAAAAATTTACTTTTTATAGGAAATTTTTCAAAAATTTACTTTTTATAGGAAATTTTTCAAAAATTTACTTTTTATAGGAAATTTTTCAAAAATTTACTTTTTATAGGAAATTTTTCAAATATATACTTTTTATAGGAAATTTTTCAAAAATCTACTTTTTATAGGAAATTTTTCAAAAATTTACTTTTTATAGGAAATTTTTCAAAAATTTACTTTTTATAGGAAATTTTTCAAAAATTTACTTTTTATAGGAAATTTTTGAAAAATTTACTTTTTATAGGAAATTTTTAAAAATTTACTTTTTATAGGAAATTTTTCAAAATTTACTTTTTATAGGAAATTTTTCAAAAATTTACTTTTTATAGGAAATTTTTCAAAAATTTACTTTTTATAGGAATTTTTTCAAAAATTTACTTTTTATAGGAAATTTTTCAAAAATTTACTTTTTATAGGAAATTTTTCAAAAATTTACTTTTTATAGGAAATTTTTCAAAAATTTACTTTTTATAGGAAATTTTTCAAAAATTTACTTTTTATAGGAAATTTTTCAAAAATTTACTTTTTATGGAAATTTTTCAAAAATTTACTTTTTATGGGAAATTTTTCAAAAATCTACTTTTTATAGGAAATTTTTAAAAAATTTACTTTTTATAGGAAATTTTCCAAAAATTTACTTTTTATAGGAATTTTTTCAAAAATTTACTTTTTATAGGAAATTTTTCAAAAATTTACTTTTTATAGGAAATTTTCCAGAAATTTACTTTTTATAGGAAATTTTTCAAAAATTTACTTTTTATAGGAAATTTTTCAAAAATCTACTTTTTATAGGAAATTTTTCAAAAATTTACTTTTTATAGGAAATTTTTCAAAAATTTACTTTTTATAGGAAATTTTTCAAAAATTTACTTTTTATAGGAAATTTTTCAAAAATTTACTTTTTATAGGAAATTTTTCAAAAATTTACTTTTTATAGGAAATTTTTCAAAAATTTACTTTTTATAGGAAATTTTTCAAAAATTTACTTTTTATAGGAAATTTTTCAAAAATTTACTTTTTATAGGAAATTTTTCAAAAATTTGCCGATATTTTTAAAAACACTAAAAAGCAAAACCCTTTATATCTCAACTTAAAAAAGATGGACTTAATCCACTTTCAAAATAACATGTCTAGATAAAAAATAGGTCATAAAGACTCCTTGTGCAAAAAAAAAAAAAAATTTATTTTGAACTCGGCTTTTTGCGAAAGAGAACTTTTTCAGGGGTTATACAAATAATGTTAGTTCTACACCTTTTTTGTTTCTGAATTATCTTAATTCTGTTAAAAGATGGCGCTATTTTAAGGTTACATACGCAAATCGCATTTTTAATAATTAAAACTAAAAAATATGGTTTGACAATGTTCCGCAACTTTGTTGAGGAGTATTTGGTCTAATTTTTTTCTGAGTGTGCCAACATCGAAAAAGATCCAAATAAAATGTATTTTATACATTTGTAAGAAACATGCCAATACCAACATTTTTTAACATCACGATTCGATTCCATGAGACGTCAATTTTAACATTTTTTTATGTACCAAGGGAGTCTTTATGACCTTTTTTGGTATCTAGACACGTTCAGATTATATTGATGTGTTCACAAATGTTGTTTAGCTTTACTGTGGCTACAATTTTCCCAAATATAGTGTAGGAAAAATCAGTATTTCCAAAAAGTTATGATCAAAAAATTAAAAAAAAAATGTTTCTTTAACTTTTTTAAAAAAGTCTAAGATAAAATACATTTTTATCATAAAATTTTATCCAAAAATATTTGCCATACTCTTTTCAACATTTTTGCTCTAGATAGTTAAGCGATATTTTTAAGTGCTGATTAGCTATTTGGAAAAAACTGATGAAACCTTTTTTAGGAATCATGCTAATATTGGGAAACTTTGGTGGCCCATAAATATAAAACGGTTACTAAATTGGCCAAACTGAGTATAGGGTTTTACTACAATTTGATAGTAGAATAGAACCCATATAGTCACTTTTTTAAAGATGTTCATTTGTTGTGTAAGTTATAAACCTAATCATTTCAGTCCTTCTAATCAAAAGCCACTATTTCGACTTTTAAAAGATCAGCCTCAATTTCATATAAGTTTCAATATTTGAATTTATAACAAGTAAGAGTGTTATATTCGGCTGTGCCGAATCTTATATACCCACCATCAAGTTGTGTTAAATTTAGAAACATATCTCATATATCTACAAGGGTGCAGCTAATTCAAAATCTGCACCAAAACTGGAAAAATCGCTAAGCTATTTGGTATTGTTGGTAAAACCTTTGGACTAAATTAGGTTTCCGTAGCTTTATAGTTCAACATTCAAAAATATTTTAGTGGTTTCCCCAGTATTTACTTTGATCAAAATTCGGTCTCGTAACCAGGTATAGTTTTACATTAATAAGTTGTTAAATACTTTTCGTTGTGATTAATATGTAGTTAGGCTAAACACGTTAATAGTAATACGACAGGTCCATATATTTCGTTATGAGTTCCTAATGCATTCATCATATATAAAGTCTGGGCTGAACATTGATTGATGCCTATATAATTTCATAGGTACAATCTTAATATAATGAATGTACCTCCAAATCTTTTTGATTGTAGATATAAAAAGGGGATGTTATATATATCGGGTGTTTTTTATTGAGGTATAGAACTTTAAGTTGGCATCACTTTTTTAACTGGCGCCCATTTTGTCAGCTGTCAAGTGATTAATATTTAGTTTGGTTTGCCATTTCATCATGAACAGGTTGACAAAAGAACAACGCTTGCAAATCGTGCAAAATTTATTTCGAAAATAATGGTTCAGTTCGCGAAGTTTACCGCAAGCTCCGTCCGTTTTATGGTCGACATAATCGTCCATCAGAGCAATTAATTCGGTTAACCATGGATCGTTTTCGCACTACGTTTACTCTATGTGATAAGACGCATCCGACGCATCAGCGACGTCGAACAGTGCGCACCGAAGAAACAATTGCCGCTGTAGAGCAAAGTGTTGAAGAGGATCCGAATGAATCGATTCGCCACCGTGCACAGCAATTGGAGCTTTGTCCATCAACTTTATGGAAGATTTTGCTCAAAGATCTTAGCTTGCGACCTTACAAGATCCAGCTTGTGCAAGAATTAAAGCCGCGAGACCGTGCAATGCGTCGTGATTTTGGTGTATGGACCGAAAATGAGATTGATCTCGATGCTGAATTTCATCGCAAATTGGTCAATTGGCCACCAAGATCGTGCGATTTGACACCACTGGATTATTTTCTTTGGGGATATGTGAAATCGCTCGTCTACGCCAACAAACCAGAAACGTTAGGGGACTTGGAAGCCAACATTCGTGGCGTTATTGTCAACATACGGCCCCATATGCTCGAAAAAGTTGTTGAAAATTGGACCTGTAGAATTGGCTTTATTCGAGCCAGCCGCGGCGGCCACATGCCCGAAATCATATTTAAACATTAATGGCATAAAATTATCCTTCCAATAAAGCCAAATTGATGGACATTAAAACGATTTTCTTGTGTTTTATTTCAATTCGAAGTTCTATACCTCTAAAAA
The DNA here is from genome assembly GCA_933228675.1 of Stomorhina lunata. Classification (NCBI taxonomy): domain Eukaryota; kingdom Metazoa; phylum Arthropoda; class Insecta; order Diptera; family Rhiniidae; genus Stomorhina; species Stomorhina lunata. Next base: position 22,229,319 of record OW121743.1, read on the forward strand.
AAACACCCATTATAAGAATTATAGCCAAATGTTGACCGATTATAACAAACCGATTATAACAAATAACACTGGCTGGTATATATAGAGAGCTTATTCTTGTAAAATTTAGTGACCATAGCTAGCATAGTTTCTAATTTAATAGCTTTTAACTGGCCTTTGCTAAAATTTTTGGTTTCCGTGAGTGTTTTTCACATGAAAGCTAAAGTCAAATATGGACTGATTCCTATAAAATTTGATAAACTGATCAAAAATTGCATAAAACTTCCCTATTTTAAATTTAATCGTCATAGCTATTACAATTGTATTCAATTTATCAGCATTAATGTGTTTCCCGGGGCGGGGTTATATGGGAGCTCTAACTAAATTTGAACCGATTTTGTCCATTTTCAACACACATCTTTTTCAAGATATCCAAAATACTTTTGTAAAATTTTGTCCCTCTAGCTCTTTTCGTTAAGGCGCTATCGTGCTTTTATCTGACGGACAGACGGACATAAACAACCTTTTCTTTATGTATTTTTGTGTTTCCATAAGTTTTTTATATGGGAGCTATGGTCAAATAGTGACCGATTGTGACGAAATTTTGCACACTGGCTGGCATTGACATAAGACTTCCTTGTGCTTAATTTAGTCTTACTAGCTCTTGTAGTTAAGGAGCTATCACGATTTTATCTGACGGACAGACGGACATAAATCCCCTTTTCTTTTTGAATTTTTGTGTTTTCGTAAGTTTTTTATATGGGAGCTAGGTCAAATAGTGACCGATTGTGACAAAATTTTGCACACTGGCTGGCATTGATATAAGACTTTCTTGTGCCAAATTTAGTGGTTATATCTGTTATACTTTTAGATTTATTGGCATTTAAGTGTATTTTGGGTGAAATTTAGCCTGTTTTCGTAAGTTTTTTGTATGGGAGCTATGGCTAAATGTGAACCGATTTCGATGAAATTTTATATGCTGCCTAGTGCTTATCTAAAACTTCTAGATACCAAATTTTGTCATCATAACTGTCATAATTTGTCATTTATTAGCAAATAAGCGATTAGCCTAGACGAGGTTATACGGGAGCTATGGCCAAATGCTAACCGATTTTGCCCAATTTCAATACCAAAATTTTCTCATAGATAAAGAATGTTTTTGCTAAGTTTCAGTTAGCTAGCTCTTTTCGTTTAGACGTTATCGTGATTTCAACAGACAGACAGACAGACAGACAGACGGACAGACAGACAGACGGACATAGCTCAATCGTCTTAGAATTTCATAAGGATTCAGAATATATATCGTTTTTGATTTTTGAACCAATATTAAGGAAATTACAAACGGAATGACAATCTCAATATACCCCCCATTCTTTTTGATGGTGGGTATAAAAATAACCGAAAAGTATTAAATAACTCTTATTAATATATTTTGTCAAAATACTTTCCTAACATACTGTTCTTATATAAAAAGCAGACGATTTTCATGTTTTTCCTAAAAAATAACAAAAAATATAAAAAAAAATTAAACATATTTTTTAAACACGAACTAAACAAAGTTAATTTAAAAAAACCTTTTAAACCCAAACTCCATAGAATTACAATATAAATACATATATCAATTAAGTGAAACTCCATATGAAAATAGAAAGAGACTTATAATGAAAACTGCATAAATTAAATATTTAAAATTATAACAGATAAGCTCATAGACACCAAAATGTGGCACGAAGATTGAGTAATTTATGATTAAAGAAAAATTAAATATGTGTTGCCAACACATGCAACATTTCATAGTTAGAGCTCATAGAAAAATTCCAAAAATATAAATATTTAAAACTTGCAGCAAATAACTTTAAGTTTTTTAAAGAAACACTTGATTTAGTGTTAAGCCGTCATCATAAAGGAAAATATTTGGTCGCACCAAAATAAATAATATTAAATCACGACATGACCACTAAGAGTTGATTAAAAATACCTTTTAAATAAACTAAAATTTTTTCTTTGATTTCTATAAAAGTTAAGGGAAATGAAAATGCACTTTTAAAATTTTAAATAAAAAAAATGCATTTCATGTTTAGTTAACCTTTAGGGTGCATGAAAACTATCACTTCCGTTTCACAAAGCGGATGTTGTATCAATTATTTAAAATACAATTGAAAAGTAGAGAAAAAAACGAAACTTACCTGTTTTGTGGGTGATTGATATTTGAAAAGGCTTCTTTTGGCTGTGGGTGTGTATGCATTCTCATTGCGTTCGTCACTAACGGCCTTCACATCCTCTATGGCCGTTCCCAATAATTCATTTTTCAAGAGACACGAATACGCTAAACTATCACGAACCGTTTCGCCGCAATCTCTTTGTTTTTTACTAGTCTGTGGCGAATTCTCATTTGATTTGTTGATTGAAGCGAAATTTGTTTGCCAGTTGTTATTTGCTCTGAAAGAAAACAAAAAAATAATTTAGATGAGAATCTGCATTTAACACTTTGAACTTGAAACAAAAATTTATGAGTTCCAAAATAATTTTCAATCGAAATTTCTTTTACAACTACACCATTTTTAGTTAAATTGAGAACATTACGAATGAAATTGAGAAAATTTCAAATGAAATAGAGAATTTCCGGTTGATTTAGAGAAAATTCGAAAAGAAATTGAGAATTTTAGGTTGAAATTAAGAAAATTCCAAATGAAATTGAGAAAATCCGGTTGATATTGAAAAAATTTCAAAATGAAATTGGGATTTTCCGGTTGATATTGAGAAATTAAAACTAAAATTGGGAATTTTATTTGTAGAAAATTCTCAATTTCATTTGGAATTTTCTCAATTTTAACCGAAAATTCAAATTTCATTTGAAATTTTCTCTATATTAATGGTGTAGAACGAAAAATGACAGTTCAAGCCAGTGATGACAAATATGATACAATCATGGATGAAAATCGGTCGTTTTCAAATCGATCGATTTCAGATATATTTATACCCTTCACCACCATAGGTGGAAAGGGTATTATAAGTTTGTGCTGATGTATGTAACGCATAGAAATATTTGTCTTAGACCCACCTTTTAGTATACCAATAGGCTTAGAATCACTTTCTGAGTCGATTTAGCGATGTCCGTCCGTCCGTCTGGCTGGCTGGCTGGACCCCCATGTAAACCTTGTAATCAAACTACAGGTCGCAATTCTGAAGATAACTTGACAAAATTTGGTACAGATCATTTTTTTGATAATGGGACCATGGCTATTGAAATTGGTCAAAATTGGTCCATTATTTATGGTACCTCCCATAGGTCCCACTTCCCGGAATTGAAATATTGGCCACAAGTATCAATATTTTTTCATGAAATTTAAAATAAATACTGCTTATATAAACTAAAATTACTGTACCAAATTTTGTTGAAATCGGCCCACATTTGACCCTAGCTCCCATACAAACTTTTCTTTAAAAACGCACTAAATGAGACAAAAAAATCACTAAAACGCTCGTAAATCTAAAAATATTGAAAATTTTAAGTTTATTTTTTGCATACATAATTTTGTAACAACTGTAATAAATTTGCCAAATTTCGAGATAATCGGTCCACATTTGACCCTAGCTCTCATATAAGTCCAAATGACGAAAACAGGTTAAATATATATATTTTGAGAAAATGTTTGTATGATGGCAAAATTTAGCAAATATTTGTCTTTATACAGGAAAAATAACACCTTTGACCTTAGTGGTGAAGGGTATCGTATGGTCGGGCTTGACCGACTATAGCGCTTTCTTACTTGTTTTGAGAAAATTTTCTTTATTTCCACAAAAAATTTAAACCAAATGAAAGATAAGATATCAGTCAAAACGATTAAAGCCCAATTATCTCAAAAATGATCTCAAAAATATATTAGAAATCGATCGATTTCCTTCACATACCGGATAAATATATTGCACTCCGTGCAATTTTTCCGGTCAAATCTGAAACTTAAGTGGATAAAGAACAATGAAAAACATGTAAACGCACAAACAAACAAACATTTTATGAGCACGTGTGTGTGCCTTAGCTTTCTCTTATTGAATAATCGTCTCCATTAGTTGTTTCCGTGTTAGAGTAAAAGAGGAGTTTTGAAAATGACCATGTGGCAAATCAATATCTTTATATTATAAAGTCTTTGGTACAATTGCTCCTTTTTGGTACATTTCAAGCCTAATCGCGATTTACTTATTACAAATTAAGAATTTAAATTTTTCATGGAAATTCACATTAATCCTTACCAAAAAAACCGACTTATGTTCAATACTTTTTGAAAAGGAGTCTTTTAAAATGTGTCAAAACTGGGTAAAGTGTACAATGTTGTTAAAATGAAGGGTCTTGAAATTATGATTTCACCTAGTGGATGGTTTCACCAACCTTCTGGTAACATCAGGCTCATATTTTACAGACAATTCTTTAAAATTTGAAGAATCTACAATTTAGTTTTTAGTTGAAATAAATCAATAAGACGGGCTAACAAACGGAGAAGTGAAAAGAATTTTAGGCACTGCAGCCCATGGCCATGTCATCCAAGACCAACTTAACACTTCCTCTTCTGCTCTATTGGTTTAAAAAGTTATTGTATAATGTCGTTATTACAGTGGTTCGAACTTGTTTTTATTTTAATTATTAAAATTGCTTTTTTTTTTTTTTCAAAAATTATGGCATGTCAAACATTTTAACTATGAAAAAAGTTGTATGTTTCTCTTCAGATGATAATCATCGCTTTATGTCAATGTTGGGCAACGTCTCCCTGATTTTGTATTTTGCTAACCCTAGAGGAGGTAGCAAAATACCAAATAAGAGAGAATCAGAGAGACTTTTCCCAACATTGCTTTATGTTGACATTTGTTAAGACAATATAATTCGTATTTATTCTGACTGGCAAATTAGATATAATGTCTAGAATAAAGGATACTCTCCTGATGATAATGTCCTCAACAGCAGACAATTCTTTAAAATTTGAAGAATCTACAATTTAGTTTTTAGTTGAAATAAATCAATAAGACGGGCTAACAAACGGAGAAGTGAAAAGAATTTTAGGCACTGCAGCCCATGGCCATGTCATCCAAGACCAACTTAACACTTCCTCTTCTGCTCTATTGGTTTAAAAAGTTATTGTATAATGTCGTTATTACAGTGGTTCGAACTTGTTTTTATTTTAATTATTAAAATTGCTTTTTTTTTTTTTTTCAAAAATTATGGCATGTCAAACATTTTAACTATGAAAAAAGTTGTATGTTTCTCTTCAGATGATAATCATCGCTTTATGTCAATGTTGGGCAACGTCTCCCTGATTTTGTATTTTGCTAACCCTAGAGGAGGTAGCAAAATACCAAATAAGAGAGAATCAGAGAGACTTTTCCCAACATTGCTTTATGTTGACATTTGTTAAGACAATATAATTCGTATTTATTCTGACTGGCAAATTAGATATAATGTCTAGAATAAAGGATACTCTCCTGATGATAATGTCCCCAACAGCATCGAAAAACTATTTATTACTAGTGGAGATCCTAGTGTAATACACTGATGTAAAGCTATTTAATTAAAATTGTTTTTGATGTAAAAAAACGTTATTTTTAAAAATGAGAAAAAACATTATGTTTTCGTTGTTGGTACCAAATTAAAAAAAAGCTATTTCTGAACTCGAGTACGAGCAATAAGTTTTATTTCTAAATTTGAACTCCTTCCAACACCTTTTTAAGTTAGGTTATGTAGAAAGAAGGGGAGTAGTCCCACATAAGCCAATGCAAATTTAGTAATAATAAAGGTATTCTAAATATTTTACAACTATAATCATATAGGGGATGAAGCTAGATATAGGATTTGGGTCAGGAAAGACTTTAGTGCAGAACCGATCCAAAAGTAGTTGCTAAAAGGGTCAATTGGAGTGTCGCACCTCTCTCCTTAATAGTTGCCCGATATTCACGAACGGATAAATGGTTATATTTTACAACAAGATATCAGGATATCAGATTTCTTATATACTTCTGAGATTAGCGTCTTACAAACTGAAATTCTTACGATACTGAAGGCAACAGATTTAATTTCAAACAGTATAACTAGGAATAGTGAAGAGATGCCGACATCTCGGTGACACTAAAGGACTTACAAGAACATAGGCCCACGCCAAAGCTAGTTAAGAAATGTAGAATCGTTGTATTGGGCCAAATAAAGGGTTAGACTCTTCTGGGTACAAGATCATTGCAATATGGAAGAATGTTAAGACATGTAGAGCTAATGGACCTGTTAGTCAAATGTAGAATTAAACTCTGATGGGTACCAAGACTCTGCATTATCGAATGCGATATAATATCCTATGAGTTAGCAAGGCAGGGTTTACACCTAGACCTGAGTCAAATGCTACCAGATATAAAACCTATTTTCTAGCTATTTATGATAATTCGTCATGGATTAATAAGAAAACCATAAAAACCGAGTTGCCTATGGTCAAAATAAAATATGACAAAGACCAAAATTTCCTACCGAAATATTCGTCTTTGAGTAGGACTAACCAAAGAAAACCTAAGAAGGCATGTTATTCGGCCACAGTGTGTCAAGCTCTCAGATAATTGGTTGGAACAGAGAAACCTGGGACATATGTAAATTTAGTGGTTATATCTGTTATAGTTTTAGATTTATTGGCATTTAAGTGTATTTTAGGTGAAATTTTGGCTGTTTTCGTAAGTTTTTGTATGGGAGCTATGACTAAATGTGAACCGATTTTGATGAAATTTTATATGCTGCCTAGGGCTTATGCAAAACTTCTATCATCATAGCTATTACAGTTCGTTATTTATTAGCAAATAAGCGATTAGCGTAGGCGAGGTTATACGGGAGCTATGGTCAAATGTTAACCGATTTTGCCCAATTTCAATACCAAAATTTTCTCAGAGATGTAGAATGTTTTTACTAAGTTTTAGTGAGCTACCTCCTTTCGATGAGGCGTCTTACAATTTCATAAGGATTCAGAATATATGTATATCGTTTTTGATTTTTGGGAATTATTAAGGAAATTACAAACGGAATGACAATCTCAATATACCCCCCATTCTTTTTGATGGTGGGTATAAAAATAGTCACCCCTATCTCCCATGTAAAACTGTAAAATATATAAGAAAAAAATTTTTTAAACACGATTCCCATGAGAGATGATATTCGCGATAGGGGTGAGTGTTATACGAAAAAGATAATTACGAGGGTTACTACAGTACAGTACTTAAAAAAAAACGTATTTTCTTAGCATCAATTTTAGTTAAATGCAACAAAAATAGGTCGCTTGTTTCTTCGGAAGAATGTTTAATGTGGCCACTGTTCCGCTTTTGCAACGTAGAACTGTCAGTTCTGAGTGGTACACCACCATTAGTTTGCCGGAAGTCTTCGGAGAAATATGTAAAACTAAACCCCGAACACAAATCACTCTTCTCAATGCGAGCTCTCAACTGTCTCGTCCTGACTTTACGCCCAATGACTTTTTTTTGAAAATAGTTTTTAATGGTTCCCATGCTTAGCCCATGGGTAAGCAAAGGTTAATTTGTATAAAATGTAATCAATATTTTTAATTTTCATGGAAATGTAACAACAAAAGCATGTAATTTCTAGTATTTTTTTGAAAATATTGAATATTTTAATAATTTTACTTGTGACCTTGGTAATAAAGGGTTAACGACATCCGATTTCAATCAAATTTCTAATATATATTTCTATCTATTGAAGCAATAATAATTTCAATTCTGGTGACAAAAACTGCTTATATATAGCAATTCAAGTGCTTTTTTATAAATTTGGTGAAACATTGAGTTTTTGTCGATATCCTTTGATTTTAAGTCGGAGGTACGGCTAAGCCGTTAGAGATATCGATCAATTTTTTTTTCTATGTGTTAATCTGCAGGATGTTCCTACTAACACTGGAACTTTTTTTTTACTTTTTTCGAATTCGTTTAACAAACTATTGAAAAAACAAAATAAGGAGTTTTGAAATCCTAATGAAAAAAAAAATACTTTTTTCGTCATATGCAAATTGACTTAACATTAGCCCGTAGTAACAAAAATGGATATTTAAAAATCTTGAGGTCTCAAAGATGTAAAAAAGTCAAACTTATTAAAATTTTTAAAAATAATAAATTTTTTATTGCATGTGATGAGGAGAGTCTTCAAGGATGTAGAATATTTAAAAAATCCTTAATTATTAGGATTTTAAAGTAATATATCTCGTTGGAAAGCCCATTTCTCAGTACGTTGTTGTTAAACATTTTCTTGAAAAAGTATTCTAAGTGGAAATTTTTTCCAAACATTTGAAGAAACCCCTTATTTTTCCATATAACTGGCATGTCCAAACTTTTTCGTCAAGTCAGCACTTTTCTTGATGATATCCGATCTGAACTTTTTATTTTGATCATTGGGGTCAAATGTAAAAAATTTGGGGAGTAAGTCTTTCAGTAAAATGGCTTCCAATTTTTTAGGACACTTTCCAGGTATGGAATGGTCAATTAATCATAGAAGTTAGGATAGAGCTTCTTGGAAACAGTTCTTTTCGCTCCTCTCGAAAACCAACGAGCATGTTCACCTGAACCTGACCTGAACTTGAAATTTTCTCTAGTTGATTTACCATAGATTTCTTTAAGTGTTTATTAATCTTTCTGAGTGCGATAATTAAAAAAAAAAAAAAAACAACAAAAAAAAAACAATAAACTTTAATTGTTTTGAAATTCATAATTTATGTATTGTTAACTTAAATTTCAATTAAAAACATTAATATTTTCATAAGGTTTCTTCGACAAATAAAACCTACAATAACTGTAGACTGTCTGGCTTCATGACTGAATGAACTTGGTTCAAATACTCTTAATATAAGGAATATTTAAAATGTTGATTACACAGATATTGTAGTTTTTTTATAACTTAAGTTTGATTCACTTGTGCGTGACGTTAGGTTTTATTTGTTTAATTGTAATTAAACAAAAGCATAAATAACATTAATACAAAAAAAAAAAAATAATAAAAATATGCAAATTAGTTTTAACCAGGTACAATGAAATAATACTATACAAAATACTTGAGTTGTTTTACTTCAAATGGGCGCGTGTTTGAAAAAGTCACATATTGAATTCCTTAAAACTACAATACAATGCACACATGTTGTAATGGGTGTTTTTTTTAGAGGTATAGAACTTCGAATTGAAATAAAACACAAGAAAATCGTTTTAATGTCCATCAATTTGGCTTTATTGGAAGGATAATTGTATGCCATTAATGTTTAAATATGATTTCGGGCATGTGGCCGCCGCGGCTGGCTCGAATAAAGCCAATTCTACAGGTCCAATTTTCAACTACTTTTTCGAGCATATGGGGCCGTATGTTGGCAATAACGCCACGAATGTTGGCTTCCAAGTCCCCTAACGTTTCTGGTTTGTTGGCGTAGACGAGCGACTTCACATATTACCAAAGAAAATAATCCAGTGGTGTCAAATCGCACGATCTTGGTGGCCAATTGACAGGTCCATTCCGCGAAATTATGCGCTCATCGAATGTTTCCTTCAATAAATCAATTGTGACGTGCGCTGTGTGGCATGTAGCGCCATTTTGTTGGAACCACAACTCATCCACATTCATGCCATCCAATTGGGGAACAAAATAGTCGGTTATCATGGCTCTATACCGGTCTCCACTTATGGTAACTGACTCTCCAGCATTATTTCGGAAGAAGTAAGGCCCAATGACTCCACCAGCCCATAGAGCACACCAAACAGTCAGTTTTTGTGGATGTAATGGCGTCTCAAGGGTCTCATGTGGATTCTCTTCACTCCAAATGCGGCAATTTTGCTTGTTGACGTAGCCATTCAACCAAAAATGAGCCTCATCACTGAACAAAATTTTGCGATGAAAATCAGCATCGAGATCAATCTCATTTTCGGCCCATACACCAAAATCACGACGCATTGCATGGTCTCGCGGCTTTAATTCTTGCACAAGCTGGATCTTGTAAGGTCGCAAGCCAAGATCTTTGCGCAAAATCTTCCATAAAGTTTATGGACAAAGCTCCAATTGCTGTGCACGGTGGCGAATCGATTCATTCGGGTCCTCTTCAACACTTTGCTCTACACCGGCAATTGTTTCTTCGGTGCGCACTGTTCGACGTCGCTGCGGATGCGTATTATCACATAGAGTAAACGTAGTGCGAAAACGATCCATGGTTAACCGAATTAATTGCTCTGATGGACGATTATGTCGACCATAAAATGGACGGAGCTTGCGGTAAACTTCGCGAACTGAACCATTATTTTCGAAATAAATTTGCACGATTTGCAAGCGTTGTTCTTTTGTCAACCTGTTCATGATGAAATGGCAAACCAAACTAAATATTAATCACTTGACAGCTGACAAAATGGCCGCCAGTTAAAAAAACGATGCCAACTTAAAGTTCTATACCTCAATAAAAAACACCCGATATGTATAACCGCAAAATATTCAAAAAGAATTACAGCTCATAAGCGGAAGTTGACACTAGGGCTTCAAGACAACAAATTTCAAAATTTCTTTGTACATAAGCATTTACTTAGCAGGTGAATAATGCACAAAACAAAAGAACTGTTAAGTTGTAAAATTGTTTAACATTTACATATGGGCAAATCCGAAAAACATTAAACCAAGAAAAGAATTTTAAAACTGTCAAAATCACATATTTGTGTTTATCGAAAAATTTACCATGCATTGGTCCTTTAGAGTATATAATGGATCAGCGTTACCGTTATGCGACTAAAGTCGCAATTTGCGACTTTTTAGGTGGCCTGCGACGCAGCCTGCGACTTTTCTTCCATGGCCCTTTTTTGCCACTTTTTCGAATTTTGTGCGACTTTTGACACCTTTTTATAAAATTATTTAAAATTTTTATTTTTAGCCCATATTCAACTAAAATTCCCAAACATTATTGTAACTTAAGTATAAATGGTTTGGTCTCAGTTTGCTATCTAAAACCATTAAAAGCAATATTTAATATTTTGCACGATTTTCAAAATCTTCATACAATTTTAGCAAAAAATGATTTTTTGCTTTTAGGTGTTAAATGGCAAAAACTCAGTTTACGAGGTAGTTTGGAATTTTTATACATATTTGTCGTATGTTATATCAACATGCAGCACATAAATGAGATATATATCAAACGATGCACAACTGAAAGATCTACCAATCCTTATCCATTTTTTAGGAATTAATTGAGGGGGCCAAAAAATATGCAAAAAAAAATTTAAAAGTGGCGAAAACGTGATTAAATTTTGGCAGCCATTAAGTAGTATTTGAATGACGAAATTAAAACTTAGAGTGCAATGAATTAAAACTTAGAGTGCAATGAATTCATCCCCCAAGTATGGTGTCTATTTCATAAAATAACGACTGGGTCCAAATGAAACGAAAAAAGAAGACGAAATATGAAAAAACGTAAATGCTTCGATTCGATTTTTTTACGTTTTTGAAATTTGCATGCCAATTACGCTAAGAAGTGAAAACTTGCGCTACTAAGATTTTGCGTTCAATATACCTGTAGACTTAGGAGTTCAAATCTGTAATAAGATTTTCCGAACACCTAAGAGAACAAAAGTTATTCGAGTTGAAAGTCGGTTTTATAGAAATTAAAACTGTTTGATTTTTGAATATATATAAAGAGTGTTCTAAAAAAAATATGCATTTACTATTTTAGACAAAATTTATCCATAGTGCAAGAAATAATTTATTTTTTGATCAAGTTAGTTTCTATAGATATGTCAGATACTATTACTTTAGAAATTATTAATTTTCAATAGTTATTTCAATCAAAATGTACTGCGAAAAAAAAAGTTCGTGAAAATATAATTAAAACTTTTCAAAAAAATCCGTCATGGACTTTTAAAAAAATAGCTAAAAATTTGAAAGTTGACCCTCGAACGGTTTCTAATGCCATCAGACGGTAAAGGGAAACCTGAGCATTGAAAGAAAACCAGGATCAGGGAGGAAAAAAGGTCCTACAGATATTGGTAAGGCAAAAGAAGTCGAGCGACTCTTTCGAAGAGCGCCTAACACTTCTTTAAGAAAAGCAGCTCGTACGGTGAAATGTTCTACGAATTTTGCACATAGAGTCAAAGCTTATGCTGGACTGAAGACACACAAAGTCCAAAAGGTTCCAGATCGCAATGCTATAAAGAACTTAGTAGCAAAAAAACGAGCGAAAAAATTGAAGTCTGATTTTATAAAAAAATACACCTGTTGTGTGATGGATGATGAAACATACGTACTGGCAGACTTTTCTCAACTTTCTGGTCAAGATTTTTATGTTGCTGATAAACGGGGCAATGTTCGGCAAGAATTTCGCACAAAAAAACAAACAAAATTCCCTAAGAAGTTTCTCGTATGGCAAGCTATTTGCAGTTGTGGCAAAAGAAGTAAAGTATTTGTGGGATTTGGCACAATAAACACAGAAATTTATATAAAGGAGTGCCTACAAAAACGGTTGTTACCCTTTTTAAGAGAGCACAGAGTGACTACATTTTTTTGACCCGATTTGGCATCATGCCATTATGGAAAAAAGGCACTTGAGTGGTACTCAAAGAATAATGTCATTTTTTTACCACGAGAGGCAAATCCACCTAACTGTCCAGAACTTCGGCCTGTGGAAAGGTATTGGGCTCTGGTAAAAAAGGAATTGAAGAACACAGGAAAGATTTCCAAGAACATGTCCGATTTCACGCGCAGGTGGAACACATGCTCCAAAAAGGTATCAGAAGCAACTGTAAAATCTTTAATGGGATGGTTTCCGAAAAAAGTCGATAATTTTGCAAAACCCGAGTACTAAGTAAACATTTTAATGCTAAATGATTTTGTATAATATGTCATTATATTTGCGTATTTTGTAGAGTTTTTATATTAAAAGGTTTGATTTTTATTTAAGAAAATCCAACTACAAATTTTATTTAGAGCACTCTTTAAAATGATTTAAAATTAATTGGATATTTATGTGCCGTCTTTTCTCTAAATTTATTTTAGTTGATTAGTACTTTATAAAATAAATATATGAAAACTTTAAAATTTGCCTCGAAATACTTATCATAAAGCTCCGAGCAAGGCTCGGTCGCCCAGTTACTGTAAATTAAAAAAAGAAGTATGTAAATTAAGAAATGACATTCGAGAGCACAATCGATGGGCTATAATTCTCCGAAGTCTGTCCAAAGATATCTTGTGTAAAAAGACGTTAGGATTCATTAAGGTAAAACAAAATCCGTACAAATATATCGTCCGTCACGCAGGATTTGCCCATATGTTGAAGAAATTATGACTGCAATTCTCGTAAAATTTAAATTTAATACAATAATATAATTTTTTTTTTTTAATATTTATTTCAGCATTTTTGACAATTTGTCATTGAAGTTTTTTTTTCTTTTTTTGATAAATTGCAAATTAAGCATTAGTTCAAAATTTTTGCAATGCATTGCTAATAAATATTATACTTATATTTGATATTTTAAATATACAAATATACTCGTAATAATTTTGCACGTTTCATTAATATGAATTTGAATTTCATTAAATTCGCAATTATTTTTTTGGCAAAAATATCTTTTTTCAAATTCCCATTACCTTGCACATGCATGCACAAACAAGGTTGGTCACATAAAATGTTTAGTTTGCATTTATTTTCATTATGATTTCTAATAAATCATTAATAAATAACATTTTATTTAACAAGGTTTTTCTAATAAATATTCAATTCGTTATGCACGTTTTTCATTGAATATGATCGAAATTTTGATAAGAATTATTTAGTTCTAATGTGTCCGAAATACAGTTTTGTGGTAAAGTTTTATCTGATTCATACATAAATTGGCCGCTAACGACGTTTAAGTGTGACATTCATCACATTTGGTTAATTTCTATGAATCCCTTCAAAGTTACCATAAATGATTTAATATGACGTTAACTTTGCGAGGCGTACTATTTATATTATGGGAACTGACAACACTTATGTTAATGCTAAAGTCTGTCCACATCATTGTAAAATTTAAAGCATTAACGTACTCACATTTTAATTTTATTATAACCTTCACCACCATTTGTGGAAAAGGTATTATAAGTTTTTGCTGCTGTATGCAACGCATAGAAATATTGGTCTTAGACCTACCTTTATGTATACCAATAGATTTAGAATCATTCCTGAGTCGATTTAACGATGTCAGTCCGTCCGCACGTTCGCCCGTCACGCTGGACCCTTATGTAAATCTTGTAATCAAAGTACAGGTAGCAATTCCAATGACAATTTTATATTTATTTTTTGCATACATAATTTTTGTAAAAACTGTAATCAGTTTGCTAAATTTCAAGATAAACGGTCCACATTTGACCCTAGGTTAGATTAGGTTATAAAGGTAGTGTCAAGCGACACCTTCACTCGGAGACCCCAGGGGTCCATTGTGATTCTTTACTAAAGTGGAGATTGAAGATAGAGAAAAAGAATAGTATAGAGGGAGAAGGAGAGTACCCTATCTAAGCCAGTTGAGACCAATGGTGAACCCTACAATATCTTGCAAATTGCACTGTTGCAGATCCCGAAGTTCAACAAAGAATCTGCTGCCTGGATGTCTGAGCCTTTAATTTTGTAGCCTTGGACAGTGACAGAGAATGCGTTCTACCGACTCGGACGAATCCTTATCTAGACATAGTCTGCAGAGGTCCGGTCCGGTCCCACCAATTTAACCTTGAATTCAAGGCACAGTGTCCCGTTAAGTACCCTATACATCTTCATAAGCTTCACCTATTCAGACCTAGTAGAATTTTGGTTCCACTAATGATGTCCCGCACGTAACCATGTTTCTCATTGCCTTTGTGGTCTCCTTGCTGACCCAAGAATTTATGCCCAGAGAAAAGTGACAGATAATAATAATTTCCACGACAACATTCCAATTGGAACAAGTGGTACTTCTCTCAGACTGCATGAGCTGCACCCGATTCTATTTTAAGACTCATTGAGAGGGACCTACGTTTTAACTCCGGCTCCGAACGGCAAATGCATTAGTTTAAGAAGTTTTACATAACCTAATACTCAATAACCAGTGGATACCTGAGTTATGAGGTGAACCACTTTTTTTTGAAATTTTTTTTTTTTTTCAAGTGGGTCTGGCCGGGAAACTTGGGACCTCTGGTATGCTAGGCGGATGACTAACCTGCTAAAACACGGCGGTTTACAAGTGACAGATAAGTGGAGCAATATCTGTCACTCTTTGACTCAAATCTTGGCTCGAGACTTGTCAAGCGGCTTCGTTGTCAGCGATGTCGTAATGACCCGGAACCCAGCAAAATCTAATCCTATAACTGAATGATAGATCAAAAAGAGCTATCCTACATTTTTAACTAGTTTGGAGGTAATACTATGTCCCCGTAGCGCAGCCTGGCTAACGACGTATTTAGTCACCTTACTATTTTCAGCTATAAGACCCAGGATGAGCTCTATAGCCTTCCAAATGGCAAAAATCTCTGCACTCATCCGCGAGTCTAAAGGATTTCATAATGTTTTGATAACTCAGGAAAACACCAAATCCAGTACCGCAACCCATTTTAGAACCATCCGTGAAGAACGAAATGCCTTGAAAAAGTGATGATTGCCTCTTCCAGTCGGATCTATAAGAGATTACGATTTCTGGTGCTGTACTAAATAGTTATTCCTTGACTAAATAGTTAGATCGTGGTAGACCTGACTCTAATCCCAAGGAGCCTGTTAAGCTCAGAATACTGTAGTATCCCGCATGCCTATATCTAAGTATACCCGACTCGTACAGCCTTACTTCTGGTTGCCATTCCCTTTATGAAAATATCAAGAGGGTACAGTGACAACAACACGGTATCCAATGGACACCCTTTAAAAAACTCGAAAACTTGAAATACACTGTTGACGTATGTCTTCTAAGCCAAAGCTCAGGTCATCTTCAAAAAAACACTAATGCCATCACTGTTGAATCTCGGCAGCTGGGCTGGAAATCAATATTTTCAAGATAAAGACTGTGTTTGGAGGCTATGGCTCAAAGCCGTCGACACACATCAATGTGGATTATGAGGTTATTGAAGGTACCTTTAATCATCTTGGAACTTTGGTATCTACAAAAGGTGGCCACGACGAGGATATTAAATCGCTTATTAATAATGCAAAATCTGTATTCGATATTCTTCGAGCTATTTGGAAAACTCGTCAAATATCAACAATAACTAAGTTACGAATATACAACTCAAATGCCAAGTCCATCTTGTATTACGGCTGCGAAACATGGAAACGCACAGATGCCATCGATAAACGAATGCAAACCTTTACAAACAAATGCTTAAGGCAAATCCTTAATATATGGTAGCCGAATCACATAAGAAATGAAGATCTACTTAATGCGACAAACCAAATCCCTGCTTTGATTAAGGCGGTGGATAGGCCACACACTTCGAAGTCCCCATACCAATTTTGCTTGTCAAGCGCTCTGTTGGAATCCACCTGCTAAAACGTGGAGAAGGTCAATTGATGGGGAGTTGCAAGCAGCAAACTATTCATGGAATAACGTATGGTTAACATCTCGCAATAGAGTTCGATATAAATGGATGGTTGAGGCCCTATGCTCCACTGGGAGTCAAGGATATCAGAAGAAGAGTTTGTTTAATCCTTTATTAATGACAATCCTTTATTATGTAGTGTCAATTGTACATCGATTGTTACCAAATTTCGGTTAACGGTTTACATATACAAAATATTTATCTGTGCATAGTTTTAGTAAGAATCTTTAGATGTATAAGCATTTTTGTGCTTTTCTTGGTTTTTAGAAAACTTTTGAGAAAGTGTTTCGTATGGGAGGTATGGTCAAATATGAATATTTTTAAACTAAATTATATTCCGGGAAGGCATCCCTATGGGAGGCACCCAAAATAGTGATCCGATTTTGCCCAAAAAGCATAAGAATCGTCCTTGGATGAGTCTTACCGAACTACATCAAATTATCTTTAAAGTTACTACTTGTACTTTGATAACATCATTGATGGATATCCAACCAGCCGGACGGACATCGTTAAAACAACTCAGGGAGTGATTCTAAGTCGATTGGGTCTCAGACCAATATTTCTATTTCATACAAACTTTCAAAATATGTAGACCCCCTTTGGAATATAGTTTAGTTTCATATAAAGTTCTATAACTTCTAAATCAAACTTCCAATAAAGGTCAAAAAAAAGCATTTAATTGAATCGGCTATTAATTAAATAAGTCTGGCTGCAAGTTAAAATAAAAATCTCCACAATTTTATCATTTTTATATCCCCTTTACAAAGCCTTTAATAATACATTCTGTTTAGATGATAATCTTAGCTTTATTTTGATATTTTGCAAAGAAAACAACTATAATTCGTACTTATTCTGTCTTGCCACTTTGTATATAATGCGTGATTTTCAATCTGTCTAAAATGAGGATAATCTACCTAACAAAGTTGGCCTAAACAAGTAAGAAAGTGGTATAGTCGGTCAAGTCCGACTATATGGTACCCTTTACCACTTAGGTCAAAGTTACTCTTTTCCTGTATAAATACAAATATTTGCTAAATTTTGCCTTCATACATTTTCTCAAAACTTATATATTTAAGCTGTTTTCGTCATTTGGACTTATATGAGAGCTAGACATAAGCAGTATTTGTTTTAAATTTCATGTAAAAGTATTGATTTTGTTGACCAAAATATCAATTTCGGGAAGTGGGACCTATGGGAGGTACCATTAATAATGGACCGATTTTGACGAATTTCAATAGCCATGGTCCCACTATCAAAAAAATAATCTGTGCCCCATTTGAACACAGGTGGAAATAACCAAATTAATCGACGATGAATTGCGGTCGACATTTCATGACGAAGTGAACTACGGAAGGAAGCCAAACTACAAATAGCCAAAGTACAAGATGAAAACCGCAAAACGTACAATTTAAGGCGGCGAAATCCGAAGAAGTATTGCAAGGGAGATCTGGTAGCCATCAAACGAACTCAATTTGGCCCAGGACTGAAGTTAAAGGCGAAGTACTTAGGCCCGTATGAGGTCAATTCTGTGAAAGGTAACGACACTTACAATGTATCCAAAGTCGGATTGTCAGAAGGTCCAAAAAAATACAACCACTTGTGCCGAGAATATGACAAAGAATTCGAGGCGAATTCAACGCAGGATGGCCGAGTTGTGGGATGCTCCTCTGAGGAGTTAGTTTTTTAAAAAATCTTTTTTTTTTTTGAAAATTTTAATTTCTGGATTCCAGATAGCCTTGTAAGTAGCCATCAAACGAACTCAATTTGGCCCAGGACTGAAGTTAAAGGCGAAGTACTTAGGCCCGTATGAGGTCAATTCTGTGAAAGGTAACGACACCTACAATGTATCCAAAGTCGGATTGTCAGAAGGTCCAAAAAAATACAACCACTTGTGCCGAGAATATGACAAAGAATTCGAGGCGAATTCAACGCAGGATGGCCGAGTTGTGGGATGCTCCTCTGAGGAGTTAGTTTTTTAAAAAATCTTTTTTTTTGGAAAATTTTAATTTCTGGATTTCAGATAGCCTTGTAAGTAGCCATCAAACGAACTCAATTTGGCCCAGGACTGAAGTTAAAGGCGAAGTACTTAGGCCCGTATGAGGTCAATTCTGTGAAATGAAATGTATCCAAAGTCGGATTGTCAGAAGGTCCAAAAAAATACAACCACTTGTGCCGAGAATATGACAAAGAATTCGAGGCGAATTCAACGCAGGATGGCCGAGTTGTGGGATGCTCCTCTGAGGAGTTAGTTTTTTAAAAAATCTTTTTTTTTTTGTAAAATTTTAATTTCTGGATTCCAGATAGCCTTGTAAGTAGCCCTCAAACGAACTCAATTTGGCCCAGGACTGAAGTTAAAGGCGAAGTACTTAGGCCCGTATGAGGTCAATTCTGTGAAAGGTAACGACACCTACAATGTATCCAAAGTCGGATTGTCAGAAGGTCCAAAAAAATACAACCACTTGTGCCGAGAATATGACAAAGAATTCGAGGCAAATTCAACGCAGGATGGCCGAGTTGTGGGATGCTCCTCTGAGGAGTTAGTTTTTTAAAAAATCTTTTTTTTTTTTTGAAAATTTTAATTTCTGGATTCCAGATAGCCTTGTAAGTAGCCATCAAACGAACTCAATTTGGCCCAGGACTGAAGTTAAAGGCGAAGTACTTAGGCCCGTATGAGGTCAATTCTGTGAAAGGTAACGACACTTACAATGTATCCAAAGTCGGATTGTCAGAAGGTCCAAAAAAATACAACCACTTGTGCCGAGAATATGACAAAGAATTCGAGGCGAATTCAACGCAGGATGGCCGAGTTGTGGGATGCTCCTCTGAGGAGTTAGTTTTTTAAAAAATCTTTTTTTTTTGGAAAATTTTAATTTCTGGATTCCAGATAGCCTTGTAAGTAGCCATCAAACGAACTCAATTTGGCCCAGGACTGAAGTTAAAGGCGAAGTACTTAGGCCCGTATGAGGTCAATTCTGTGAAAGGTAACGACACCTACAATGTATCCAAAGTCGGATTGTCAGAAGGTCCAAAAAAATACAACCACTTGTGCCGAGAATATGACAAAGAATTCGAGGCAAATTCAACGCAGGATGGCCGAGTTGTGGGATGCTCCTCTGAGGAGTTAGTTTTTTAAAAAATCTTTTTTTTTTTTTGAAAATTTTAATTTCTGGATTCCAGATAGCCTTGTAAGTAGCCATCAAACGAACTCAATTTGGCCCAGGACTGAAGTTAAAGGCGAAGTACTTAGGCCCGTATGAGGTCAATTCTGTGAAAGGTAACGACACCTACAATGTATCCAAAGTCGGATTGTCAGAAGGTCCAAAAAAATACAACCACTTGTGCCGAGAATATGACAAAGAATTCGAGGCAAATTCAACGCAGGATGGCCGAGTTGTGGGATGCTCCTCTGAGGAGTTAGTTTTTTAAAAAATCTTTTTTTTTTGGAAAATTTTAATTTCTGGATTCCAGATAGCCTTGTAAGTTGTTAGAAAAAATAGCATCCTATTACAAATTTAATTTTTCTGTAATTATCGTAACTTTAAACTTAGGAAACCTAAAGTTAAGAAACAAAAAAAAAACGTTAAACCTAAGAAAAAGCCAAATCTAATGGAAAAACCAAATCAGCAGAGCGTTACAAATTATAGCATTAGTATGGACGAGTATTACCAGCGGCCAACCACGACTTGTAATAACTATGAAAATGAAAGATTTACAATTTCAAATAAAACCAAAACTGCTACAGTGATTACAAAGTAGATTGAAATGAAAAACGAAATCAGAATCAAGAAGACGTGTAAATAAAAATAGAAAAAACGCCAAAGGCTATTGAACTTCTCAAAAAAAAAAAAAATGGAAAAAGAAAAGAACAAAAAAAAAAAAAGAAGCCAATCTAAAAAAGGCGCATGTGTAAATAGATTTTATAATAAAAAAAAAAACTTACCTGCAAGGTATAAATCGATCCAGCGATGATGTGGTAGAAGCAGCTTCAAATGAATTAAATAAATTTCTAGCCACTGGACTACAATGTTTCAAGATTCTTTTCTCATAATCTGGACTAAACATTTTGCTAGATATTGGTTTTTGGAAGGATAATTTCTATAACAATTTTTGTTTAAATTATTTAAATATATACAATTCTTTATTTATGTATAATATATTTAAAAAAATATAAATTTTTATATTTTACTTTAAATAAAGTAAGTAATTCTTTGTTGAATTTTTGTTGAAATCTGAAAGAAAACAAAAGAGAAAAAGAAAGAAGAACATTAGTAAATATTTTTAAAAATCATGTTAATTATACTATAAATTACAAATTAAATTGTCTAATTCATTTAATTCTAATTCGTGTTTGAAACTCAAAAATCCCAACAATTTTTATTTTCCCCTCCATTAAAATATAAAGTAATTAATTAATCAATGTCAATATCAGACATTGTACAAGCAACAAATAAACAATTGTAGAAAAATTTATTTTTAAAGTTTAAACATGTTTAACGAAGAAAAAAAAAAAAAGACTACAGAATTCGAAAAAAAACAAAATTCTATTTAAAAAATTTATAAACTACGAGTATGTAAGTGCGTGGTGTGAATACGCAGCCGTGACGCCTCTGCCAAAACGTGATATTAGAGCTTTTAGTTCTCTTTTCGAAATAAAAAATTCCAACATTTACAAGAAAACTTCTTCTAACGAATTTAAAGATCAGTCATGAGTTCACAAATCAATGCACAAAACAGACATTTCAAAATTTATATTATACCGAAATTGGAAACCTTTACAACATAATGATTTACTGGATCTTGGCAGTGAAAAATGTCTTATTCATGTCATGAATTTTTAATCTATTGTTTAAGGGGGAATTAAAGCTTTTTTTTGAAACTTTTTTGGAGTATTACTAATTTATTTATTGACAGCTTTTTGAAATTTATTATCCAAAATTTAAATTTACGATGTTTTTCATATAATGACTACGTAATTAGCACATGATTGTGGACCAATTAAATATAAAGTTATATTTGTGAAGTGTAATGGTTTTTATGTAGGCGTCCGCACCAAAATGTAACAATTCCATTTTTCAAAAGAAGTGAGTTAGTGATGCCATGCTATTTCACACACTGGACTAAATAGTTAG
Organism: Stomorhina lunata; assembly: GCA_933228675.1. Lineage (NCBI taxonomy): Eukaryota > Metazoa > Arthropoda > Insecta > Diptera > Rhiniidae > Stomorhina > Stomorhina lunata. The sequence goes on from OW121743.1 coordinate 22,250,988, forward strand.
GTTAAATAAAATCTCGGAAAACTCAAACCAATTTATCACAAAAATCTTTTAAATTTGTTTGATCGCACTTTCTGATAAAAAATAAGATTTTGTTTACAGAATAAAGCTTTTTGGAGGTAAAAAACGTATTTTTTCTATTCCTGGCGATAAAAAAATTGTCAAGAAATACCTTTTGGCTTGCTGGACTTTATAGTTAGGCTAAATAAAATATCGGTAAGCACAAGCCATTTTTTTACAAAGATCATTCAAATCTATTTGATTGCACCAAAACGTAACAATTTTAAAATTAATTAAATTTAATAAAAAAGCTTTTGAAGGTCCATAATGTTTTCTATTCCTGGCGATATTTTTTAAATCGATTGCGTCAAAACGTTACTTTTTGACTTGATATACGCAAAATAAGGAAATATTTGATTTAGGTAATATTCAGGGGTGTCATAGAAACCAAGTCAGTTTTTAAATTTATCGGTTTTGGAAACCAATACTGGTTTTTGTTGGTTTTAAATCAAACAAAATTTTCGAATCAATTGTTTATTATTTCATTTGAAATTTTTTTGAAACATCAAAAATCAAATAAAAAAAAATTAAATAAAAATTATTAAAGAAAATTATTTGAAGAAAAACTTTCAGTTTTTTGAGATGTTTGTGGTATATGTATAAAGAAAACGCTGCTATTTGGACAAATGAAGCATGTATACCCCAACATCATGAAATGACCGAATTGCGGACTGGAAAAAATGTAATCTACCTACACCAAGAAACAAACCAGAGCCAATCAAAGGACGATAAGTGACAATCGTGATATTCATTAAATTGCGATATTCATTAAATTGCAAACAAATATGTTGATATGCATTTGCTTCGCCCGTACCTCCACACAAGGAATATTCTAGCCTTTCCCCATTTTTGATATTTTTTATGTTTGTCGATACGGTTCATTGATTCCAAAGACACAAAAAAGTACCAAAACTTGTTTTTATCTTATTACATGATAAAAAAATGCTATGTAAACTTTTTACCCATCTCTTTTTATTTGAAAGTTAAAGCTAAAAAGTACCAAAAATATTTTTTCTCTTTTTCTCCCCTTTTTTCGAAAAGTACTTACCACTTGTACTGTTATTTTTTATTATTTTTGTAACTGATCCAAACTCGATTTCAATTTTGGTTCTATTGTTTTTAGTTTGGGAATTATAGCGTTATTGAATTTTCCCTTTTTTATCCCCCACAGGGCCAAATTTTCAAAAATCTGTTCTTAGTGGATCTTAAAATCGAAAAAGGCACCAGTTGGCCAGTGACGCCTTTGTTTTAAATTGATAGACCAATTTTGAAATGAAATCTGTTAACTGTAAGTTGCTTGGTTTATTTCCAATACTAAACCAATAATATTATTTTCTGTGACACATGTAGCCCGAACATTAATATTGGAATTCATGACACCAATTTAATTTTTTTCTCGAACATTAATATTGGAATTCATGACACCAATTTAATTTTTTTCTCGTTTTCAAAACCAATACCAATTAAATTGGTTTCTATGACACCCCTGATTATTAGTTCTTTTAGGTCTAATTAATCCTTCTTATAGAAAAATACCTCTTTAAAACAATTCATCAATTGATTATTTTCACATCTTTCAATAAGGATTATCTCAACAAGAATGTGTCGATGAACTCAGTTCTTTGTATGACGATAAAACACTATCAAAAACCACAGTTTATTGCTGGTAAAAAGAACTCAAGCGAGATCCTAGTTCTGTCGGCGCCCAGTGGTTCAAAAACTCTGTAACTTTTTAACTAATAAGGATTTTGTAGTAGTTTTTTTTTAGTCAATAGATAAATTTTGTTATAGATATTAAAACTTTTCTTAATTAAATTGTATTAAGTATAATGTTCTTAAGGTCTATGAACAAATTTGACAGGGCCCGGGGTTCACGCGGCCCGTTTTTCAAAAAAAAAATTCAAATTACTCTGTATCAAAAATGTTAATAAAATTTTCAGAACTTGTTCTAAGATCTAAAAGCAATAGACTAAAAAAATTTCCAATTTTGACTGAAAAATTTCCCAATTCCAAGCTCGGGAAAAACTTGTTTAAAAAAATTAGTTTTTTACAAAAATGGCAACACTGACACTATTTGAAACGCGTTTCTGAAAAAAAAACTTTTCTAATCAATAACAGACATGTCAGAAAATATAAACATGATTTTTTTAAATCGGTGCTTTGCCTTTTGAGAAATTTTTGTTTAAACTATTTTTTTTTTACAAATTGACATTTTTGGAGAGGGCATGTGCGAGGACCAAAAGTCCAATTGACAAGTTTTAAACGCATTCTCATTATGTTTTCTTTTAAAAACTTTAAAAATCCTTTTATGTTTCTTAAGAAAATATTTGTTATTAGTGAAAAAATATAGTTTATCTTTTAGGGGAAAACTCAAAAAAGCGCTATTTTTTATGTTTCAACTTTGAATATTTTTAACTTTTAAACGAAAGAAGATACCTATAACCGACTTGCACAAAGCTTATTCAGAATTTTATTAATTTAATTTAAGGCTTATTTCTGGATTTGTTGAGAGGTGTGCCTCAGGGTTCAATTCTTGGTCCACTGCTTTATTCTATATATGCTAATGACCTACAACAACAACTCAAATTTTGTCAAATTCGCATGTATGCAGATGACGTCCAACTTTACATCAGTAGCCACACAAGTCTTATTCAGCAAAAAGTACGTGAACTCAATAAAGATTTTAATAGAATATATACCTGGGCCTCAGAATATATACCTGGGCGACTTAACCCCAAGAAATCTAAATGCATTATTATATGCAAAAAGTCTGTTGTGCTCATTGATGACATTAATATTTATTTAGGGGATACCAAAATTGAAATAGTAAGCACTGTTAGAAATTTGGGAGTTATATTTAATCGTTCGCTTAACTGGTCTGATCATATAACCCAGGCTTGTGGTAGAACATACAGTATGCTTAGAAGTTTATGGCCCAGTCATAGTTTTACACCGCCTAAGATAAGAATGTTATTGGCTAAGACATATCTCGTACCAACACTTTTGTATTCTTTAGAAATTTTTGCCGGCTGTCTTCTTAAAGATAAGAAAAAACTTAATACCACTATTAATAACATCACACGTTATATTTACGGATTAACCAGATTCGAAAGTGTTAAAGCGTTCAAGAACCTTGTTTTGGAGGTGTCTCCAGAAGAATGGAAAAACTGCTATGACGAACGAATGCAAAGAAATGTATTGGTCATTAAGATAAATATTTTGAAAAACAATAAAGCCCTTTTTATTACTTTTTTTCATTATTTTCTCTTCCCGATACTTAAATAGTATCCCTCGTTTTTCTTCCAAACGGCTTTAGTCAACCCATTTAACCAAAGACTCTATAACACAAAGATGTTGCACTTCCATACATTGATTTACCGTATGGTCGTTTTGAAAATTCCCATAAAAAAGAGAGTATACAGCTTTTACTTTAATTCGGAAACAACTAATGGATACGATTATCCAATGGGAGGAAGCTAAGGCACACACACGTGCTCATGAAATGTATGTTTGTTTGTGCGTTTATGTGTTTTCCGTTGTTCTTTATGCTTTTGGCAGAAAAAATATATGGAGAGCACTTTTATTTGTATTAAAGAGTCAAATCAAAAACTTTCGAACACGTACAGAACCACACCCTCTCGGAATTGGATTAAATTTGGTATATACATTCTCCTAACTCATAAAATTTTAAGAATTCTTCAAAAATTTTAATTTCGCTTTGGCTAAGATATTATGGCGATTCAAACTTCGTTTTTTTAAGGTTTTTTCAACACATACCCACTTTATTTGCCAATAACTTTTGATATTGTTATCAGATTTTAATTAAACTAGGCTCATATTTCAGCGAATGACCTTTACTTAAATATCCTTTTATTTAAATTTAATTATCAATTATGTCCTTGACCATAAATACTAAATTGTACTAATTGTACTAAAAAAATGTGAGTTGTTTTACAAAAAAAGTCTATTATTTTCCGATTCCCCCATGGGCCCCCTTTTTTGTTTTTCGTATTTTTGATGTCTACTATAATCTATATTTGAGAGAATGATAAAGAAAATAGAAGATATGTTTTTTAATATGTTTTTTTAAATACATGATTCAATTTTTTAAATGAAAAGAACATTAAACTAAAGGACATAAGTTGAAATATAAGCCTAGTTTTATAAAAATCTATTTTTTCAACCGCCATAAAATCTTAACCAAAGCAAAATTAACAATTTTGAAGAACTCCAAAAATTGTATAACTTAGAACAATGTGTATACAAAATTGGAGATGGTGAGGTTTAAATTCGTATTTTTCGATCGAAAAGTTTTGATTTCACCCTAAAGCTACGGTCACATTGATTAAACATTTAATCGAAATTATCAAATATTTGATCCTCGTAGTCTGACCACAAAATATTTTTGAGGTTCAAACAAGAAACATGTTGATTTGAACAAAACAAAATCATTTGCCAGCAAATAAAAATTTTCCTAATGTGACCACGCAAGAGCAAATATTTTATTAAATTTTGATCAAATAATTATTTAATCTTACAAAATTTTTGTAACATCAAACAGGGGCAAATAACAGCTGAGCATTTGTATTGTTTACTATTCAAACAGAAACAACAACATCAAATTTGAGAAACAACAACATCAATTTTGAGAAACAACAACATCAAATTTGAGAAACAACAACTCAAATATGAGAAACAAATTGCTAGATACACAATTTTGTTTTGAAAAAATTTGATCAAATATTTTTTGGGAAAATATTTAATCTTCAGTGTGACCATAAATAAAACCTGTTTTTTTGTTTATACTTTGAACGTATTTTTTCCGTATTTTATCAAATAAAAATCGTCAAATAAATGTGCAAGTGTGACCACAAATTTTTTATTATATTGTTTTGACAATATTTTACTCAAAATATTTGATTTAAATGTTTAATGAGTCTGACCGTACCTTAAATCACCTCAAAAAAATTTCGAAATTTTCGATAATTTTTTCTTAAGTCGTTACAAAATGTAATTAAGTTATTACCAAGATTTTTTAACTACACCCCTTCAGCCCAATTCAAAACGATCTTGGTGGTGGCCAAGTTGTCAAGTGAAACAACGTAAAAGTAAGATCTCTAAAAATTTGAAAAACCTCCTAATAAAAATAAGTCTACTTTTACATTAGTCAGGTTTGGCTAATCAAGTCTTTAATTTGTATGAGAAAAAACTGACAGATTTAAAATTGAGCAAACCTGACCGTACCATCAAGTTTGCGAAAATTTTGAAAATTTGTATGAAATTTAAGTAAAATAAAATGAAAACTGATGAAGAAAATGTTTGTGTGTGAATGTAAATGCAAGTTTAAAAGAAATTTAAAGAATAACTGATCAAGTAAACCTGATTCGTGTGAAACCGGGACTAATTCTTTAAATATGTTGTATTAATTTAAAAAAAACAAAATATAAAGACACTTAAACTTCAATGACACCAAACGCAAAGACATAAAACTTCACGCATTGTTAGAACAACAAAAAATGATTTTAATCATAATAAAAATATGATATAATTACCAGCAAAAGTGTAAGAACCCGGTAGGTCTAAATGGTAGAAGCGTCCCTGAACTAGCAACAATATATGTTTTTAGAGAAAGATAATAGACCATAAGTATGGCCTTTAATCAAGTTTTATATAAATGAAAATGATAGACTATCCACCTTTAAAACTTAAAATAACTGGACATTTAACCGTTTTTAAAGATGATACTTCAAATTGGAACTACTGGGAGTGCTTACATCTGTACAAATAAATTAAGCTTTAAAGTTATGGCACGCGTGCAACAAAAGTTTTACTTGCGTGTGGCAATAAAATTAAATATGTTATATTTTTTGTTCTAAATTAACACTTTTTAAACGTTAGTATGAATGGACAAGAAAAAATAAAATTCTTTAAATAAACTTACCAATTGTTAAAGTTTATTTTAAATTTAATTGTTTTAATCACAGCGAAGGAACACTTGTTGAAGGTTTGAGTAGAGTTTAGGAACTAATCACTTTTCAGTCATGAAACTCTCTTTTATAAAGACAAAATGTTTGTGATTTTTGTTTTCGGAAATTCAACATAATGTTTGTCATATCGAAATTTGTCATGTTGGGTTGAAATGTGTATTAGAAAAATATGCACTCGAAATTAAAAACAAAAATATACATTCAGGTAAATTGAATGCAAAAAAAAACAAAATAAACATAAACACGATAAACAAACAATAACAAATATCATAAAATCCCAATTAGAGAAGGTAATCCTGTCATAAAAACAGGACGACAGTCAGTAGGTATTTATGTAAATTATAGCAGGATAAGAAAAACATTTAAATGTTCATTATTAGCAATAAGTTAAATTGATAATATATTATTAGTCGAACATAGTTAGAGTTTTTAATTAAATACATATCAATCAATAAATTAAACAAGTAAGAGTGCTATATTCGGCTTTGCCGAACCTTAAATACCCTTCACCAATGGTGTTACAAAAGTAAAGTACAGAAATGAAAGAGTTTTTGGTCAATTACAAAACAATATTTAAACAAAAAAAATATATATACCAGATTTTAGAAAATACTCTAACGCATCATGGTATTAAATTTCATCAAAATCGGTCTATAAACACCAGAGATATGGCCAAAATTCAAAATTCGATGAGAATTTAAAAAAAAAAAATCTAAAAAACTGTATTTTTCCAAAAAAAAAAATAAATTTCGTCAAAAAACTGTGTTTTTTAAAAAAAGTTTTTTTTGAACTGTATATCAAATTTTAGGAAATCATTTAACGCAGCTCACTATTAAATTTCATCAAAATCGGTAGATCAATAACCGAGATATCGCCAAAGCAAAGAACATCGATGTACACAAATTGACAAATTTTTTAAAAAGAAAAAAATTTCAAAAAACAGTATTTTTATAAAAAATTTTTGAATTTTATATCACATTTTAGGACATACCATAAGGCAACATGCTATTAAGTTTTATCAAAATCGGTCTATAAACACTAGAGATATCGCCAAAATTCAAAATTTGATGAGAATTTAAAAAAAAAATAAAAAAAAACTTTTTAAAATTCGTCATCGAAGTTTAGTATTTTAGCGATATCTCGGATGTTTATGGATTTTAATGAAATTCAATAGCGTAGGGAAATTTCCTAAAATCTGGTGTATAACTCGTCTGGGTACACCCACCAGGAGCTCCACAAACTTGATTTCAACAGACAGACGGACATGACTAAATCGACTCTCACGGCGATTCTGAGTCTAACTCTAAGACGAATAATGATAATTACAAAACAATAATGAATAATTGCAAACTTAATGACAAACATGAATGAATGAATGACAAAAAAAAGTTAAGATGAATAAAGTACAATCTACCCAATGCGAAATAATGGATCCATAGTCACATATCGATGCATACATTTTTGTTTATAACGACAGATCACCTTCAAACACTGCTCCGAACATTGAGGAATTTTCTTTAACTTAACTACCAGATTTAGCTATTTATAATTTATTTTAAAGAATTGTAAGTTAAATTAACTTCTAAATATTGTTACTTCCATAAATTTTTCTTAAATTAAACACATTTTCAAAGGCCCTAATTCGCATATTTGAAACTTTACAGGAGAAGGTAAAAACAGATTTCAGAGCATAAATATCACTTAGGGTTTTTTTCTGTAGTGATCGAAATAAATTATATTAAGGAAAGCTTACGATAGTGAAAGTTTTTTGTAGGATAGCTCTCGATAGCGAATGTATTCTTTAGGAAATCTTTTGATAGCGAATGTTTTCTACAGGAGATATTTCGATATTAAAAGTTTTCTATAGAAAATCTTTCGATACAAAAGGTGTCTTTCTATAGGAAAGCTTTTGATATTGAAAGTTTGACTCCGAATGGTTGTTTTTGAAAACGGTGCATCATATTTGAATTATTTTTCTTAAAATATAATTTTTTTTATTGTTAGGTAAGAAAAATTTTAAGAAACAAAGAAAATTTACTTATGTATATGAATATTATTGAACTCTTAATCTTGACATTTTTTAAGCAAGGTTTTATGGTCAAATATGGATCAATTTTAAAAAATCCGAATGAAATAAGGAATTTCTTTGAAATGCAATGCCATTCCATTAAAATATCTTAAACATTTATTTTTTTAATGTTTGAAAAAAAAATTGAAATAAGGTTTGATATCAAATTTATATAACACCATTTTTCAAATTATTCTCAAATCATCTTAGGGTTTGATAATGATTTGAGAATAACCTTTATTCTCAATTTGAGAAACTATCATTTTTCAAACGTTTATTCTCAAATGAACCCTCATTTGAAAATTAATGTAAATCTCAAACATCTGTTTAGGTTTGAAAAAAGTTCGAAAAAAACGTTTGATATCAAATTTAAAAGTCATCATATTTCAAACGTTTGACACTGTTCTTACTGGGATATTCAAAGTTTTATGAAGAAAATCGATCATGTTTTCTATAGAAAATCTTTCAATTTCCAAAGTTTATTAAAGAAAGCCTTTCCACATTGATTTATATCGTAAATATTTAGATATTGGCAGTTTTACATTAGAAAGCTCTTGATATGAAATGTTTTTAGTAAATTTGGATATAAATATTTTGACGACAAAAGTTTTATGTAAGACATCTTTCGATATCGAAAGATTTCTATAGAAAATCTCTCAATATAAAAAGTTTATTATAGGAAACCTTTCGACATCGGAAATCTTATATACAAGTATTTAGGGGTGTCATAGAAACCAATTTCATTGGTATTGGTTTTAAAAACGACAAAAAAATTAAATTGGTGTCATGAATTCCAATATTAATGTTCGAGCTACATTTTCTATTGGTTTTATGTGTCACAGAAAATAATATTATAGGTTTAGTATTGGAAATAAACCAAGCAACTTACAGTTAAGAGATTTCATTTCAATATTGGTATATCTATTTAAAACAAGGGCGTTACTGGCCAGCTGGTGACTTTTTTGATTTAAAGATCCACTTGTGGGGGATAAAAAAGGGTAAATTCAGTAACGATATGATTCCCAAACTAAAAACAATAGAACTAAAATTTAAATCGAGTTTGGATCAGTTACAAAAATAACAGTACAAGTGGTAAGTAATTTTCGAAAAAAAAAGGGTAGAAAAAGAGAAAAATTATTTTTGGTACTTTTGAGCTTTAACTTTAAAATAAAAAGAGATGGGTGAAAAGTTTACGTAGAATTTTTTTATCATGTAATAAGATAAAAGCAAGTTTTGGTACTTTTTTGTGTCTTTGGAATCAATGAACCTTATCGACAAACATAAAAAAATTTCAAAAATGGTGAAAATTGTAAGGCTAGAATATTATTTGTGTAAAGGTACTGGCGAAGCATATCAATTTAACGGATATCCCATGTAAGTGACAATCGACTTTTGATAGGCTGTGGTTTGTTTCTTGGTGTAGGTAGATTAAATTTTTTTCAGTCCGCAGTACGGTCATTCCATTATATTGGGGTATACAAGTTTCATTTGTCCAAATAGCAGCGTTTTTTTAGTACCTGGTTGACCGAACCTTGCTCGGAGCTTTATGATAAGCATTTTGAGGAAAATTTTAAAGTTTGTATATATTTTATATTATAAAGTGCTAAAATAAATTTAGAGGAAAGACATTGTACAAATATTCAGTTAATTTTGAATTATTTCATTTATTTTGTCCGAAAAACACATAGTTGGCATAGTTTATAGTTTAACTCATTTTGAATAATTTTGGAAATTATTCATATCAACAGAAACCTCCGTCGACTCATGCGCAACAACTTTTCTAAAGATTATAGTCTGATCAAATGCACAGTTTACGATTTAATTCATTTTGAGTAGTTTGCAGTGGCGCCACCTGAAGTTGTTCATACCATATAAGAAACCTTTGTCTGCTTATTCGTAACAACTTTGCTTATGATTATAACATGATCAAATGCACAGTTTACGATTTAATTCACTTTGAGTAATTTTCTGTGACGCCACCTGTCGGACTTTGCTCATTCCAATTCATAAACCTTCTTCGGATTATCCGTAACAACTTTGCTGACGATTATAGCATTATTAAATGTACAGCATACGATTAAATTGACTTCGAGTAAATTGCAGTATAGGTCGAAGAAGAAGGGACTTTTGGAACCTTTGCCTGTAAGAGGGTAAAAACGGGTAAAAAGGGGAAAAAATCGAAAACGCTATATCTCCTTAAGTAATAGGTATAGAAACAAAATTAAAATTACATTTTAAACAGCTATGAAAATAAGCGGACAGGTGTTTGGTACTTTTTTGAAACTATGTCCGATAGGGGGTAAAAAAGGGTGAAAATAGTTTTTTTGGCACCTTTTTAACCCACTCTTATATTTTAAACTAAAGAATATAGAAATAAACTTGGTACTGCAATCAATAGATGTAAAAGAAACATGAAACACATATTTGGTACTTTTTTGATTTTGGAGCCAAAATGGGTAAAAAGGGATAAAATATGAATAGGAACATTATACATTATGTTAAATGCGTTTTAAAAAAATGTACCGAATTCAATTGGCACCAAAAAAGTACCAAATATGCATATGGAACTTTTAGAAATTAGGGAATAAAAAGGGGGAAACATTAGTATTATTTTAAACAAATGAATGTTTGTCTGTATGTATGTTCTTTATAGAATAGTAAATTGTGAATTTGATCATGTTATGCTCTTTAGCGAAGATGTTGCGGATAAGCCGGCGAAGGTTTTTAAGTTGATAAGACTAATTTCCGACAGATGGCGCCACGGAAAATTACTAAAAATTAATTAAATCATAAACTGTACATTTGATCATGCTATGATCTTTAGCAAAGTTGTAGCGCATGAGCCGACGAAGGCTTTTTAGTCGGTATGAATAATTTCCGACAGGTGGCGCTACAGAAACTTACTCAAAGTCAATTTAATCGTAATCTGTACATTTAATCATGCTACAATCTTTAGCAAAGTTGTTGCACATGAGCCGACGAAGGTTTTTTAATTGGTATGAAGAAATTTCGACAGGTGGCGCCACTGCAATTTACTCGAAGTCAATTTAATCGTATGCTGTACATTTAATCATGCTATAATCGTCAGCAAAGTTGTTACGGATAATCCGAAGAGGTTTATGAATTGGAATGAGCAAAGTCCGACAGGTGGCGCCACAGAAAATTACTCAAAGTGAATTAAATCGTAAACTGTGCATTTGATCATGTTATAATCATAAGCAAAGTTGTTATGAATAAGCAGACAAAGGTTTCTTATATGGTATGAACAACTTCAGGTGGCGCCACTGCAAACTACTCAAAATGAATTAAATCGTAAACTGTGCATTTGATCAGACTATAATCTTTAGAAAAGTTGTTGCGCATGAGTCGACGGAGGTTTCTGTGGATATGAATAATTTCCAAAATTATTCAAAATGAGTTAAACTATAAACTATGCCAACGGACAAAATAAATCAAATAATTCAAAATTAACTGAATATTTGTACAATGTCTTTCCTCTAAATTTATTTTAGCACTTTATAATATAAAATATATACAAACTTTAAAATTTTCCTCAAAATGCTTATCATAAAGCTCCGAGCAAGGCTCGGTCAACCAGGTACTAAAAAAACGCTGCTATTTGGACAAATGAAACTTGTATACCCCAATATAATGGAATGACCGTACTGCGGACTGAAAAAAATTTAATCTACCTACACCAAGAAACAAACCACAGCCTATTAAAAGTCGATTGTCACTTACATGGGATATCCGTTAAATTGATATGCTTCGCCAGTACCTTTACACAAATAATATTCTAGCCTTACAATTTTCACCATTTTTGAAATTTTTTTATGTTTGTCGATAAGGTTCATTGATTCCAAAGACACAAAAAAGTACCAAAACTTGCTTTTATCTTATTACATGATAAAAAAAATTCTACGTAAACTTTTCACCCATCTCTTTTTATTTTAAAGTTAAAGCTCAAAAGTACCAAAAATAATTTTTCTCTTTTTCTATCCTTTTTTTTCGAAAATTACTTACCACTTGTACTGTTATTTTTGTAACTGATCCAAACTCGATTTAAATTTTAGTTCTATTGTTTTTAGTTTGGGAATCATATCGTTACTGAATTTACCCTTTTTTATCCCCCACAAGTGGATCTTTAAATCAAAAAAGTCACCAGCTGGCCAGTAACGCCCTTGTTTTAAATAGATATACCAATATTGAAATGAAATCTCTTAACTGTAAGTTGCTTGGTTTATTTCCAATAATAAACCTATAATATTATTTTCTGTGACACATAAAACCAATAGAAAATGTAGCTCGAACATTAATATTGGAATTCATGACACCAATTTAATTTTTTTTGTCGTTTTCAAAACCAATACCAATGAAATTGGTTTCTATGACACCCCTAAATACTTGTATATAAGATTTCCGATGTCGAAAGGTTTCCTATAATAAACTTTTTATATTGAGAGATTTTCTATAGAAATCTTTCGATATCGAAAGATGTCTTACATAAAACTTTTGTCATCAAAATATTTATATCCAAATTTACTAAAAACATTTCATCCAAATTTACTAAAAACATTTCATATCAAGAGCTTTCTAATGTAAAACTGCCAATATCTAAATATTTACGATATAAATCAATGTGGAAAGGCTTTCTTCAATAAACTTTGGAAATTGAAAGATTTTCTATAGAAAACATAAGCGATTTTCTTCATAAAACTTTGAATATCCCAGTAAGAACAGTGTCAAACGTTTGAAATATGATGACTTTTAAATTTGATATCAAACGTTTTTTTCGAACTTTTTTCAAACCTAAACAGATGTTTGAGATTTACATTAATTTTCAAATGAGGGTTCATTTGAGAACAAACGTTTGAAAAATGATAGTTTCTCAAATTGAGAATAAAGGTTATTCTCAAATCATTATCAAACCCTAAGATGATTTGAGAATAATTTGAAAAATGGTGTTATATAAATTTGATATCAAACCTTATTTCAATTTTTTTTCAAACATTAAAAAAATAAATGTTTAAGATATTTTAATGGAATGGCATTGCATTTCAAAGAAATTCCTTATTTCATTCGGATTTTTTAAAATTGATCCATATTTGACCATAAAACCTTGCTTAAAAAATGTCAAGATTAAGAGTTCAATAATATTCATATGCATAAGTAAATTTTCTTTGTTTGTTAAAATTTTTCTTACCTAACAATAAAAAAAATTATATTTTAAGAAAAATAATTCAAATATGATGCACCGTTTTCAAAAACAAAATAAGCAAACTCAAAAATATCAAAAATACAACGCCACTTTATTTATGTTCCACATGTAGATGATATCCACATTTGAAAAACCTTTGAGAATGAGGTTTGATAATGATTTGAGAATAAAGGCATTTCTCAATTTGAGAATAAAGTTCCCTTTTTGTTGAGAACGCTATTATTCTTAAAGCAAAGGTTCCAAAAGTCCCTTCTTCTTCGACGTATACATCAAAAAAGATACCCACTGTCCAAATTTTATCAAAATCGTTAGAGCCGTTTTCGAGATAGTCATTCTATATATATATATATATATATATATATATATATATATATATATATATATATATATATATATATATATATATATATATATATATATATATATATATATATATATATATAAATACATACAATTATTGCTCCTTTAAGAATATAAGATACCTATACCACAAACATCGCAAAAAACTGAAAATTTTTCTTCAAATAATTTTTTCTAATAATTTTTATTTTATTTTTTATTTTATTTTTGATGTTGCACAAAAAATTTAAATGAAATAATTAACAATTGATTCGAACATTTTGTTTGATTTCAAACCAATAAGTACAAAATCGACTTGGTTTCATAACACCAAATAATGCAAGTATTGGTTTTCAAAACCGAGAAATTTAAAAACCGACTTGGTTTCTATGACACCCCTGGTAAAATCGATTGGAGTTCCAGTGCGGTGGGAATGCAAAAGTTAATATTGTTGGGAATGACGATAAGTTTATAAAGAATAATATAATACCCTATTGCTAAAGGAGACCTATCACCAGTAGTACTTAACCTGATAACTCAGTTAATTGCTACATTTTGAGCCATTAGCTAAGCCGGAAGCCAGTTAAGAATATTGTGTCTTGAAAGGCGTAGTCCTAATGACACGCCTTCCCAACAAAACGTTGTTTATACTAAAAAATGTCAAACTCAAGTGTTGTCAGTTCTCGATATATAAATAGTATTCCTCGTAAAACAACCTGACAAAATTATTAATAGTTTTACAAATAAATAACATTAATATTTGTTTAAAATTGATAAAGACTCCCCTTTTTTCACATACATTTTACAAACACAACAAACTGACAAACATACAATTCACATCCAAAATTATAATATATGAAAAAATACTTTGTAAATACAGGAAACTTGTATTTAAATATTTGTATAAATTCATTTAATGACAGTAGATAAATATGTTTGTAATACGAAAATGTTGGCAAACTAATGAATGAAGGATTGGTGACACACATTAATGTTCCAGTAAAATGAGTAATAATGCATTTTTGTTTCATTTGAAATGACATTATTATATTTTTAGGGGAGAATTAGGTTGGTCATTCAGAAAAAAAATCCATAAATAGGATTTAACTTGTGTTCTGCCGTTTATTGAACTATAAAGGTGTGTATTCAAAAAAAAGATACAAAATTTTTATCGTCTATTTGCTACATACAAAAAAAAGTAATTACCAAATAAAAACATTAGCCAAGCCTATATTATTAATGTGGTATTTGACTCATAACTAAATAAAACATTTTGAATATTATGCGAAATTTAAATGTGAGTCGATTTCGGGTATTTTACCTCATAAGCTGATCTATAAGTATAGGGGGTATATTAGGTTTATGCTGATATTTGTAAAGCATACAAATGTTTTATTACAGTGATATTCACTATTTAGGGTAGTGATCGAATTGGAATTACTTTTTGAGTTTTTTTTTAATAATGTTCTTCAAAGGAAGAAGTTTTGTTGGAATCATACCATACTTGAACATACCTTCAACGTAACACCTACTCTCCAAAGTTAAGGAGGTTGGGTAAGGTTAGAAAAGTTGTATCAATTCCGCATTCTAATTTTGTGATTTTTCCTTTTATATTTTTTATATTAGCCAATTGAGTCCTGAGCTTAATGTGGCAACTCTGCCAACTATTTTTTTGTTCTGTTCTCTTATGATTTATGTGGGGTTTATATATCTCAAGCGGCTGACGATTGAGTGAAATTTATATGTGTTTTGTTATTGTAACAAAAACAAAATACATGTGAATTTCTCTCAATCGTCAGTCGCTTGAGTTATATAAACCCCACATAAATCATAAGAGAACAGAACAAAAAAAATAGTCGGCAGAGTTGCCGTTTTTTATACTTTTAACTAAAGAGTTATTTTTTTCAATGTGTAGTTTAAACGTTTTAAAAAGAAAAAGCTTTCTATTCCATTTTTTTAATAATTTTATCAAAAATTTTTCTTTAAAAAATTTTTTATCAAAAAGTTTTCTATAGAAAATGTTTAAATATCATAAAAATTATTAAAAATAAAAATAAAAATTTATGATATGAACCTGAGCCCGGATTCGAACCCACAACCTGTTAACAAAAAATCTTGGTTCAACTAAAAATTAATTTCTTTCAATTAAATTGCATGGGCACCGCGATTTACATGTTTTCACTAACTCTTTCAAGTTGATACTAAATTCAAATTTGCATTAACGTAAAAGAATAAACAAAAACTTGTCAAAACAAAAATCTTTGTCTTCATTACCAGCTGACAGTTGGTTAAAGTACAAAGTAAATGTAGATTAATAAAGGATAGGAATACAAAACATAAAGGAAAAAACTGTGGTGGATTAGTTCGTCTAACTGAATCGATCATATGGTCATAGGTGAAATAGAAATGAGTGTTAACATAATTCTCGTTTTCCATTTCGCTTAAGAATTCAGTTAAATAGATGATCTTAACTACTAGCATCTAACAGTTGGTGACACAGTGTACTCATAAAGTCCGTAGCGGGACAGAAAATGCATCATTCCACACTGCTAAGTGTCACATAGTTTTTTTCAGTATTCCTAAAAATTATTAATCTAATTTAAAAATCATAAAAATTATTAAAAATAAAAATTTATGATATGAACCTGAGCCCGGATTCGAACCCACAACCTCTTAACAGAAAATGTTTTTATCATAAATTTATCTATAGAATTTTTTTATCAAAAATACAGTAATTTTTTTTTTTTTTATCAAAAATGTTTCTATAGAAAATTTTTATATCAAAAATGTTTCTATAGAAAATTTTTCTATCAAAAATGTTTCTATAGAAAATTTTTCTATAGAAATTTTTTTTTCAAAAATTTTTCTAATTTTCCATCAAATATTTTCCTATAGAAAATCTTTTTATCAGAAATGTTTCTATAGAAAAATTTGTGATAAAAAAATTTTCCATAGAATAATATTACATCCCGACTATTTTGTTATTTTTTGAAAATTTTTTTATCATAAATTTATCTATAGAATTTCTTTTATCAAAAATACAGTAATTTTTTTTATCAAAAATGTTTCTATAGAAAATTTTTTTATCAACAATTTTTCAATAGAAAATTCTTTCAACAAACATTTTTCTATAGAATTTTTTTTTATCAAAATTTTTTTTAGAAAATTTTTTTATTGCAAAATTTTTTTTTCAAAAATTTGTCTAATTTTTCATCAAATATTTTTCTAAAGAAAATCTGTTTATCAAAAATGTTTCTATAGAAAAATTTGTGAGAAATTTTCCATAGAAGATTTAAAAATTTTTGAATATAAAAATATTTTTATCAAACATTTTTACAGAAAAATATTTTTATTGAAAAATTTTCCAAAGAAAAATATTTTTATTAAAAACTTTTCAATAAAAAATATTTGGATCGAAAATGTCTAAAAAATATAAGAATTTATTTCTGTTTTGAAAAATATTCCCAAAATTTACGAAAATATTCCCAATGTTTAGAAAAATAATAGTGTCGTGGCAACAATGTTTTAGAATTTATTTCTTTGTTCTCTCGAACTATGTATTTTGTTGCTATAAATTGGATTTTGATTTGAACAAAGCGGCACCAACCAACTCTGTTAACATCCAAATTCCAACTAAATGATTTTAACACTCACTTTAATGAGTTTTATCAATGATCGTGGTATTTATTTGGCTCAAATTTAGGCCACAATCCAATCTTGGATGACAATATAATATTTTGTTATTCTTAGGTTGACCCCTACTTTCATTGAGGTATTTTCCGTATTTTCATTAGGACGGCCCAAATGGAACAAAAATTTTAAATTTTAATTTTTGAAGTTAAATATCTTTTAAACCATAAGAGATAAGATACGCATGTCGCAAATGCTTTTTGTAGATCTTGACCTACGTATTTGTTATATAGTATGATTCTTCAAATCGGTTAGGAAATGACAATTATATATCGTTTTTAGTGATTTATGAGTCTGAGGTGCCCTACTTTGGGGGCCGATTGTGCCCCCATTTTGAGTATTTTAATTAAAATGAAACAAGTGTTCCGGGAGGGTGAAATAGTATATATAAAAAAAAGGAAACACTTGTACGATTTTTGTTCCTTTTCTGTCCTTCTAAAGTTATACACTATTAAACTTCAAATTTTTCAAGTATATAGTGTTTTCAAATTTATTGCATAACTCCCTAACTACAAATTATACAGGGTGCGCAAATACCATTTGTTAAAAACAACAGTCCACCCAATATAACAAAAAAAACGCAGTCCATTATCAGTAATAGTTTTCAAGAAATCGTAATTAATATAAGATCAAATATTAGAATTTTTTATATTTCTAAATTAACTTAAATTCTTTGCATTTAACAGCTTGCCACGCCTCCTGCTGTGAATATTTTGACAACATTTTTTAGCTACCTTAGTTTTGATCTGTTTGCTTTCTGATGGCACACAGTGAACGGTCCCCATAGTAAAATTGGAAAAAAGTTCAAGGAGTTATGGTAGCTTAATAAAATTGTTTGCACATATCTCTTTTAGCCTACTATTTTCAAAAATGAATTAACATTTTTATACCCTTCACCACCATAGGTGGAAAGGGTATTATAAGTTTGTACTGATGTATGTAACGCATGGAAATATTTGTCTTAGACCCACCTTTTAGTATACCAATAGGCTTAGAATCACTTTCTGAGTCGATTTAGCGATGTCCGTCCGTCCGTCCGTCTGGCTGACTGGACCCCCATGTAAACCTTGTAATCAAACTACAGGTCGCAATTCTAAAGATAATTTAATGAAATTCGGCACAGATCATTTTTTTGATAATGGGACCATGGCTATTGAAATTCGTCAAAATCGGTCCATTATTTATGGTACCTCCCATAGGTCCCACTTCCCGGAATTGATATATTGGCCACAAATAATGGGTGTTTTTTTTAGAGGTATAGAACTTCGAATTGAAATAAAACACAAGAAAATCGTTTTAATGTCCATCAATTTGGCTTTATTGGAAGGATAATTTTATGCCATTAATGTTTAAATATGATTTCGGGCATGTGGCCGCCGCGGCTGGCTCGAATAAAGCCAATTCTACAGGTCCAATTTTAACTACTTTTTCGAGCATATGGGGCCGTATGTTGGCAGTAACGCCACGAATGTTGGCTTCCAAGTCCCCTAACGTTTCTGGTTTGTTGGCGTAGACGAGCGACTTCACATATCCCCAAAGAAAATAATCCAGTGGTGTCAAATCGCACGATTTTGGTGGCCAATTGACAGGTCCATTCCGCGAAATTATGCGCTCATCGAATGTTTCCTTCAATAAATCAATTGTGACGTGCGCTGTGTGGCATGTAGCGCCGTCTTGTTGGAACCACAACTCATCCACATTCATGCCATCCAATTGGGGAACAAAATAGTCGGTTATCATGGCTCTATACCGGTCTCCATTTATGGTAACTGACTCTCCAGCATTATTTCCGAAGAAGTATGGCCCAATGACTCCACCAGCCCATAGAGCACACCAAACAGTCAGTTTTTGTGGATGTAATGGCGTCTTAAGGGTCTCATGTGGATTCTCTTCACTCCAAATGCGGCAATTTTGCTTGTTGACGTAGCCATTCAACCAAAAATGAGCCTTATCACTGAACAAAATTTTGCGATGAAAATCAGCATCGAGATCAATCTCATTTTCGGCCCATACACCAAAATCACGATGCATTGCATGGTCTCGCGGCTTTAATTCTTGCACAAGCTGGATCTTGTAAAGTCGCAAGCCAAGATCTTTGCGCAAAATCTTCCATAAAGTTGATGGACAAAGCTCCAATTGCTGTGCACGGTGGCGAATCGATTCATTCGGGTCCTCTTCAACACTTTGCTCTACAGCGGCAATTGTTTCTTCGGTGCGCACTGTTCGACGTCGCTGCGGATGCGTATTATCACATAGAGTAAAAGTAGTGCGAAAACGATCCATGGTTAACCGAATTAATTGCTCTGATGGACGATTATGTCGACCATAAAATGGACGGAGCTTGCGGTAAACTTCGCGAACTGAACCATTATTTTCAAAATAAATTTGCACGATTTGCAAGCGTTGTTCTTTTGTCAACCTGTTCATGATGAAATGGCAAACCAAACTAAATATTAATCACTTGACAGCTGACAAAATGGCCGCCAGTTAAAAAAGTGATGCCAACTTAAAGTTCTATACCTCAATAAAAAACACCCGATATCAATATTTTTTCATGAAATTTAAATCAAATACTGCTTATGTCAACTAAAATCACTGTATCAAATTTCGTTAAAATCGGTCCACATTTGACCATAGCTCCCATACAAACTTTTCTTTAAAAACGCACTAAATGAGACAAAAATCACTAAAAAGCTCGTAAATCTGAAGATAATGGGAATTTTAAGTTTATTTTTAACATACATAATTTTTGTAACAACTGTAATCAATTTTCAGATAATCGAGATAATCGGTCCACATTTGACTCTAGCTCTCATATAAGTCCAAATGTCGGAAGCAGCTTAAATATATAAGTTTTGAGAAAATGTTTGTATGATGGCAAAATTTAGCAAATATTTGTCTTTATACAGAAAAAATAACACTTTTGACCTTAGTGGTAAGGGGTATCGTATGGTCGGGCTTTCCCCATTTCAGTAATAATTATTTTTTTTTTTTTTGAATTTCAATCTATCATTTCATGTACAAAATGATAAAGCGTCATAGTTTTTTTTTATAAAATATAACCAATCTCTAATTATTTAGGGTTGCCATATACCTTTTTAGAATATAACATTATTTTAAACATTTTAGGATTTTTATTGCTTTAAGTATTGAAAATACTCATAACCATTGGTATTCAGACAACATTGGTATTCATTACCGTGCATTGCCTTCCATTATCATATATTTTCAAATATTAAAAATATTAACTGATAATTTTGATAAAAATATCAAATATGGATGATTTTCAAAATCATTATATTTCAAAAGTTGGCATAGAAAACACCTAAACTTTTTTACAAATATTTTAGTATATAAAGAGTGCTCTAAATAAAATTTGTAGTTGGATTTTCTTAAATAAAAATCAAACCTTTTAATATAAAAACTCTACAAAATACGCAAATATAATGACATATTATACAAAATCATTTAGCATTAAAATGTTTACTTAGTACTCGGGTTTTGCAAAATTATCGACTTTTTTCGGAAACCCTCCCATTAAAGATTTTACAGTTGCTTCTGATACCTTTTTGGAGCATGTGTTCCACCTGCGCTTAAAATCGGACATGTTCTTGGAAATCTTTCCTGTGTTCTTCAATTCCTTTTTTACCAGAGCCCAATACCTTTCCACAGGCCGAAGTTCTGGACAGTTAGGTGGATTTGCCTCTCGTGGTACAAAAATGACATTATTCTTTGAGTACCACTCAAGTGCCTTTTTTCCATAATGGCATGATGCCAAATCGGGCCAAAAAAATGTAGTCACTCTGTGCTCTCTTAAAAAGGCTAACAACCGTTTTTGTAGGCACTCCTTTATATAAATTTCTGTGTTTATTGTGAAAGATTCCACAAATACTTTACTTCTTTTGCCACAACTGTAAATAGCTTGCCACACGAGAAACTTCTTAGGGAATTTTGTTTGTTTTTTTGTGCGAAACTCTTGCCGAACATTGCCCCGTTTATCAGCAACATAAAAATCTTGACCAGGAAGTTGAGAAAAGGCTTCCAGTAAGTATGTTTCATCATCCATCACACAACAGGTGTATTTTTTATAAAATCAGACTTCAATTTTTTCGCTCTTTTTTTTGCTTCTAAGTTCTTTATAGCATTGCGATCTGGAACCTTTTGGACTTTGTATGTCTTCAGTCCAGCATAAGTACGAGCTGCTTTTCTTAAAGAAGTGTTAGGCGCTCTTCGAAAGAGTCGCTCGACTTCTTTTGCCTTACCAATATCTGTAGGACCTTTTTTCCTCCCTGATCCTGGTTTTCTTTCAATGCTCAGGTTTTCCTTATACCGTCTGATGGCATTAGAAACCGTTCGAGGGTCAACTTTAAAATTTTTAGCTATTTTTTTAAAAGTCCATGACGGATTTTTTTGAAAAGTTTTAATTATATTTTCACGAACTTTTTTTTCGCAGTCCATTTTGATTGAAATAACTATTGAAAATTAATAATTTCTAAAATAATAGTATCTGACATATCTATAGAAACTAACTTGATCAAAAAATAAATTATTTCTTGCACTATGGATAAATTTTGTCTAAAATAGTAAATGCATATTTTTTTTAGAACACTCTTTATAACAGAAAATAAGATTATTGATTCATAAAAGTAGCTTTTTTGGTCTGCCTATATTTTCGGGTCCATCGAAGCTGACTATATTTTTTTTTTTTTGAAAAGTACATTTTTTGGCGAAAAACTTCACAATTTTTTTTTCCAGTGTTGTTATAAATATTTGAATTTTAGGATTTTTGTATTCTTTCTGTTACATTTCTGAATAAAACAAATATATGTATTTTTGTTAAAAAATTGATTTGTGATAATTATTTTTCTTAAGCCATTTTTTGTTACTTAAGAATTATGAAAAAATTATCAAAATAGCTCTTTATAGGAGCTACGCAGATAACGTAGCTCTTTATAGGAGCTACGCAGATAACGTAGCTCTTTATAGGAGCTACGCAGATAACGTAGCTCTTTATAGGAACTACGCAGATAACGTAGCTCTTTATAGGAGCTACGCAGATAACGTAGCTCTTTATAGGAGCTACGCAGATAACGTAGCTCTTTATAGGAGCTACGCAGATAAAAAACCACCTCTGAAATCGTGTGAGTTTCAGCTTTCATGCCATATATATTTTACTAATAAAATCGAAAGTTTTTTTCGATTTTTTTCCACTATTCAGTTTTAAGAATCTATATCAAAAAAACATATAAATTTCGCCCAATGAAAATTGGGCGAAAATTGGCAACCAATTTTTTTTTTCTATTTCAGAACAAAAATTAATTTTGATGTCAAATTTGTTAACAAATAATAAAACGTTTAATGCTTTGAAAATAAAATTGTATGAACTCCATGAAAAGCCATTTTCGATTATAAATCTTAATTTTTTTGTCTAATCTCGTATTTCATATTACAAAAATTTCTAAATAAATTCCTCGTGAGCTCATTATGGTTTTTAACACCAACAGGGAGGGATTTTTAATTGTATTAAAATCAAATAATACTAAAAATACAAAGATGTACAGAAATACATCTGGAGCAAAAAAAAAATACAATGAGAAAATCATACAATTTTAAATCACTACAAATACTTGAATATACCAGGGATGGGCACTCATGAGGTCAATGAGAGTCATTTACCAAAAAAAAAACATATTTTTAGAGTGTTAAAAGTTGGATAAGAACATGGTGATTGATAATCCAAAAGGGAAATCAAACAAATTAAGAAACATTAATCATGGGTTTTAAAATTTTAACGACTCTTAAACATTATGAAACACGATTTGTTCAATTAAAATCAGTTACTAGATTTTTGGTTGACAAAATAATACTATTTAATTGAAAAAATATTAAAAAATAAAGAAATGTATACGAATTGAAAATAGAAAGTGTGTTATTCCGGTATGTAATGGAAATCGATCGTTTTCAAATCGATCTATTTCATTTGAGATAATTTTCGTCTATTTCCCCAAAACATTAATTCAAAAATTAGGATTTATCAGGCTTGAGGCTTGAGTTCATTTCTTAATTTTCAAATTATTAATTTGAAAATTTTAAAGTAATAATGTAGAGAAAAACTGAAAAAATTATTTTTTGAACGCGCCACAAGTGGATTGCAATTTCTGTTCCGCCACAAGACGTCATCAGCACTTAACGACCTCGACCACAGTCGAGTTGTCAAATTGCGGAGATAATCATCAATTGAACTCAGTGAGTTTGATCGAACATCACTACGTTTTCGTTTTGTTTTGCTCGATATTTTCACTTGCCGTTGGCATGTAGAGAAGAACAAGACTTTTTGGTTTGATGCAATTTTTATACCCTTCACCACCATAGGCGGAAAGGGTATATTGGGTTTGTGCTGATGTTTGTAACGCATAGAAATATTGGGCTGAGACCTACCTTTTAGTATACCAATCGACTTAGAATCACTTTCTGAGTTGTTTTAACGATGTCCGTCCGGCTGGCTGGCTGGTCGGTTATGCATGTAAGCTTGTTATCACTCTACAGGTCGTAGCTTTAAAGATAATTTAATGAAATTTGGCACAGGTTCATGTCCAAGGATGATCCCTATACATTTTGGGCGAAATCGGATTACTATTTCGGGTACCTCCCATAGGGATGCCTTCCCGGAATAGAGTTTTTAGTCCTTTACAGCCACAAATTTAGTTATATTTTAATAATATTCAGCACAAATATTGCTTATCAGAACCTTAATCAGTGTTCCTAATTTTGTAAAAATCGGTCCATATTTGACCATACCTCCCAGACAAGATACATTCTCACATACACATAACAGCACAAAAACGTTAATAACTCTAAAGATAAATGCATTTGATTACTTAAACTTTGCACAGACAATTATTTTGTAAATATAAACCAATAATCAAAATTTGGTAACAATCGGTCCAAAATTGACCCTTACTCCCATATCAGGCCCTTAGCCGGAAGATATAAATCTCGAAATTTTGAAAAAAATAATAAAATAAATATGTATGTTTATCTCTAAGACTTAAGGAAAACTTGTTTAATTGTTGTTCCATATTTGACCTTAGTAGTGAAGGGTATTTTATAGTCGGGCTTGACTGACTATAGCTTTTCTTACTTGTTAGAATAGTAACAGTGTTCAGAAAAAAATTTAAATTTGGGCTTTTATCCTTTTGAATTATATCTTAACTTTCATTTTGTTTGAATTTTTTGTGGAAATGGGGAAAATTATCTCAAAAATATAATCTAAAATTGATCAACTTGAAAACGATCGATTTCCATTACATACCGGATTATTCTGTTTTGCATAGGTACTATAATTCGTATTTATTTTAAAGCAAAAATTATAATTATTAATAATTTATTTTCGACCTGTCTAGAATTAAAGATACTTCCCCTAATGATGTTGACATAACAACTTCGGGATGTCGACGTAAATTGGTTTCCTTGTAATTAAAAATTATACTTTCTTAAATAGGACACAAAGACTTACGATTATTGTCAATAATAGTAAGTCATCTATTCTATAAATTTTTTCTTAAGAATCCCTATTTTCTTGTATTTCTGATATTTTCTGGTATCATGCTAATTACACTGTGCGCCAAAATAGGGGTCATCGATTTTTTCCCGAATGAGACCAAATGGAGATCATAGAAGACACTTAGAAAACAAAAGCCTAAATGGGTTTTAAAAAGTTAGCTCGTGTTTTAAAGTTACAGCTATTTGAAGTTTGGTTATTTGGGTATAAAATTTCCCATATAAGTTTCATGTAGAATAAATCAGTGAATAAATTTAACAGTTGAAACTGCATATTTTAGACTTAATAAAATTTTATAAATCACTTTTTATAATTTTTGTGAATTTTTATTATACTTTATTTCCCATTTTTACATATTTTTACTAAATTAAGTGAAATTTACAATATCGAGTATTTAACTTTTTGCTGAAATTAATTGTGGAGGGGTCTTATGTAGTCTCTTACTATTTAAAATTGATATACTCCAAATTTGCTAACCAGAATCGATTCTGAAGAAAAAATCCGCGTGAACTATATAAGTTTCAATGTAATTTTTCTCTTAGGAAACATTTTTTCATTTAAGTTATATTTTAAGGCCCTATGCTCCACTGGACAAGGATAACAGAAGAAGAACATAAAACTTCTTTCCTAATTCAAAGAAATATTTCTTAATAAAGAAATTTTTGAAAATTTAAAAAACTCCTATTTTTTACCCAATGTTTGAAATTTATTTCAATGTTCAGTTCTGGTTTCGACAAATCAATTTAGACAAAAGTTCGGCTCTATTTGATTTAGAAAGGCCAATTTAACTTTTTGTTGGCCGATATAGTTAAGATTTTACCAATTTATTGGAAATTCTTCCAATTTTTGGGAGAAAATGAGATAAAACTTAAAATTAAATTTATTAAAATTATAAAAATTAATAAATATGATTAAAATATGATTCCCTTTAAGGCCAATTTAACTTTATGTTGGCCGATATAGTTAAGATTTTACCAATTTATTGGAAATTCTTCCAAATTTTGGGAGAAAATGAGATAAAACTTAAAATTAAATTTATTAAAATTATAAAAATTAATAAATATGATTAAAATATGATTCCCTTTAAGGCCAATTTAACTTTATGTTGGCCGATATAGTTAAGATTTTACCAATTTATTGGAAATTCTTCCAAATTTTGCGAGAAAATGAGATAAAACTTAAAATTAATTTATTAAAATTATAAAAATTAATAAATATGATTAAAATATGATTCCTTTTAAGGCGAATTTAACTTTATGTTGGCAATTTATTGGAAATTCTTCCAAATTTTGCGAGAAAATGAGATAAAACTTAAAATTAAATTTATTAAAATTATAAAAATAATAAATATGAATGATTAAAATATGATTAGGAAGAATATTTAGTTAAACATTTTATTTTTTTACAGATTTACTTCACATAGAAAATATATTGAAAATATTTGTTTAAATAATCGAACTTCAAAGAGCTATAACTTCAAAATTCTAGCTAACTTTTCAAAATCCTTTAGGGGTTTTGCTCTACTAATAGCCTACTTTCACTTACAATTAGTCTCAAGTATGAAACACAATTGGAACGAACGACCAAATTTTCGGAACGAATATTCGTCGTTAGAAATAGAACATATGGGCTTATACGAAAGTGCTCACAATAGATGCGTACGACGAAATTCGTCGTGCGTTTGGAACAGTGCGATAGGTTTATTTCTATTTCATACGCAGACGAACGACGAATGTAGAGTGGCTGTATTTTTTTTTTTTTTGCTGTAAATATTAAATATTGTATGAGTTCTTGTTAAATAGGCTCACCTTTAAATTTGTAAACAAAAAATATTTATTTGAAATAAAATAAACTAAAAATATTTGTCGTGTGAAATAATCAAAGAATAAAATGTAAAAAAATACAAATGGTATAAGTGCGCGATATGTACGAAAGAGTGATTAAAATTCGCAAATCAAAAATTCAAAAAAATGGCGTCAACAACGTTTATTCGTCAACAACGTTTATTCGTCAATAAACGAATGTACAAGACGAATTTTTTAAACCGAATTCGTCGTGCTGGACGAAAATAGTTGTTCGTCTCAGTTATGTTTCTACCTTCATTCGGGAAAATTTTCTTTGGCGCACAGTGTTTTAATTTTCAATAAATATATTCGAAAAATTCAAATGACATAACAAAGCTTAAGAAAATCTGTGAAAAAAATCAAAATGATGAATTTTTCAATGAGCAGCAATGCATTCAACAAAGAGCCTTATTTCCCCACCGTCGGAATATAACAACAAAATTTTTATTTTCAAACAATAAAATTGTCAATACAAAAATACCAATTCATAGATTAAAGCAAAAGCAATGAATAAAAAAATAATAAATTAAAGAAAGAAAATGGAGTAAAGTGAAAAACAGAATCTGAACAAATACTCAACTGATGACAATTTGTGACTCCTTTGTGCTGTTTGCCAGTCAGTCAGTCTTTCGGTGAGTGACCCCATACCAGGAATCAAATAAGAAAGAAGTAATTTTGTTTTAAATTTTAAGAAACTAGTATTTAATTAATTCAAATAACACAAATTACAGAGATTAGAAAAGCAGACTTTCAGCCAAAATCCGTATGAGGGAGTTAAGGGATCGTCAAAAAGGGTGAGAATGAATAAAGAAACTGAAAACTCTATAGACCCCAGGAAACTTATGGTTACATGTTTAACATTTTGATTAATATTTGGGGTGGATATTTGTGTTATTTCCAAACAAGGTTTTAATATTTTTTTTAAGCATTTTCCAGTTTGATCATTTTTTTGTAATGAAAAACGTGGCTGTCGTGCGTTCGCCTGCGTAATAGGGTTCTCAATTTAGGTAACGACAATTTGAATGCATAGCAAAGAAAAATTTAATAACAACTGACTGTACATCTGTTTCGATCTAGACAAAAGGTGACGTTACATGTTGTCACACTAAACAACAAATCAGCCACCACCAACGATTAGTCGCTTACATTACGAATACAGAAAGACAGATACTCAAAACGACTGTTACATTGTTGGTCTTTGGTATTTATGTGCTTTTTTTATATTTTATTTACAACCCCGGTTTTTACAGTTTTGAAACCTGTGCTATCAAGATTTCGTATTAAATATGTTTTTTATCAAAATTGTTTTTGTTTGAACTTTTTAAAGTAAACAAAAACTTTTTTTAATAGATATGACGCTTTTTATGTATAATTAGATATGATTTGTAAGTATTTTTATGATTCTTCTTTAAAGTTATTAATAAAATTTATAAAGATATAAAGAGCTCAAAATTTAGTTATTTAAGATTTTTTAGTTCTTTGGAGAGCAAGAACCTTACCGAGATGATAATGTCTTTTTTAAAGATCAATAAACTTTATCGTCAACTATTTTAATTTACATGATGTTCGAATAACACTGGTCAACAGCCAAAATTACATTTTAGTTAAATAATTTGTTTATGTGTTCCGGTCCCCTAAGTACAAAAGCACTCGAATTTCTTTACTCATTTTTATTTCAAAAATTTAGGATAGTTGAAGAGGTTGTCCTAGTTACAATACCCAGTAAAACTTTTCATTACCAAATAATGAGTTAAACAGTTAAACTATTGAACTATTGAACACGAACTACTTACTCATTCGCTGTTTAAGTCATTACATTAACATGGGGATGTCATTGGAGGCAAGTACTTACCAATTGCAAACAAGTAATGACTTAGGTAAGCAATTTGAAAGCAACAACAACAACAGCAACAACTTTTTTTTTGTTGCTTTATTAAAAACATATATTTTTAAACGAAATACAAAATTTTTTTTATGATCCCATGGGGGCTCGAACCCAGACCCTCCGACTGCTAGACAGAGACGCTTCCACTGAGCTACTTCATATGTTGAAAACTTAGCAGCTTATAATTAATATAAACAATTTTTATTTTTAGATCCAAAATCATGTGAAAATAACTTTGTTTTTCCCTGCTTTTTTTTTTTTGCTTTGTTGTAATTTTTGGAAAAATATTTTTATACGATTTTTTGTAATTATTTTAAAACTTTTTTAAAATTATTTTAAAACTTAAACAATTTAAATCTTCTTTTTTGTATAAGTTTTTACTGTTAAGGTCAAAGTCCGAGCATATTTTAGAATTCCATGGATTTCGATCTTGTGCGAATATTCTCCAATTTTATAGGCCAAGCTTTGAAAAATGTTTCTCTACTTGGTCTTTCTATCGAAGTTTCGGACATCCTCCTCTAACATTAGGTAGTGGGACGTTTCAATTCTAATTTTATCCTCTTCATTGTATTTTTTTCAAGAGAGGGTTACTAGCCCGTAATCCTAACCCATCGATCTTATGGGACAACTCTCGGAACATGTTAACTCACAATATTAATGGGTGTTAAACTAGCTCCCCGGGTGATACCATGAGGAGGTGTGTGTCCACAGTTGAGATGAAGGATGACCCAGATAAGTTGGGCTTACCAAGCTAAGACCAATTAGAATCGTGTTTGGTATTCAACATCCCCTACATAATCAAAATTGACTCATGATGGTATTTTTTCATTAACGTGAGTTAGTTTTACAACTTTTTTTTTACAAAAGATAATATTTAAGTTCTTAAAATTCAAAAATCATTTAAAAAGACTCTTTTAATAAAAAAAAACTAAAAAAAAATTGTTGCCCTTGGTGGGATTTGAACCGGGGCCATTCAGTTTAAATTACCATCTTAATTACAAATAAGTACTTCTGTAATAACTTATTATTTATTCGTAGTCGTTACAAGGTAACCAGTTATCAGAGTACTTGCTATTACCAAAGTTTTGCTGGGATATATTTAGACTACACCGCAATCTAAAAAAAAATACTTATTGTTTGCAAATTCAAAAATTTTATATTTTTTTTAAATAAAAAACAAGTAAGAAAGTACTCTTGTCGGTCAAGCCCGACCATACGATACCCTTCACCACTAAGGTCAAAGGTCATATTTTTCCTGTTTAAAGACAAAAAATTTCTAAATTTTGCCAAAATACAAAGATTTTCTCAAAACATATATATTCAAGCTGTTTTCGTCATTTTGACTTATATCAGAGCTAGGGTCAAATGTGGACCGATTATCTCGAAATTTGCCAAATTGATTACAGTTGTTACAAAAACTATGTATGCAAAAAATAATCTTAAAATTCTCATTATCTTCAGATTTACGAGCGTTTTAGTGATTTTTGTCTCATTTAATACGTTTTGACAGAAGAGTTTCTAGGGTCAAATGTAGACCGATTTCAACGAAATTTGGTACAGTGATTTTAGTTTACATAAGCAATATTTGTTTTAAATTTCATGAAAAAATATTGATATTTGTGGCCAATGTATCAGTTCCGGGAAGTGAGACCTATGGGAGTTACCATAAATAACTGACCTATTTTGCCGAATTTCAATAGCCATGGTTCTACTATCAAAAAAAAAACAAAATGATCTGTTCCAAATTTCATCAAATTATCTCTAGAAATGCAACCTGTACTTTGATTACATAGTTTACATGGGGGTCCAGCCAGCCGTCCAGACGGACGAACTGACATCGCTTAATCGACTCAGAAAGTGATTCTAAGCCTATTACTAAAAGGTTTCTATGCGTTACATACATCAACACAAACTTATAATACCCTTTCCACTTATGATGGTGAAGGGTATAAAAAATAATATAGCAAAAATTTAAGTCTATACATAAGCCTTATACTATGAAAATCCATCGATTTGTAGTGATTTTATTAGGAAAAAACGTGAAAGTAAGTAGGTTAGGTTAGACAGGCAGCCGATGTTAAGTCAGCGTCACTAGGGTCCTAGAAACGGTCCCTTTGTGGTACCTGCAGGGGATAGACTGGAAAAGAAAACATAGATAATTAATTCCAGCCCATCGGTGAGACTTATTCAAGCCAGCCTATAGCTTGATAAATGAGTGTATTTTACGAATGTCAATACTCGCTAGATCGGATAAATCATGCAGATAAAGCGCCCCCCAGAAAAGTAGCCCTCGAAATTGAAAGAGCGGGGCAGTGGCAGAGAAGATGAGTAACCGTTTCCTCCTCTTCGACGGTGTGACAGCTTTGACAGTAGTCATGGTGTTGAAGTTAAGCCTTCCTAACTGTCGTAGTCGAAGATACGACGAATCGTAATAAATCTGATTATTTCGAGTACATCTTATTTCCCGCAATTGAGATTTTGGCCACAAATTTTCGTATATTTTGATGAAAAACAAATGAAATATTGCCTTAATAAACATAAATCAACCAAATTTTGTTGAAATCGGTTTATATCGGGTGGTTAAATTTCAAGGGCCGATGTTGATTTTGAATAAAACACAAACTATTTAGGAAATTATTGTAATTTTATTTTGTTATGATATATTGGTATTACTCAATTATGTATGGAACAAAATATCGGCCAAATGGGCGCCGCGACAACGGCGGCACACCTCCATCCAATGGTCCAAATTTTCGATGACCCTGAGGCATAATGGAGGTTCTATGCCGTTAATGTGCCGAATTATCTTATTCTTTAGCTCTTGAATTGTTGCTGGCTTATCGACGTACACCTTTTCTTTCAAATAACCAAAAAGAAAAAAGTCCAACGGTGTAAAATCACATGATCTTGGCGGCCAATTGACATCGCCATTATGTGAGATAACACGGCCATTGAATTTGTTGCGCAAAAGAGCCATTGTTTCGTTAGCTGTGTGGCAAGTGGCACCGTCCTGCTGAAATCACATATCGTCCACATCCATATCTTCCAATTCGGGCCATACAAAGTTCGTTATCATCTCACGATAGCGAACACCATTTACAGTAACTGCCTGACCGGCCTCATTTTGGAAAAAAAACTGCCCGATGGCTCTTCAGCCATACTATCGCGAACAGCTGCAATATTTTCTGCAGCACGAGCTGTACGAGCATGCACTGGTGTTTTCACATCTTCTACAGACCCGGTTTTCTCGAATTTTTCCACGATTTTTGCGATTGTACGCACATTTGGACGATCAAATTAACCAAAAAAATCACGATATGCATTTTGATTTGAACGCCCATTTTCATAATAAGTCTGGATAACTTTAACACGTTGTTGGATTGTGTATCTCTCTATGATTCAAATTGAGTAAGTCTGAAATAGAGAAATGTCAAATAAAATTCTGAAAAAAACTTGGCGTTAGGTGTGGTTCACATTCGACATCGGCCCTTACAATTTAACCACCTTTATTTGACCACAACTTTCATACGATCTGAGAAAGGCCTCTTAAAATGGCTCCTAAATCTGAATACAATGATAATTTTATGTTTATTTGTAGCACACATCATTTTAAAATAAACTGTAATTAAATTGCTGAATTTTGAGAAAATAGATCCACATTTGACCCTAGCTCACATATAAAACTCAATGACTCAATTCTGAATATATGCGGCCCTCGATGGGCCTTAAATGGTTATTTTCTCCTTTTACTATTATAAGTAAAATCTGATAGGGAAACTGTTCCCTGGTTATAAACTTTGAAAAAAGGAAAAAATTTAAAATTTCAATTGAAATTCACTTTCACATAAAACTATTCTTCCCGGGAAAATGAGCTCACTGGGAATGTTCATAATTGGGCTGAATAATTTCGATTTGGACATAACCATCACATATGATTTGTGTCAATAATAACAAATATGGTATTTTGAAGGGGTAAACATCTGTGATTATAATTTAGTATTCGATAGACTCCAAAGTGTAAACGGACATTTTAATCGATATAATAATGCCCAATTTATTGCCAATTGAATTGCGGGAATGTCTTAAAATCTTCTTTCATTTGAAAAAATTGCTGAATTTTAAAGATTGTTGGTAAACATTGTAAATGATGGTTTGTGCGGTTCAAAATTGTCACAGAAGACAAGGAAATGACTGGTCATACAAAAAACTCATAAGATGAAGAATTGGAAGCATTGCCCAACAAAGATTTTGGTCAAATGCTAGAAGAACCTACCTTAATTATTGGGAGTCACACAACAAGCAATTCAATAGCAAGGAAATTACCTCCCAATTTGAACAGTTGTTGTAATTGCCATATTTTTTGTTGAAATCCTAGAAGTGGCGTTTCCACGGCAATCGGTTCTTTGAAATGTAATTTTTGAAGCGTATGGTCTTCTGATGAAAAATGGATACATTACGACTACCATATACGCAAAAAGTTTAATGTGAAGCGCTGCCATCGAGCCAAATCCACGCGAAATAATGCCAAAGTAACGCTCTGTATTTGGTGGGATAAAAAGTGTGGTTTGTATATTATGAGCTGTTGACGATATCGGGTCAGACGATAACAGGGGGCCGGCACACATTTAATTGGTTTGAAGAAAATAATCAACAGAAAACGACTTGAATAATCTACCAGACAAAGGGACTTAATCTTCAATCATGTCATGAAATATTTCATCTGAAATGCAGTTTATTATCTTAAACAAATATTGTACTATCTTTTAGAAACATGATTTCTTTAAAATCATAAAATTTTTGTTGATTAGAATAAGTTTACAATATTAAAAAATAATTGAAATTGCGGTTTCAAACACAAATTTTTGTGCAGATAATAGAAATATGATGACTTTTACATTTGATATCAAACGTTTTTTCAAATTTTTTCAATCCTTAACAGATGTTTGAGATTCACATTTATTTTCCAATAAAGATTCATTTTAGAAAAAACGTTTGATAATTGATAATAAAGGTTATTCTCAGATCATTATCAAAGCCTACGATGATTTGAGAATAATTTGAAAAATGGTGTTATATAAATTAGATATCAAACCTTATTTTAGTTCATTTTTCAAACTTTTAAAAAAAATGATTTATATTAAAAAGAAATTAATGTTTACGATATTTTAATGGAAAGGCATTGCATTTCAAAGAAATTCGATATTTCTTTCGGATTTGCAAAAAATTTATCCATATTTGACCATAGAACCATACTTAAAAAAAGTCACAGGAAATATTTCCGCCAAATTTAATTGTCACAAATGCCTGTACTTAATTTCATCAAAATATTTTGATTAAAGTATACATGGACAACCATCCATCCACCAACCTATTGGGGAGTAGGGTAAAAAATTCCGCAACATTAATAAGCATAATTTAATTTTCTATGTTTCTTAAAAGTTTTTTCCCTAACATTAAAAAAATATATTTTAAGCAAAAGGATTTCAAAAACAAAACAAATTCATTCAAAAATATAAAAAATTCCACCCTATTTTATTTATGTTTCACATAAAGATGATATCTACATTTGAAAAACCTTTGAGAACAAGTTTTGATAATGATTTGAGAATAAAGTCCCCTTTTTGTTGAGAACGTTATTATTCTCAAATCAGTATTAAATATTTAACCTTTGAAAAAACATTTATTTTCAAATCATCCTCAAATTGAAAAAAAATCGTACTGGGTATATCATAGAGAATTAAAAACAATTTAATTAATATCTTTGTAATATTTAAAGATATAAGACGTTTATTTATAACAAATCAAAGCTTGATATCACTATTAAAACAACAAGCGGAACACTATTAAAACAACAAGCGGAACAAGTCTAGTTCAACTGAACTGTACCGAAATTTTTTTCCTGTTAGGGGCATTATATAGCTTTTGTTTGACAGGGTTTTTATGGGTAGGAAGCTTTTGGTTTGGGAGATATAGTGCTTTAAAGTTCTGAGATATAAATCGAAATATCTCTCTTATTTTTGCACCGATAATAACAATATATTTCAGAAGGTATTTTAATTTAATTTTTTAACTAACCCATTAAGGAGTTATAAAGAAAAAAGTTAAATTTTACCCTTAGTTTTTGTACAAAAATGTCCATATCTCAAAAACTGTTCAATATGACATAAACCAATGAAATATAGAAATAAGTAGCCAACCTTTTAAGCTTTCATTTGGTACTAATAGTCAGCCAAAATCTTTAAAGATAACAGAGACGTTGACGTTTACATTTGATTTTTTTATTTATTTTTGAGTTTCAAAGTCTTGTTTAATTGAAATACAAAACTTTTAATTTTAAGAATCGTAGTGTAAAAATTTTTGGTAAGCGATTTTTTGGAAATAACTTTTCAGTATGAATTATAATTGAACTTTAATTTTTAATGTTGAAATAAAAATGAATAGAAATAAAAATGTAAATGTAAAAAGATGAATAGAAAAAAAATGTAAAAAGCGTCGCAGGCGAAAAATTATTTCAAAAAAATGACTCGATTTTTTTAAAATAATTTTTCATATTTTATTTCATTTTACACTATTATTCTTAAAATTAAAAGTTTATATGGGACATAAAAATGACTATAATCGGTGCAGTTCAATTAAACTAAAGATAAAAAAAACAACTTTAAACCTCTATATCTCTGATATGTTTATGTCTCACTATTTACGTATATATACCATTGGTTTACGTCATATAGATTAGTTTTCTCATCTAAAAGATATTTCGAAGCACTTTTACATGATATACATATTGCAACTATCGGTCCAAAAATAAGGGAGATATATTGATTTGTATTTTGGAACTTTAAACTATATATCTCCCGGCCAAAAATGTTTACACTATTATTCTTAAAATTAAAAATTCTTTATGTGCTATAACAATTTTTAGGATCGGTGCAGTTCAGCTAAACACTTTTAAGTCTATCAGGGTAAAATATTTAAATTTTTTTTTTCTTTTTATAACTTGTGAAATCACTGTGCAATAACAAGAATAAGAATATCCCCGAAAACAAACATTCTTGAACAACCCTGTTATTACAAGATAAAAATAATAAGGAACAACAACAACAAATATAAATAAATCGATGGACGGCATCTATTTCTATTATTGTCATCTTTTGAATAAAAATTAATAACAACAAATCTAGTACAAGGTTGTAAAATCAGAAAAGATAACATATTTTATATTGTACGGAGCATTTAAAATTCTTAAAACTTACCCCTATGTTTTTTTCGAAACAAGTATTATTTTGTTTTAATACTGAAACTATACAATTGTTCAATTTGTTTTGCTTCTATTTCACCTTTATCTGCACTTCTCCACCAATTTTTTTTTTTTTGCCTTATAAACAAAAATGCATTAACGATTTTTACAATATTTTTTTTGATTTCAGCTTTTACTTTAATCGTTAAACAGTTAAAATAACTTTCTTTTTTTTGTCAAGTGAGGAAAATATAACTTTTCTTTGGGCTGGATATTATGGGAAATCTTTTATATAAATTTTTCTTGGTTTTTCACACACGAACACTGTGACACAATTGCGCTAAAACGAGGCGGGAGGGGTAAACACACGTAATTTTAATAACAATTTTTCTTCAAATATACAATTCTATTTTTTAGTTATAATTTTATTGGTTTATCCAAAACGATATTATTCACTTTTAAAAAGCAATTAAAAAGAAAATCTTATAGCAAATATAGAGAATTTTCTTATAGATTTTTCCACCACCGTTGGTTGTACTTTTTGTGCAAGATGCGTGTGTACAAAACGAAGAGAATTTGACAAATGCCAGATAATGTCAAAATGAAGGCGAATATCTTGAATTCGCTTCAATGAAAAAGTTCAGTTACAAAATTTGTGTAAAGACAGGGTTGTCATAAAGCAGTGTTGACAGCATTTCAACAAATAAAAAGGTGCGTTTTTAGAAATATACTATGAAAATAGCAGAATGATAAACAGTTTTAATCCACATTCATTATTTTGACACAAATTATATGCCATATAAACATGGCATGCCATCACACTCGAGTAATAGTAAAAATTGATTTTTTCGAATGCCATACTGCTTATGTAATAGCATAATTGACATATTCAGTACAATTTTTCATTTAAATTTTTGAAACCAAACTGTAAAGATGACTTTTTTAGAGCTATCGCTAAAAAAAAATGTTTGAAAACTTTTCAGAATTGAGAAATATAAAGAGTGATATATGTATATCACAATAAGCAAGCCAAATAAAAAGGCTATAAGGTATTCTTAGAGAAAACGTTTTACTCTTCTTTGTTCCCACTTTAATCACTTTCTAAGATGTACCATATATGTACATACTTAATTACTTAAATGGCTTATATCTGCAACCTGTTAAGGTCAAAGGCAGAACATATTTTAGAAATCTATGCTCTTCGATTTTGTGCGTATATTTTCCAATTGCGTAGGCCAAGCTTTGAAAAATGTTCCTCTCCTTGTTCTTTAACATTTAGGGGAACCATTTTATTCAAAATTTAGCTTTTTCATAGCAACAATTTTTTCCAGCAGTGGGTTACCAACCCGACCCAAGTTTTTTATAGTTCTTATGGAAAAACTTGCGGCACATATTAGCTAACTACATTAACGGGTGTTAATATGGTTACCCGGGTGGTACCGCGAGAAGGTCGGTGTCAACAAGGATAACTAAGATAAGTCTGGACTTACCAAGTTAAGACCAATCGGAACCGTTGCTTGGTATCCAACATTCCCTACATCACCCATGTATGTACGTGTCCCTTTATTTTTAAAGCTGATCTAAATGATTATAAAATGTTTCCTTTACCTTTTAAAAAAAATTACTATAGCGATTTTCTTGCTTTTACCCCTTATTTGAATAAATTTTCAAATAGTATAGAAAACATGTCCAACTATTTTAACAACTAATCTAAAAGCAATTTTATTTTTAACCCTTTTAGCTTAGGAGATATAATGTTACTGCTTATTTTCTTTTCAACCCACTAAATTAATAA
The DNA here is from genome assembly GCA_933228675.1 of Stomorhina lunata. NCBI lineage: Eukaryota > Metazoa > Arthropoda > Insecta > Diptera > Rhiniidae > Stomorhina > Stomorhina lunata. Next base: position 22,288,669 of record OW121743.1, read on the forward strand.
AATAACCTAATACTTATTTTATATTTGATTTATAATAATCTATTTCTCTATAAATTTTATTTAAAGTTTTTTTGGTTTTTTAACAACCTTTACCTTTCAATGCTTAATTTGTAATGATGTATGACATTGAACGTGTAATAGAAAAGCACTTTATGGGCCTTCAAATAGCTTTCATTTGAAAGCAATTTTATTTTGGTTTACAATTGGAACAGGCAATGCGCTGCATCCAATTCTATTTTTAGACTTATTGAAAGGAACCCACGTTTTAACTCCGGCTCCGAACGACAAATACATTAGTTAGAGAATTTTTATATAGCCTAATACCCAGTAATCTGTGGCTAGCTGAGTCATGAGGTGAACCGCTTTTTTTTTGAAAATGTATTTTTTCAAGTGCCAAAAAAGATTTAAAAATCAATATATTTCTCTTATCTATTCACTGAACTATCTGGAAAAAAGTTAAATTTAATCTACAAAAAAGCCCATATCCCAAAAACTGATGATTGATATTCATTAGGGAACTAGAAAATGTTAAATTTTACCTTTTTTTGTTTTCCATTTTTCGATCTGTATTTTTTTATGCGTAATCAATAAAAAGTTTTTAAATTTGAAAAAAAAAATCATAACTAAAATGCAGTAATCATGATTTATTAAATGTTTTGAAATAGTAAGGTGTCCTAAGGTGAGAAAACAAACCACGCGACAATGAATTTATTAAAAAAATAACAATTCATATCAAAAGAAATTTTATGAAAATGAATAATTTTTTATTGAAAACTTAATATCCTCGAATTAATCACTATCTACCATTGAATTTTTTCGAGTGTAAACATTCCGAACGAAAATCTCTATACCTTTTTAATACTACTCTGTTTGGAATGAAAAACAAAATTTGCAGATACACTTTTTTCACGACAGAAATAAAACACAAAGGAGAACAAATTCATTTGGTTATAAAGGAAATTTAAACAAATAAAATAATAAAAATGCATTCTATATACGCAGGACTACATTTGCCAAATAAGCCCGAAGAGTTTTTAACATTAAATGAAGTTGATTTTGAAAAAAATGTTTTAGAACTAAAACAACGAATTGCGGAAAATCTCAATTCTCAATATGATGTCGAAAAGTTGGAAGTTATTTACAATGGAGTTGCCCTGCAGGATGAAAATAAATTAAGTGAAATCCTTAAACCTGAAGCTGTTATACACTGCTTCCAAAAAACAAAGAAGTATATACCCTATGAAAAATCAGAAAAATTCAAAGATCCCGAAGTTGTTGATATTGCTCAGGTTTTGTTCTATAATATTGGCAATATTCAAATTAATGTTAGTTGCCGAGTCAATATATTGCAAAAAATTCTGGCTGAATATCCAGAATTTCGAAGAAATCCAGCAGCTTTGGCGCTTTTAAGAGACTCGGTATTATTTAATACTTTACATCAACCTGAAGTGATTAAGAAAGTTGCAGAAAATTATCCAATTATTTTAGAAGCGGCTTCTTTTATAGTAAGCACAGTACGCAAAGAATTAGCCAGAAATATTTCTGCCTCTAAGTTTTCGGAGCCAGCCACTGATTCTACAAACTCTTCAGAAGAAGAGAATTCTGTGGGCAGTAACGAGCGCAGCAGCAGTCGTGATGAAGATTCTGGTCGCAGTCAATCTGAAACAGCTCGCATACGTATGATTAGCCGTCAGCAGTTACAGGCAGCGTTGGCTCAAATTGGTTACGGCTCGGCAAACTCATTGTCCAATATTGCCCAAAGAAATACAGAAACTTCTTCAGCAGCTTCCGCAACATCTGAGGCCAGTTCTTCTACGCCATTATCGAACTCGGCCAGCGGCGAGAGGATAGCATTTCGTAATGAAATTTTAAGAGCTTTGGGCTCAATGAGACAACGCATTAGTTCTACGTCAAATCAATCGCCATCTCAAGAGCCAGTAGCTATGGACACTTCGGAACAGGATCAACAATCGGCTAACACTTCACTCACAGACGATGGCGATATTCCCTTAATTTACCGTTCACATCCCTATGCCGAACAATTAAGAACAATGCAACAAATGGGTTTTTTGAATCACGAAGAAAATCTTAATTATCTTAATTTAGCAAGTGGTAATATTGAACAAGCTGTTAATCTTATAATGGCTGCTATGATGTAATCTCTTAGCTCTGTTTATCTGCCCTTATTTAAATACATATTACGTTCTTTTATAATGTTTTAAAAAAATATATGTTTATTTAATAATTAATGAGAAATATTATTTTGAACCGACATTTTGGAAATCAATGAAATGTTAATCATTGTTAGATTTTCCAAACACTATTGCTACCAGACGGTTTGCAAAAAATACTAACCTACCTCAATATACAAGTTAATCTATTTACTTGAAATCGGGTCTTCAACAGCTCATAATACAAAACATTCTTCTGATCCCAGCAAATACGTACTGTTCTGTATTTGGTCGGTTCAGAAGAATGTTTTGTATTATGAGCTGTTGAAGACTCGATTTCAAGTAAATCATATCATGAATATTACTTTTTGAGCTTGTGGTTATCGTAGTGTATCCACTTTGCACAGCCACGATGCAAAAAAATACTTAATTTTGTAGCGTCCTCGCATACATCTTTTTTAGGGAAAAAATACCTCTAAAATACCATATTAGTTATTATTTACACAATCCATATGTTGACCACATCGAAATTTATTACTTGTACACTCAAAAAAAAAGTTATACTAAAGCCGCCAAGTTTGAAATAGGCTTAACTGCTGTATTCCAAATTTCAATGCATTCAAAACAGGCCTGAAAAATAAGGATGTTTTAAAAAATTCCTCACCAACCTAATTTTGTTTAGCAATTTAACAGTTGAGTATTTAAAGTTTAAAAAACTTTTTAAATCTTGAAATAAAACCATAATACATTTTAGAGTAAATTTTAAATGGTTAATTTTTATTAAATAGTTTTCAAAATATTATATATTGTTCGGTTGATGTAAATAATACAAGTACATAATTTATGTATGTAAATATTACTATAATGTAAATAGTTTAAAGCACAAAATAGAATTGCTCTGTAAAAATTTAAACACATACATGATTTTAAACATGTTTTATCGGTTTTTCTCTAATCGTAAAAAACGCAATTAAATCAGTAAACTGTCGAAGTTTTTTTTTCAATTCATATTTTTTCTTTAATCGTTTAAGGGAATAATTTAAGACACATTCACTACCAATTAATTGGATATGGGTAACGTATAATAATGTCCATATGTAAACGAAAAAATAAAAATATATAACTCACAATCAGAAGAAATCTTTAAACACAAGTTGAGCTAAAGTAATAATATGAATAAGAATTCATTGAACTAATAATTTGTATTTGCGTAAATCAAACAAAAATATATACCACTGCTTATGTAGGTTCCCTGATATGCGTGAGTGAGGTTCAAAGTTCTGAGTTTTAAGAGAGACAGCAAAAACAAGGCTTTAGATATGAGGTTTGCCTTTAATTTTGATTGAATTCATATTAATTGTGCAATTCAATGAAAAACATCCATAAAGGGAAAATATGATTGTTCTGGTTCTAGTAGATCTATTAAGTAACAAACAGTGCCGGCAACACCCTCATAAAGACTATGAGGACGATCAGGAGTACGAGCACGTAGTCGAAATTCAGAATTGCTCAATAGCTCCATATATTTGATAGCTCTATATAGATACATTGGATCATGGGTGAGACGGTAGAGTAAAAGGAAGACATAACCATTCCCAGCAACACCGTGACATATACCTGGTCCTTTACGTAAAAATCCCTTATTCCAAACCAAATCAGCACATTTTTTTAGAGCCTGCATGTACTTGTCTTCTTTAAAAATTAAATAGGCTTTGGCTAAAACATACACAGCTCCTGGTGCGCCATGACACCAATGTACCAAACGTTTTTCACGACCACTTTTAAGATCTTCTAAAGCAACAGGAAAATTGCCCTCCTCATCTTGCAGCATCAACAAGAAATCAATTGATCTTTTAATATCACGTAATTCAGCACTGGGCGCTGATATATTATCAGTTTGAAACCAGGGACTATCCAATAACATATGTAGTATGGCACACAGGCCATGGGCAGCTCCTAAATATTCCGTGCCATGATACTGGTACATCAAAGGCAAAGGTGCCTTGGTTTGTTTAGCATATTCACGGCCACTAGCTATAATCATTTGGCATATTGACAAAACATCATCGTCGGTAATTTTCTTTTCTGTCAGCACATCATTCAACCAATAGCAGCCCGATAAATACCCAGCTCTTCCTACAAGTATCTCATCACAACCGTATTTCGAATGCATATGCTCTTTACTTGGCGCTATTCCGCTTTTAAAATTCATTAAATCATCCGAAAGATCTTGTGTCAACTTCAGATCATGGGAAATTGCAGCAGATACTGCATAGATGCCAGCATTTCCACACAGAAATGAATAACGTTCAGCTGAACGTTTCCTATAGCGATCAGCATTGATTTTAGCGTTTCTTATAAAGGCGTGAGCATGTTCTAAGGCTGGATAAAGGTCATGACACTGAGATGATCTTGCCATTTTCCAAAACATATAGGCAATACCAGCATTGCCAACATATAAATCACCTCTGTGATCCTCATCATCACAACCAGGGCGACAATGTTCGAGTATCGCATCTACATAAGTACAGATCAAGTTTTTCACATGTTCATCATCATACTTCAAGGGAGTAGTTTGTTTGTTTACATAGTCCGGGTAAGGATTTTCTAAATAACGTTTCTCCATTTCCTTAAAAAGCGATATTAAAGAGCCTGTAAAGCAAATGAATGATGTTAAACAAATTAAAATTCGAGAGTTAAGAAAATTTGCTGTTTAAAAGGAATAGGGCAAGTCCAATGTACTATGCTTGTGTAATAGGAAAAGGGGAAACATATAAATAGAGAAAAGATAAACATCAGAATCTTAACAATAGCTAACAAAAATTCTGTTGAAGCCGATAACCCACATACATATATAGATAGATAAGAGCCCTTAAAGTATTAGAATCTGTTAACACTTGGGTCCTACATATGATCTCCTTGTGGTACTTTCAAGGGTAAGAAAAGAAGGCTACCATCAGGATACAACAACAATTCTGGCCAATGTAAATGCTTTCCTGTTTTGAGTTAATCATTGCATTTTATTTCCTTCTGTGAGGATTGAAATTAAGTTGCGAAGCCTCCTCCTAAAGAGTTATTTTTTTACTCTGCTTTAATTTTTCCTTAGTATGCTTATTGTAGGGAGAAGAACTCCAGATTTGGCAAAGGCATTATATTTGTCTTTTTCTATTAATTGTCAGATTCCTTTAAGCAATGGGCGAAAAAATCCGTGACATCTAAATGTTTGGAAAATACCAGTCCCATGAGACTTTAACATGTAATTATATATGGAGGTTGGTAAAATAAAGGAAACAAGAGCAAAAATCAATTATATTTTAAAATGATTGATCACCGCAGGAATATCCAGTCACCTGGAGTAGGCTCCGTAGCTTTGAAGTGAGAACAATTTTCATGTGTTTGTTGTCTACCAATTGAACGAACAATCGATTTTTTCGCTGTCTACTAGGTATATCCTGTCTAGCTATTGAGTCAGGGTGCGGTCGTTATTTCAATATTTTTTTTGTTTACATACCTGATGTTTTGTTTAAATCTATCGATGTCCCCTTTTTGCTGCAATATCTTTGGTATAAATACTGAAATTAGAAAATATTTTGTTAAATTTATCAAAATTTGGTTTACAAACTGTCTCGTACGTATTTTAGTTCTATTTAGCGTAAAATAAAAAGCCGGTTACTTGTTTCACTGACACCTGACAATGACTACCCCATTAAACAAAGAATACCTAGAAGAGAATAAATGTCAAAAAACTTAACTCTGCGAAAAAGCATCCCAGTCAGAATGTGTCAGATGTTTGCTAAAATGATAACAAATGTGGTTCTCAAACATTTTTAAAACATAGGTAGATGTTTAAAATTTGCATTTATTTTTAAATGCTGGTTCATTTGAAAATAGAGGTGGTTGCTACCAAGGCTCATATATAAAGCTTTGAGCATGGCTGCAACAAATACAACAAGCCAAAAACAACATAGATTTTGTTGTTGGATACATGAAATAAATACTAAAGGAAGTGCCACTTCATAATTTTTGACTATAAAGAATATCTTTGAAGTTTGTATATTTTGTCAATATTACACAGATCGTTGCCACACTCGTAGACTATTTTATGGAAATTTGTAAACTAAAATGTGTAGTTTGAAGAAAAACCAAGTAAAATTTAAAATAACTAATACATATTTGCAATAAATAGTATAATTAAATGTGTAGTTTGTAGCTTTGTAGATGCTAAAACACATAAGATCTCAATTATACCATTAAATTAAAAAAATATTTCGTGTGTGTTACTGAATAACGAATTACGGGCAAACTGCTGAGGCGTTTGAGATAATATTCACAGCTTGTGTTCCTAAAAGTTTAGGGAAGGGCTCTATAGACTTTGAAAACATGACTGACATGAAAACACCCACTAGGAGCAATTTTGTGGATCTCAGTTCAAAAACTTTACTTACTTAGTTTTCCCAAACTCTACAAGTAAAATAGAGGGGACTTCTTTCAGTCAAGGACCTAGTACATGTCTATGTCTATTTTTAGACTAATTGAAGAAGACCTACAGTTTGACGCTGGCTCCTAATGGCAAATAACTTAATACTCAATAACCAGTCTTTACCTGTATTACAGACCTTATGTCCACAAAATCTTTAACATTCCGATATAAAAGAATGGTTGAGGCCCTATGCTCCACTGGGAGTCAAGGATAATAGGAAAAAAAAAGTTAAGAAATATTAAAAATTACCAAACAATTTTGATACTTAAATAGGATTTTTTTTTGAAAAGTAAAGTAGCCTCATTTTTTGTGTAAACTTCAGATATTCTTTCTTGTCAAATGGTTAATGTTTACAAAATAAAAAGTAAGTGGCACTTCCTTTAATATTTATTTCATGGTTGGATAAACAGTTTTTTAATGCCAAAATTTAAAACAAAAATTCGACAATTCAGAATAACAACAATAATTTGACATTAGAAAACTTAAACAAATTTTGAACTAGAACAAATTTTGAAAAACAGCTGACGAGTTGCAGTCACTTGTTATTATTGCACTATGGTTGCTACCATAAACCACAACTAGACTGAGGACGAACTGTTTAACGAACATTTTAGAGACGTCAAGGTACATTTAAGAGACGTCATATCACAATTTTCTTCCCGGAATATAGTTTTACGTTCCTTGTAATCAAAGTACAGGTAGCAATTCTAAAGATAATTTCATGATATTTGGCACATACAATTCTTTTGGTAGTGTGATGGCTATTGAAATTAATCGAAATTGGTCCATTATTTAGGGTACCTCCCATAGGTCTAATTTCCCAGAATTTGTATTTTGGCCACAAAAATCAATATATTTTCATGAAACTTAAAACTAGAACTGCTTATGTAAACAGAAATTATATACCAAATTTCGTCGAAATCAGTTCATATTTGACCATTGCTCCCATACAAACTCTTCAGTTAAAACTCACTAAATAAGACGAAAATGACTGAAATGCTCGTAAAACCAAAGATAATGAAAATTTTATATTTATTATACCCTTCACCACCATAGGTGGAAAGGGTATTATAACCCATCTTTTAGTATACCAATAGGCTTAGAATCACTTTCTGAGTCGATTTAGCGATGTCCGTCCGTCCGTCCGTCTAGCTGGCTGGCTGGACCCCCATGTTAACATTGTAATCAAACTGCAGGTCGCAATTCTAAAGATAATTTGATGAAATTTGGCACAGATCATTTTCTTGATAATGGGACCATGGCTATTGAAATTCGTCAAAATCAGTCCATTATTTATGGTACCTCCCATAGGTCCCACTTCCCGGAATTGATATATTGGCCACAAAAATCAATATTTTTGTATGAAATTTAAAACAAATACTACTTATTTAAACCAAAATCACTGTACCAAATTTCGTTAAAATCGGTCCACATTTGACCATGGCTCCCATACAAACTCTTTTCTCAAAACGCACTAAATGAGACACTAAAACGCTCGTAAATCACTAAAACGCACGTAAATCCGAAGATAATGAGAATTTTAAATTAATTTTTTGCACACATAATTGTAACAACTGTAATCAATTTGCCAAACTTCGAGACAATCGGTCCACATTTGACCCTAGCTCTCATATAAGTACAAATGACGGAAACAGCTTAAATGTATAAGTTTTGAGAATATGTTTGTATGATGGCAAAATTTAGCAAATATTTGTCTTTATAAAGGAGAAAGAACACCTTTGATCTTAGTGGTGAAGGGTATCGTATGGTCGGGCTTGACCGACTATAGCTCTTTCTTACTTGTTTTTTGCATAAATAATTTTTATAAAAATGCAATCAAACTGGTTAGTTTTTAAACAACCAATCCACATTTGACCCCAGCTCCTCCCATGTAAGTCAAAATGATGGAATAAGTTAAATACATTAATTTTGAGAAAATATTCGTCAAATGACAAATTTTAGAAAATATTTGTCTTTATATAAGAAAAAAAGATATTTGACCTCAGTAGTAAAGGGTATTATATGGTCGGGCTTAACAGACTATAGCACTTTCTTACTTGTTTTTTACCAGTTGCTTTTTTCTTTACTAAATTTGCACAGATATTATCTTTGTCAATGGGACCACTGCTATTAACCCCTTTCCTTCCGCCACACAAAAATTGTTAACGTTCAAAATTATTATTTTGTTTAAGACTGTTATTATGTAATTGGAGTGATGTTTAAACGTCTTTTCTTTAAAAAGAAGTGTGAATAATATGTGAGGCACAGACATTTTTAACTAGACTTTCTTTGCATCACATATGACTCACATTTTTAATTACTCTAAGAGCTTTTTATGGCCTATTGAGAAGAGAAGAATCTAAAGCAGACTCCTTTCGAGATAGAGGCGTTTAATATATACCTTCTGATTTTTATCATTTTCAAAATCTGACAAAGGAGAATAAAACTATGCAGAACATTGTATGGAGAATTTGTAGGGAGAATTTAAGCAAATTCAACTAGAGAACCAAGCAACGGTTCTGATTGGTCTTAACTTGGTAAGCCCAGACTTATCTTGGTTATCCTTCATATCAATTGTGGACACTGGCCTTCTAGTGGTACCACCCGGGAAACTACGTTAACACCCGTTTATTTAGTAAGCTAACATGTACCGCGAGTTCTCCCATAAGAACGATTAAAATATGGGTTAGGACGTCGGTCTAGTGACCCACTCCTGGAAAAAACAATTGCCATGAAAAAGTTAAAATTTGTATAAAAATGGCCCCTAATGTTAGAAGGGAATTCCGAAAATTCGATCGAAAGACCCAAGTAGAGGAAAAACTTTCAAAGCTTTGCCTATTAAATTGGAGAATATGAGCACAAGATCGAAGTGTATAAAATTCCAAAATATGCTCTGCATTTGACCTTAACGGTAGTAAAAAAAAGGCCATTTAAGTAAGTAAGATTTCATAATTCTTTCGTTATTATATAAAACTTCTGATATGGAGACTTGACGCAAGATAAAATAATGACATTCTAAGACGTTAAGTTTCTTAAGTTCATTATTTTTCTCATATGGGAAAATAACCGAAAATTATCTAAAATCGATCGATTTGAAAACGATCGTTTTCCATCACATACCTGCATGTCCGAATCACATGTGATGTACAAGCGAACTAAAAAGACTCATTCATTTATTATGCTTTGGATAGGGAAAGAGTTAAAATTGGCCAAAAGCGTGACATTATTTTGAGTACCTCCTATAGAGACTTTGGCCAAAAGTTTCAATATATTTTAATGAAATTTAAAAGAAATTTTGTTGAAATCAGTCCATATTAGACCATACAAGACCTCTGATTTTCTGAAAATTCACCAAAACTGAAAATGACAATTTTATGTTTTTTTTAATATAAACTTTAATCAAATTGTATATTTCGAGAAAATCGGTCACATGTGAAGCAAAGACATACAACCCCCAATGGCGGAAATTGATTAAATACATAATTGGGAATTTTCACTTCATTTACAGTATTGTTAATAAAACCACCATTTATTCATGGGTTTTGGGAACTATCATACAAGTGGATAAAAGCATGCCAACAGATTTTAGTTCTTCTGGAATTTGTAAAGTACATAATCCCAAGCATTGCTAACTAGTCTGCTCAAAAAATCCCTGGTGTGTGTGCCTGTGGCCCGACATCCCACAAAATGTAGACTAAGCTGCTAAGATATCTCGTTAAGAAATCTGCAGTAATCCAAGTTTTATATAAATATCGTTATGCAAAATATCACACTTGTGTTAGAGCTATTTTCAGCAAAGACTTAACATGTTTATCTTTACCTATAATTAAAGAAAATTAAAGTAGGAACGTTATTGTGAATGGTTAATTTAGCCTAAAATGGTAGAGCAGGACCTTGGCGGATATGTAATTTCAACATGACGGTGTACAATTGTGATGCGAGTTCGAGTTATCAGTTTATTTTAAGTCAGATAATTGGCCGCCATGCTCACCACTGTTATTCAATATTGAATAATCTATTTATACAGGCCGATACGTTGGACAGAGCATGTCAAAATTGTTCCGGCCTATAATGCATTTAAAACGTGTTTTTTTTTTGTGAAATCCGAAGTTTTTTAAAAATTACCGAATACACGGATCCCGCAAAACGTACTTATGTTAGAAATTTATCAGTTGTGTCATTAAGCTAAATTAACCGACTTAACCGCTAATTATCACAGGTATATAAAGTTGAAATTTACCATTACCATAAATGGGGAAAAATAATAGCTTTATTTCAGTCTTCTGTAATATTCTATAAAACTTTCATTTGATAATTATCATATAATTAGCATTTACTTTTTATAATTTAGTAGATTTAAAAAATATATATATTTCTTTTAAAACAAATTACGTACAGTCATTTGCAATGCAAAAATAACAACGAACAAAAATATATTTATGTAACTTACGCTCTTTGCATCTCAGGTGACGCATATTTACCCCCTAAGTTCATAAAAATTAAAATAGACTAGATATAGAAATTTGGTTTCGGAAAAAATATATTTTAAATCCGTTTTATTTTTTATGAATATCGGGGTTGGTTATTTTTTAATTCAATTATAATTTGTTAACATTATTTCAAGTTAATTTAAAATTCATTTTGTAATATACGCATTAAATTCTTTAACTATTTCTTTTTCGAACGATCTATATCTATAATAAAAAAAATCACATTTGGTTATATAATCATATTAAATTTATTTGCGACGATTGTTACCACCGCCTCCAGATAAAATCATAGCAATACGAATGAATATATTTAAAACATCCATATAGATAGAAAGGCTCCTGCAAAATTAAAATGTATTTAATTTATATTATTCCATAAATTATTTGAATTTAACTTACGCATTTATGGGATCAAAACGAGTCACACCATACTGGGGATATACTTCAGCTTTGCGAACTATACGTTGGGTATCATACAGCAAGAAGCCACTGAATAATACTAAGCCTCCATACATAGTCATTGATGCCAGACCTTAAAACATAAAAATGTGTTTTATGAGTTTTATAAACATGAAAACAAAAATCCGTTTACTTACCAGCACCCAGTGCTGTGGTGGGTGGCAACCATATGCCAGCCAAAGAGGAAGCCATTACCAATCCCAAGCCAATAGCTAAAGGTCCACCCATATATAAAAATTTATCACTTGGTGCACAAACAGCAATAGTGGATAAACCACCGACTACACCGCCAGTATAAAGAGCAGCTCGTGTCAATAGAGGACCACCCAATAAACACATTGGTGCAATAACACCACCCAAAACGGCACAATGAAAAGCCCAAGCCAATTGTTTAGCACCAATACCCTCGTTATATGGAATTGATTGTGTCATGGCACCGGTGCCAATTACTAATGCAAATGTTGCCAATGTCGACTAAGTACAAAAAAACAATAGAAACTTTTTACACAACATACATTTAACACAATTTTAAATGCTAACAACTTACCAGCCAACCATTGCGCGTGGTTAACTCCAAGAGTCGTGGAGAACGAAAAACAGCTGCAGCCGTCAACGCGGTAATAATGCAAGAAGCTCCGAAATATCCATAAGTTGTGTGCAAACGATCTCTAACAAACTGAGGCCACAATCTGAAAAACATTAGTTAAAAAGTGAATTTATTAATATTAGTTTATATTTTTTTTGTTATTTGTTGTAATTAGACACATGATGCTATATTCTATAAAATAGCAGAAAGAATTGAAAATTTGACATGAAAGGTCATTTAGAAATATAATAATAAGGGAAGGCTTCGCCTTGTGGTACCCCAAAATTATCTTGAACGATATTAAATATATAAAACTCCTATAGAGCGATCTTAGAGGAACTTACTTAACAATCTCAGAGGAAGCTCGACATTATTTTTACGACATGAAGGTAAATACTTACGTTCCCCGTAGATCGAACCTTACGAAACCCATTGTTATATTTGGATAGAGGGTATATACGGTACCCTCCATCTCTCCGAAGAAGCAGCTAATAATGTAAACTTAATGCGATAAAATTTGTTATGCTTGTTGGTATTATTGGTAAATTTTTTGGACTAAATTTGGTTGACATAGCTAAAAGTTTACACCAAATTTTTTGAATAAATCAGAAACATTTGTCAAAATTTTAATACCAAAGTTTTCCAAGAAATGAAGAATATTTTTGCCACATTTTGTTGCATTGCCACCCGTATTTTCAATATAGGGACAAACAGACTGGAATTACAAACAGAATGACAACCTCAATATAACCCAATATTTTTGATGAGTTTAATTTGGGTCCCGGCGACAACTAGCTATTCGCACTTTTCAAAAAAATCTCACCGTTAAAAAATTGCGAAATTAGGAGCAGCGAAAAATAAGTTGAAATTAGTTGATGGAGATTACGTTAAAATAAATAAATCTTATTTTGAACTAATAAACCGTGTTTTTTATGAATAAATCTTATTTTGAACTAATAAACCGTGTTTTTTATTAGCTCCGGAACTTTTGGTCCAAGTGTTACATAATAAAATAATAAGTTTACGTCCTATTTATGATTTTTGCACTTACAATATTTGTTTAAATTATAATGCTACTTACACTGCGTTATTATGTATGCTTGCATCTTTGCTTAGTCCTAAACCGTAAAAGCATAAAGCTCCCAAACCGATACCTGCAGCTCCAGCGACTGCGCCTTTGCCCATGGAATAGGCTAAATAATATAATTAATAGATCTTAATTACTTTTTCTTTAATTCCAACTAAAGAATTTCTTACCATTTTCCGATGGAGGTGCCATTAATTTTTCCTTCAAGGTTGGACCACGACGAACGTCAGAACGAACGCCTACCGGAGGTTCTCTGGGTCCACGGGCATATTGACGGACTAATAAATTATTATTTGCAGGCTTTACCAGACGTGGAGCAAGTAGTGCCTGTTTTACAGAAGCTGAAAGTGTGTTAGAGCCGCAAGCTAAGCGGCCTGGCAATTGCGTTGCAAGTCTGAGTAACATCTTTTAGAATTGTGAAATTCTTTCTGCAAATTAAAATATATAAAATTATCAAATACAACATTTCGCGAAAAAGAATGTTGAATATTTTTATTAAATTATTAAATTTAGCACTTACATTTATAACTTATTTGATTTTTATTCTTAGTAATTTTTTAGAAATTTCTCGGTCAAGTCAGAAGTTTTGTCTAAAAGTTTTTCAAAAAATAATACACAGTTGCATTAAGAAAGTACGTCAAATCTACTGAATAATTATTTTTACTGAACATACCCTGCGAAAATACACTGTTAAAAAGCAATTGAAATCAGATTTTTCAAAGACGGGATGGGAATAGGTTAGTTTTAAAAGGCGGTGTCAAATTAATTAAACTTTCACTCGGCATAGACTTTAGGAGAATTAAGAGCGATCCCTATCTAAGCCATCTTAGTCTAATTATAAAACCTACAATATCACTCAGTTAACAAAGATTTCATGAGGAACTTCATGATATACAACAATCCTGAAGTTCCTCATGAAATTTGCTAACTTAAGTTTAGGTCTCTGGTGGGACAGTGGCAGGATGAGGTAAACCGATTCAGGTGAGTGAAAAATATTTAGGTTAAACCTAAATTAAAATCTTGGTTTAATCAGACGTGTAAACAGGTAGTCAGATCCCGAGAGATTGCTTTCAGAAACTGGCGTAATACCAAAATCCAGTTACTGATTCGCAACGTAAACAGGCAAGACGTTCATGTGCCAAAGTATTAAGACGTCAAAAGGCTCTGTACGAGCAACGTCTTCGTACTAAAATTCTTGCTGCTCCTCGGGCAGTTTGTTAAACGAGTTAAGAATAATGCTAGTTCTTCAATTTCTTCTCGTTTAAAGGATGGTCAAACATTTACAGACCCGGTTGATAAAGCTAATTTTTTAGCTGCCCTCTGCCCAAGCTCGAAAAAGTATTTGTAACTATGCCAAAGATATTATTTCGCGCCCGCGCTGTAAAACGGGTTTTAGCGGATCTCAACATAAATAAGTCTCCAGTGTCAGATGGTATTCCAGCGCTGGTCTTGAAGCAGTGCTGTTCGACGCTTGCTCGTCCATTAGCTAACCTCTTCAGCATCTTGTACCATGTCGGTAAATTTTCTCGGTGTTGGAAGGTTGCTAATATTACGCCAATCCTCCAAAGTCCTCAGAGATCGCACTATACGAGTCGTTGTAGATTGGATCTCATCAAACGAGTTCAAGATTAATTCAGGGGTACCGCAAGGCTCTGTTCTTTCTTCTACACTATTTCTTATCTTTATAAATGACCTTCTACTTCAAACTTCCAATCCTATCTACTCTTTTGCAGATGATAGTAACATTTGCCATTCATATTCATTCAATCATAGACCAAGCCTTTTAGAGGTTTTCGCTATGAGACAAAACATGAATGAATCATTAAGCCTCGACTTAGAAACAGTTTCAGAATGGGGTCGTGTGAATAGAGTTGATTTTAATGCTCGGAAAACTCAATGCTGTATGCTTACACATAAACGCACGGCAAATTATGTTACTCCATCTGTTATACTGTAACTGCGATATTATCGGTAATATCGTAGAAGTGACAGTCCTTGGTCGGAATCCTAAGAATTCCGAGTAGTTCCGGTACGAAGAACCGACCGCCGTGGGAACGTGTGAACTACATCTGTATTAATAGGCGGTGTAAATATTGAGGAATCAGATGCTCTTGATGTTCTGGGCATTAGAATTCAATGTGATGTCCGTTGGACAAATCACATTTTTCAAGTGTCGAAAGAAGCTTTCAAGTGCTTCGGTTTTCTAAAACGGTGATCTTCGTACTATTTACATCACTTATATCCGACCGAAAATGGAATACAACTCTCATGTATGGGCCGGTGCTTCAAAGTCTATTTTGGAGCTTCTCGACCGATTAAAGGAGAGAGCGAAAGTGCTCTTCGGTGACAGTAGGGTATCCAACTCTATTTATTCACAGGAGCACCGTCGCAATGTGGGTTGCGTCACACTGTTCTATCGTTACTACTTTGGAATGTGATCTAACGAAATCAGGGACCTCGTTCCCAAAACTCGAACGTTCTTACGCAATACACGTCTTTCTGTTAGAGCTCATCCCTTCGTAGATTGGCCGGTAGACAGAACAACACACTACAGAGAAAATTCGTTCTTTAGCCTTACAGTTCGTATGTGGAATTTACTTCCCGCAGAAGTTTTTCCAGTCAGTTGCAATATAGGAAAGTTCAAATCATATGTCCACAAACACTACTCCACCTATCCCCCTCCCATTACCTATTTTCCTAGTTCCAACACAATGCATTTCATAAGAGTGCTGGTCCTAATAAAAAAAAAGTTACCGGATGAATGTTGAGCTTGGTGGTCTTTTAAAATAATTTTCAAGTTTTTTCAATTTTATTTTGAAATCTTTAATTTAAGAACAAACCTTTTTTCTTACTAGTCACACACAATTTCTATGAACATAAATATCCCTATCGTGTATACCTTAGGTGCATGCTTATATGATTTAACTAAATTAAACATACCCTTTCCTTAGAAATACAAAATAACTGAACATACCACAAGACTAAAAAGTAAACAATCGCTTTCTTACAAATTTCTCTATTTAGTTTTCATTAGAGAATTAAATGTTTTTTTAATAAAAGCTCAATTAACAATGTCTTATAAAAGTGACGAAATAAATGACATAACAAAAAAGTGTGGGGAAATAAGAATATCTATTAAGAAAAATGCTAAAAAAGTTTATTCATTTAATTGTTGGTTTTGTGACAGTATTTATCTGCAGATGAAAAAGTTTACTTTGCATCTCGAACAAGAACATGAAACCCAATTGAAACAAACTGCGCCCGCTGTGTCTGATAAAGTAGAAATAGAAAAGGAAGAAGCTATTGATCATCTATTAATTGAAGATATTAAAATAGAAAATTGCCAAAATGAAATTGGATTTGAAATAGATGAAAAAATTTCTCCAATTATTACAAAGGTATGTCAAGATCTGCATGCATGCAAGTAAGTTCTTGTATCATGTTTTTCATCTTTATAAATCTTGTAATACTAAGAATTTGCGTACATCCTTAAAATCTGACTAAGATTACAACTACGCTTCATTAATTCTGTGGCTTGGTGCTAAAAGGACCAATGTCAAAAAACTAGTTTAGAGAAAATTAGAAATGAAATTTTTAAAAGATTTTGTTTTCCTTACAGCTCAGCTAATTTCCAAGTTTCGCTGGGTTCTTCTTCTGTTATCCTTGACTCCCAGTGGAGCATAGGGCCTAATTGGTGTTAGATATGTACTATGATCCTATAGAGGGCATGGTAAAATCAATTTTTTTTTAAAGATCCGACATTGGCCCTTTTAGCACTAACTAATTTTTACATTTTATGTTTTTTTCTATGGCCCTTTTACAAGGAAATATTAACAAAAAACAATATTATTTAACAACTGTAGTATAAAATTGCTAAAAGAAATGTAAAATAAATTGTTGACATTGGCCCTTTTAGCATTTAAATTTTATTTAAAAATAAAAAAAAATTGTTAGTGAAAAAGGGCCAATAGATCTTTTAGCACTAACAATTTTAAATAAGATTAGAATGACATTGGCCCTTAAATTTCTTATGAAGCTGTTCTGGGACGAGCTAAAGATTGGCTGTTGGAACAAAATAAAAGAGAGTAAAAAGGGGAACCTAATGCAATGACTAACTCAAAACATCCGAAAACTTACATTGGCCCTTTTAGCACCAAGCCACAGAATTGTATATGAATTTAAACAGTATACTCGATGAACAAATTGTTTTAACCCTTCAGTTGCCGTGACTGCATTAGACGGGCTAAAATCACCGCTCACTTATTCTTAAACTTATTTTTGTATTGGGGGATGTATGTACAAAAATATTGTCATTTTACTTTTATGTCTGTTTTTTGCTATCCGAGGCTATTGAGGCGAATATGCGTTCTAAAAATCCCAAAAAATCCGTAAGAATATTCCAGGGGACCGCGAAGAGCTCTTACAAATTTCTTATATTCTTTACTTTTTTGCAAATACGTAGAGCTTTTAACAACGTCAAAAGAAATTTATGTACTAAATGTTCTTTCGGATTTTTAAAAGAAAATAATACTTTCTGTGAAAATATAGTTGAAATTTGCACCCATCTTAATTTTTAGAGCTGATCAAAACAAATCTAAATATAATTAAATCACATTTGTTATTCACCGTCAATTACTTATTGCAAAGACCTTGCCAAACGACTTTAAATATGTTTAGATCACTCAAAACACTATTCAGGTCCATGGTAAAGTAGTGGTTTTAGAATTTCGATGTGACCATACTCGCTAGGAAATGTCGAACGTACTGGACGCCCATTTTAGGTCTCTACATACTAGACCTCTACTTAGAGTTGATCAGAGATTAAAAGTGAGACTTTAGACACCATAGATATGAATCAGTAGATTAAATTTAAAATTATCGCTTTGGTATGAGAAAAAAGCTTTTTTAAATCTAAAAAAGGTCTATATGTAGTTTCCATGGCAAATATATAAGTTGTGCTAAGAATTGCTCCCTTTCCGACTTATGTTTAAGATTTAGCCCCAAGTGACTATTTCCTGTTTTCAAACTTAAAAAAATGTCTCAATATAAAGAGATTAAACTCAAACTGTGAAAATATTCCACAAAAAATTGCCTATTTTGTTGATCTCAACAAACCAAATTTTTTTGAAACGATACAAAATTTGAGAATATCTTAAAAAAGCCAAAGATTTATTAATAAATGGAGTAATTGACCTGCCCTCGTTTTACGTATTATTAACCTTAATCCCGTTTCACACGAATCAGGTTTACTTGATCAGTTTTTCTTTAAATTTTTTCTGAACCTGCATTCACGTTCACACACAACCAATTTCTTCAGTTTTCATTTTCCTTAAATTTCATAAAAATATTCAAAATTTTCGTAAACTTGATAGTACGGTCAGGTTTGTATCAATTTTAATTCTGTCAGTTTTTTCTCATAGTCCCGTTTCACATGAATCAGGTTTACCTGATCAGTTTTTCCTTAAATTTCTTTTGAACCTGCATTCACGTCCACACACAAACATTTACTTTATAAGTTTTCATTTTATTTTCCTCAAATTTCATACAAATTTTAAAATTTTTTGTTTGCTCAATTTTAATTCTGTCAGTTTTTTCTCATACAAATTTAATACTTGATAAGCCAAACCTGACTAATGTAAAAGTAGACTTACAAATTCAAGACTTGATAAGCCAAACCTGACTAATGTAAAAGTAGACTTAAATTAAAATTTACTGAAATTTCTAGTGGGCCGAAATTTTCTACCACTTTTGCTATTATTTCGGGATATTCGATTAAGAAGTGGTTTCATGTTAACGCATATCTTAAATCATTCTATTTGTTTATATCCTAGAGTACGTCTAAGTTTTTGACGTTAAAAAATCTACCTTTAAGAAAAGGTTAAAGCCGAAAGTAACGAGAGGGTTAACATATTATAAGAGCGATGAGCAAGCACGATGTCAACGGGAGATATTTTCGATAAATTATTTTTTTAAGAGTCCCAATACAAAATAGTTGGATAAGAATTTGGTTATAATTAACCCAAAAGGAACAATTTAATTTATTGTATATGAAAATAAAAAAATCTGTGTACAAAAATAAAGAACTAAATTTTTGATTTTATTTCTTTTTTAATGAAAAATAAAAGTTAATTTTTGACTTTTGTTCTTTTAATCAAAAAGAAAAGTTATTTTTTAACTTTTATTTTTCAGACCATATAAACTGTTATCACCGAGATAAATGAATATTTAAAACATTTAAGTCGATAGGCAAATAGCTTTTCGTGAATTTAAAAAAAGTAAAAATAACTTTAGTACAGTTTAAAAAGACAAGAAATTACTTTTATTTCTGATTCAAAAAATAAAAGTTAAAAAATAACTTTTATTTTTGATTGAAATAATAAAAGTTAAAAAAAAAACTTATATTTTAGATTTATTTATTTCTTCAATAATATACAAAGCCAATAACTCCAAATACTTATAGATAATTCCTGAATATCAAGAATATACACAAAAAAGATAAAGATATACAATTAAAATATAAACGTTTTTCTTTTTACATGTTAAAATGCTTTACAAATTGGCTCCTCAGCCGAAGTAAAATAGTAAATAAAAATAATAACAATAAAAGTCCCAAAAAATGGTAAAGAATAGTGTATCTGATAAATTAAGTATATAACATAAGTTAATATGATCAGGTGAATAATTATAAAGAAACAAGATAAAATTGGAAAAATATAATTTGTTTTTTAAAGCACACATAAAAGTTTCAAACGAAATGCATTATTAGATTGTGAAAATAAACGAAGTTCTATTGGCAAATAATTACAACAACTAGCAATTCTAACTAGAAAAGAACGTTCAAGAACGCTATACTTTATCCTGGGAATAACAATTTGGGGATTCCTGGTGGAATGAGTAAAATTAAATAAAGAACAGAGTTGAGAAGGCTGTCCACTCCTAAGAACCCAATAGAACAACAATAAGTTTCTATAAGAAATGAATTGCTTATAATTACAACCAAGAAACATATTTACTCAGATATATGATTTCTTCTATGGACCTTATAAACATAACGAACAATAGTATTAACGACTCGATTAACTCTAACAGAAATGTAGCCAAGGCAAGCAGAAAATACCTCCAAACTATAAAAAACGTGAGGCATTAATAAAGCATAAGCTAATTTATACCTCGGACTACATGTTAAATAAACGCTGTTCCAGTACGCAAAATTCCAGTAACCCTAAAATAAACCTGGTCGACATGGGCCGCAAATACAAACTCCAAGAACTCGAAGACAGTCAACAAATGAAATTGTGCTACCTCCAATTGAAATACTTAGTCCAATAAAATACATAAAAATAAAAGTCAAAAAAATATTATTTTTGATTGAAATAATAAAAGTAAAAAAATAACTTTTATTTTTGTCCAAAAAAAAAAAAAATAAAGATTAAAATATAAAAAGTATTGCAGCTTATAAAAATTTTGACTAACCTAACCAAACGGTATGCTTGGTTTTGTTTTACGATAACTCCTTCTGGTTGATTTTTTAACCAAAAATTTAAAAATAACAGTTATTTCGGTCTCTAGTCAAAAAGTGGAAAAATCGACTAGTACCTATATCTTAAAAAATAGAGCCAATCGAGAAAAACATGGCCCAGGTTTCTGTTTTTCTTGCGTCGAGTAATTTCTTGCATCGAACAGTGAAAATATGCAAAGAGCAATATGAATTTTAACAATTTCACTGCTTGATGTTAGAAATTAATCGATGCGAAAAATACAAAAAACTAGGTACAGATTTGAATCAGCGAGTTATGAGGTGAACCGCCGCTTTTTTTGAAAATTTATTTTTTTCAAGTGGGTCTGGCCGGGGATCGAACTTGGGACTTCTGATATGCTAGGCGGATGACTAACCTGCTATACCACGGCGGTTTGTCTGCTAATAATAATAATAATAATAATAATAATAATAATAATAATAATAATAATAATAATAATAATAATAATAATAATAATAATAATAATAATAATAATAATAATAATAATAATAATAATAATAATAATAATAATAATAATAATAATAATAATAATAATAATAATAATAATAATAATAATAATAATAATAATAATAATAATAATAATAATAATAATAATAATAATAAAAATAATAATAATAATAACAATAATAATAATAATAATAAGTGAAAATGGATTTTCTAAATATTCCTCTTGATTATCAGTATTCTTTCAAACATGTTTTTTTTAACGATTCAACTGCCTCCTCGACTCTCGTAAATCGTAGACCACACAGTTTACCTTTGATATTCGGAAACAAGAACTAAATTGAATAGCACTTGTATATCAAAACTTTATGAGTACGTTTATTCTAAAAAATGCCAGGCTTTATTATGGTGCTGCCTGATTTAGCTATCATTAATACTGTCAGTTCCCGATATTTAAATAGTACCCCTCGTATGCACAAACGGCTTAATATAAAAAAAGATTTATCTATACATATGTATTTCATTGTATGTATATTATCAAATCTATTTTGTATTCATTAGAAGTGGAACACAATTATTAATGCACCTTATGTTTATTTTTTTCATTACAGAATAAGCTATCACCAAATAATCATCAGGATCCCTTAGAAAATCTAAAACAGAATGAAATTTCTTCTACTGCTTCTCAAAATAATGATATAACCCCTTCCCTTAATGCTGTTGAAGATGTAGTCTTAAAAAATGAACCAGAAGTGCTGGAAGATGAAGTGGATAATATATTAAACGATAACGTAAATTAAATTATAACAATTGTAATCGAAAACATATTTCATTGTTGATTTCTTTAGATCGATGATTCGTCAGAGTTAAGCGCGGAAGATGATAATATCGATAGCGACTATAGAATGGAAGACAGCGCTGATGAGCAATTAACGGAAACTTTAAAAAATAGTAATAAAGCCATGACAAAACAGTATATATTAGAACTTATAAATGCCTATCACCAAAAGCCAATACTTTGGAATACATCTGTAGAAAAATGTGGTCCCAAAAGAAGAAATGCTATATTACAAAATATTACCTACGATTTGAATAGAAAGATGAACACCAATTTTGAACTGAACTCAGTTAAAATTAAACTCAACACTATATTTAAGCAGTATGAGGAAAATATTAAATGGCAAATGAAACATGATGACGATGACAATGTAAAACAAAAACCAAAACTGTGGTTTTTTGAAAACTTAAGCTTTCTTAAGCCATTAATTGAAGAAAAATATAAGCAAAAAAGGGTATGTACTTATATATTTAAAATATGTTACAAAATCTTTTACCATTGCGTTTTTTCTTTCATTTTAGAAAAAAACCTATCATAAAGTGGTAAGTTTACTAAACCTTATCATATACAGTTACGAGCAGACAAAAATTTCATAATAATAAACATTACTTTAAAATTGAACTTAGATTGATTGAATTTTAACATTAAACTTCAATGTTGAAAGAAATCGCAAAATATGATAAGAATGTGCTTTTCAACAGCGGTGGTAGGAGTTGTTATTGTCATACATATTATTTGTTATTGTGCAACCACCAAAAACTAAACAAAAAAAAGTATGCAATAACGAAAAACTCAAACTTAACACGAAACATTTTAATGCAGTTACCCTTGCAGAAAATTAATTTGTTAGATCGGCGCAGAAATGTCCAATTAAAAATTATAAAGAATAAACAAAAAAAGAATCGTTAGGATTTTGTTAAAAGGCAATGTAATTGGACTGGGTCTAAAGGTTGTTAAAAAATATAAAAACATCTTATGACCTGAAGAAAGCAAGGAAGTGGAAATATAATCATATTTGATTAAGGAATGTACATACATATAGGCAAGCATTTTTATCGACAAATTCAACGCAATGTAATGATTAGTTGAATATGCCTGTCCGGTGGCAATATCAACAGGTTAATGTCTCGAACACAACTAAAAGATTGAAAAGAGCAGTTAACTAAAATAAGCATTTCCATATTATCTGTGGACTTAAATTCGATCCAGAATCTTTGGAGAATCATTACAGATAAAATTGTAATGCTAAAAGGAAAAATAAGATATATGTGACCCGGTCTATGAAAAGGGAAAAAGTTTAGTTTATAACTCAAAACCAAAATTTCGAAAAATTAGCTAAAAATTTCGAAGAATTAGCTAAAAATTTCAAAAAATTAGCTAATTTTTCGAAATTTTGTCTTTGAGTCATAAGCCATCTTTTCATAGACCGGGTCACATATAGTAATGGAAGCATAGACATCAATTCCATTGGAAAAATGTTAAATGTCCTTAATCGAATTAATACCTCGTAAAATAATGGACATTTTACAAAATATAAATTTACTTTTCATTTTTTTCTTTATTACATCTTTATAATCATGAACCATATACAAAATTAAAATATTGAATGACCTAAACTAAAGATAAACTACTTTAAAAAAAAAATTAGTTAATGATTCTAATTATCTGCTCGTAACTGTATACAACAACCAATATTTTCTGCCATTATGATGAAAAACAAATTTAGTACATATTGAGTAATTGGTTAATAGTTTTGTTTTCCATGTCCAATTTTCTTTTCAGAAGCCTTTAGATGATGAGGTTTTATCTCAATTAATTGTTATTTACAAGAATTATGACAGCATATGGAACACCAATAATATTGCGTTCCATATCAAAGAAAAACGCTATGAAGCTATAGATACTATGTTAGGGGATGTTAAGGAAAAATTAAATATTTCTTTAGATGCTGACGAACTAGAAAAACATTTGCTATACATACATAATGCTATTTCTAAGGATAAACAATTAAAATTTGAATGTGAAGCAAAACAAAAGAAGTTTAAACCTACTTGTTTTTTCTATAAGAATAGCGACTTTCTGGAAGAACATCAAGGACCATTTAAATGTCCATATTGCGCTGAAATCATTTTGGATTATAAGGATTTTCAAAAACACAAATCAGAACATGATGGTTCACTGCCTTTTAAGTGTGCAAAATGTGGTAAAGGTTTCAAATCATGCGCTAATTTAGGTTTGCATATCAAACGACATTTGGGTATTTTAAAATTTCGCTGTCAATTTTGTGGTAAGGGTTATCCTGTAAACAATGAATTAGCATTTCATTTGCGTTCACATACTGGCGCCCAACCATACTTGTGTTCAATATGCGGAGAAAGTTTTCGCGCTGCCAATAGTTATGATAATCATATGCGTCGACATGAACAAAGATTTAGACTTTATTGTGAAATTTGCAATAGAGGCTTTAATGTTTTGACTACTTATAACAATCATGTTAAAGCTCATCTCAATGTACGCGATATTATTTGCAAAATATGCGGAAAAGCATTCTCCTCTAATAAATATCTACTTTATCATAAACGAATACATGAGGGTAAAAACTACAAATGTGATATTTGTGGTAAGAGCTTTTCCCAGACCGCTGGTCTCAGGCAACATAAAAAGCAACATGGTATTCCGATCAGTTCTAAAACTGAAAGAATATAAAATTAAATTATGTTAAAAATAATATAAATAAACTGATATTTTTTGATTTTAAACACTTTGTTTCTTTACTTTCCGGGTAAGCAGCGTTGTGCTTTTGGCACTGTTTTTAGTGCTTTTAGAAATTTTTGTTGAGAAAAATGTTTTTTATTTTTGTTTGGTGGCACTGAAGACCAAATACTATTTCAACAATAAAAAGGAACAGTGAAAGGTGTACAAATACTAAAATGTATTTACTTATGACAAAAACTGCGTAAAAATATTCTTAATTGTTTTTTTAATCAATGTATACAAATTTCGCATGGAGCATAAAACTTACCAGAAAGTTGCCAAATCATGAACTACACCAAAACCTAAGAAGGTTTCTTTAAGAATTCTTGCGTCTTAACTCAAGGATATAGGTCACTGAAATTTGGCATAAATATTCATTTCTTGGAAAATTTTGGTCTTGAAATCGGTCAAAATCGGTTCACATTTGACCACAGCTCCCGTATAACCTCGTCTAGGCTAATTGCTTATAAATGACAAATTATAATAGCTATGATGATAAAATTTATAGAAGTTTTACATAAGTACTAGGCAGCATATAAAATTTCATCCAAATCGGTTCACATTTAACCATAGATCCTATACAAAAATCTTACAGAAACAGCCTAAATTCCACCTAAAATACACTTAAATGCCAATAAATGATAAACTGTAATAGCTTTGACCACTAAATTTAATTAGAGAAACAAAATTTTACAAAAGTATTATCAATATCTTGAAAAAGTTGTGTATTGAAAATGGACGAAATCGGTTCACATTCAGTTAGAGCTCCCATATAACCATTAATGCTGATAAATTGAATAAAATTGTAATAGCTATGACGACTAAATTTAAAATAGAGAAGTTTAATGCAACTATTAGTCAGTATATCAAATTTTATAGGAATCGGTCCATATATGACTATAGCTTTCATATAAAAAACACTTCCGAAAACAAAAAAAAATGTAGCAATGGCCAGTTAAAAGCTATTAAATTAGAAACTATCACAGCTATGGCCACTAAATTTTGCAAGAATAAGCTCTATATAAAAATAAAAACCAGCCAGTGTGTAAAATTTTGTTACAATCGGTCAACATTTGGCTATAATTCTTATATATATATAAAATCCAATTTTTATATCTACAATCAAAAAGATTTGGACGTAAAAGATGATGCATTAGGAACTCCTAACAAAATATATGGACCTGCCGTATTACTATCAGCATGTTTATCCTAACTAAATATTAAGCTAAACGAAAAGCATTTAAAAAGTTTTACGATGCGAGATATATAGAAACCATAAACCAGAACTAGACTGAGGACGAAACTGTCAAGTACATTTAAGAGACGTCAAAAGTACATTTAAAAGACGTCATCTTCATATAAGATATGTCATTACAAGGTAGATTATAATGAAGGTAATTTCACTTGGGCTTACTAAATTTAATTTCACTTTCTGACAATTTTAAGGGTTCTGACATTTTAATAAAAATAAAGCTACCATATTATGTTTTGTTTTCCCCTTTTTTCTGTCGGTGTGCCGACAATATGAGTTATGTGTAAAAATTAAAATACATTTTATCTCATAATATAATATAATCTACCTTGTGTCATTATACATTTTTTTGCTATTTTTTCTATTTTTTTTTTGTGCTTAGTAAAACATATGATCGCACTCTATGCGGTACTCTATGATAGAAACCACAAATTAGGTTTGTCTGTGATAGAAACGACGTTCTATGAAGCCGAACATAAATATCGCTGTCGTGTAGACCTTGGGTTCATGCTTATAGGATTTTACTAAATTAAACATACCCTTTCCTTAGAAACACAAAATAACTGAACATACCACAAGACTAAAAAGTAAACAATCGCTTTCTTGCAAATTTCTCTATTTATTTTTCTTTTGAGAATTAAATGGTTTTTCAATAAAAACTTAACAATGTCTTATAAAAGTGAAGAAATAAATGAGATAACAAAAAAGTGTGGGGAAATAAGAATATCTATTAAGAAAAACGCTAAAAGAGTTTATACATTTAATTGTTGGTTTTGTGACAGTATTTATCTGCAGATGAAAAAGTTTACTTTGCATCTCGAACAAGAACATGAAACCCAATTGAAACAAACTGCGCCCGCTGTGTCTGATAAATTAGAAATAGAAAAGGAAGAAGCTATTGACCATATATTTATTGAAGATATAAAAATAGAAGATTGCCAAAATGAAATCGGATTTGAAATAGATGAAAAAATTTCTCAAATTATTACAAAGGTATGCCAAGATTTGCATGCATGTAAGTACATACAAAAAAAACATTTATTTTCAAATCATCGTCAATTTGAGAATAAAACTTATTTCTTGCTGCGATGTACTAAGAACTTACGTACATCCTTAAAATCCTCCGACTACAACTACACTTCGTTAATTGTATATAAATTTAAACAGAATACTCGATAAATAAATTGAAATAACTTCTACAAAAACCGTTGAAATTTTTTGAAATTCAATTCAGTTTAACACTCAGTTCCCATTACTGCCTGAGACTGGTAAAAAAACGAATATCCTTGTAGAATATTCGGTGGTACCGTATATATGGCTGAAATATCTGCTTGTGGAATACTGCTGAGTTTTGGGACCTTAAAGCAGATTTTCGTTCCCAATAGTGGAGTGTAAAAGCCCAATATACTGCAGAGTTTATGGAACTTAAAATATATGTTCATTCCAATTTTCGATTTAAATAAATTGTTGTAAATCCTAGCTCTAGAGCCGATTTGAGCTCCAGAGATGTCTACAGTGAAGGAATTTTTGAATTTAACAGATACTTTTAAAAGAACCATTTTGAACGCTTCAACTGCTTTGATACAAGAAGAAGTCCTCCTTTGATACAAGAAGAAGTCATGAAGTTGAGTCATGAGGATAAGTTATCAATACGATGTTTTGACATTAATTAAAACAAATATCAGATGTATATTAAAAACTATGAGAAGGCTTATGCTAAAAAATGTACAGAAACGGTTTAATAAGAAAAATAAAATTTATACATATGTATACATATAGATTTTATATTATCCAATTTTGTATTCATATTAAGTAAACACACTCATTAATGCACCTTTTGTTTATTTTTTTTCATTACAGGATAAGCTATCACCAAATAGTTATGATGATCCCTTAGAAAATTTAAGACAGAATGAAATTTCTTCTATTGCTTCTCAAAATAATAATAAAAGGTCTTCCCTTAATTCTGTTAAAAATGTAGTCTTAAAAAATGAACCAGAATTGCAGCAAGATGAAATGGATAATATATTAAATGATAGCGTAAATTAAATTACAAATATTGTAATCGAAAACTTTTTAAATTATTCATTTCTTTAGATCGAAGGTTCGTCAGATGATAATATCGATAGCGACTACAGAATTGAAGACAGCGCTGAAGAACAATTAACGGAAACTTTAAAAAATAGTAATGAAGCCATGAAAAAACAGTATATATTAGAACTTATTAATGCCTATCACCAAAAGCCAATACTTTGGAATACATCCGTAGAAAAATGTAGTCCTAAAAGCAGAAATGCTATATTGC
This sequence comes from Stomorhina lunata, assembly GCA_933228675.1. Lineage (NCBI taxonomy): Eukaryota > Metazoa > Arthropoda > Insecta > Diptera > Rhiniidae > Stomorhina > Stomorhina lunata. The sequence continues at coordinate 22,317,073 of OW121743.1, forward strand.
AAAATATTACCTACGATTTGAATAGAAAGATGAACACCAATTTTGAACTCAACTCAGTTAAAAATAAACTCAACACTATATGTAAGCAGTATGAGGAAAATGTTAAATGGCAAATGAAACATGATAACGATGACAATGTAAAACAAAAACCAAAACTGTGGTTTTTTGAAAACTTAAGCTTTCTTAAGCCAATTATTGAAGAAAAATTTAAGCAAAAAAGGGTATGTACCCATAAATATTGAAAATATGTTACAACATCTTTTACCATTACATTTCTTTCTTCATTTTAGAAAAAAACCTATCATAAAGTGGTAAGTTTACTTAACTTAAATATGTACAGTAACGAGCATATAAATAGGTTAAAACAAAATTTTGTAACATTTCTAAGCTTAACAGCAAGTGTAGATAAAACCGAATATATACTTATCAATAGTAATTACTAGAAAAAAATAGCATGTGCTAGTATTATCTATCAAAAATTCCATAATAAGAACAGAACTTTAAAAAATTAAAAATTTACCACCTAATTAATAAACGAAAAATAAAAATGACGAGCTTATAATTCAAAATTTCCATACAAAATTCGCATTTTAAGACTTTGATAGTTTTATAATTCGTTTATGAATTAGAATGCCACAAACATTTCATCAAGAAAAGACGTATTCTTAATCCAGATTGTATATTGGAACTCAACGTTAATTGTGTTGCTATTAACCTATAACAGAACCTCAGTTACCTTGTCAATTATTAATCATATTGTAAATGGCAACAAAAGTAGAATTTTAGGTAATTTCAGCAACCGGGAATTTGTAGTTGCTGTCAATTTTTTGTTTTTTAGTAAAATAAGTGGAAAAATATATTCTCATGGTCCTAGGTTAGGTTAGATCAAGTTTTTATTCGGTATTTTTAAATTTTTTAAACAATCCAAAGTTTTTGCTCAAAAATCGACAACGTAAGTTGTGCCATAACAAGGTTGAAAACATTTTTATGGAACTTCTGAAAACTTCGATCCGAAAAAATTTTAAATCGGAACTTATTTTTAAAAGTTTAAATATTTATTAAAAAGGGATAATCCTCCTGATGAGATGACCTAACCAACCATCGAAACGCGTCGAGGAAAGGTTTCCCCACCAACATTCTTTGGTTTTATCAAAAAACTATTTATTACAATAATAAATAATTGTAATATATTGGAATCTTTTTTTACTTTTAACAACTGACTGGTTGTGTTGCCAGTAGGCGAAGCAACTAAAATTCGGTTGCAATACACAATCGAGCCATAAATTTCAAATTTTTGTTTTCCTATCACCGGTGGTAGTAATTTTTATTGTCATACAAATTATTTGTTATTGTGCTGTCCATCACTGCTAAAAGGAAAAAACATATTAAATGTGCTTGATTGAATTAATACCTTGTAAAATAATGCATATTTTACAAAATATAAATTTGCTATCCATTTTTTTTATTACACCTCTATTATCATTTAAAGCATGCAAAATTTAAATATTTAATGATATTAACTAAAGATTAACTACTTAAAAAATTTAGTTAATTAATCTATTTGTCTGCTCGTAACTGTATCATGATGACAAACAAATTTACAACATATTTAGTAATTGATTAATAATTTTGTTTTCCATGTTCAATTTTCTTTTCAGGTGCCTTTAGATGATGAGGTTTTATCTCAATTAATTGTTATTTACAAGAATTACGACAGCATATGGAACACCAATAACATTGCGTTCCATGTTAAAGAAAAACGCTATGAAGCTATAGATACTATGTTAGGGGATGTTAAGGAAAAATTAAAAATTTCTTTAGATGCTGACGAACTAGAAAAACATTTGCTATACATACATAATGGTATTTCTAAGAATAAACAACTAAAATTTGAATGTGAAGCAAAACAAAAGAAGTTTAAACCCACTTGTTCTTTCTACATGAATAGTGACTTTCTGGAAGAACATCAAGGACCATTTAAATGTCCATATTGCGATGAAATCGTTTTGGATTATAAGGATTTTCAAATACACAAATCGGAACATGATGGTTCACTGCCTTTTAAGTGTGCAAAATGTGGTAAAGGTTTCAAATCATGCGCTAATTTAGGTTTGCATGTTAAGCGACATTTGGGTATTTTAAAATTTCGCTGTCAATTCTGTGGTAAGGGTTATCCTCTAAACAATGAATTGGCATTTCATTTGCGTTCCCATACTGGCGTCCAACCATACTTGTGTTCAATATGCGGAGAAGGATTTCGCGCTGCCAATAGTTATGATAATCATATGCGTCGACATGAACAAAGATTTAGACATACTTGTGATATTTGCAATAGAGGCTTTAATAGTTTAACTACTTATAATAATCATGTTAAAGCTCACCTCAATGTACGCGATATTATTTGTAATATATGTGGAAAAGCATTCTCTTCTAATAAATATCTCCTTTATCATAAACGAATACATGGGAGTAAAAACTACAAATGTGATATTTGTGGTAAAAGCTTTTCCCAGACCGCTGGTCTCAGGCAACATAAAAAGCAACATGGTATTCCGATCAGTTCTAAGACTGAAAAATATATAAAATAGTTAATCCAATTAAATTAAGTTAAAAATAAAGTAATTAAATTGATATTTAAAATGTGATACTTTGACTTTGATCACTTTGTTTCTTTACTTTCTGGGTAAGTTCGGACCAATGAGAGTAACTTTATCGTGAAGAATATTTAAGCAAATATTTTTAAACTATTAGAAATCTTTTGTTTTCGCTTTGCTTAGTGATACCCGTCACCTCCATAGGTGGAAAGATTATTATAAGCTTGTGCTGATGAATGTATCACTTTCTGAGTCGATTTAGCGATGTCAGTCCGTCCGTCTGGCTGGACGGACATTAAATTTAAAACAGATACCGCTTATGTAAACCAAAATCAATGTACCGAATTTCGTTGAATTCGGTCCACTTTTGACATACAAACTCTTCTATAAACACGCACTAAATGAGACAAATATCACTAAAACGCTCGTAAATCTAAAGATATGACAATTTTAAGTTTATTTATTTGCATACACAATTTTTGTAAAAACTGCAATCAAGTTGCTAAATTTTAAGATAATCGGTCCATATTTGACACCAGCCCTCATATAAGTGTAAATGACGGAAACAGCTTAAATATGTAAGTCTTAAGAAAATCTTTGTGTGATGACAAAATTTAGCAAATTTTACCTTAGTGGTGAAGGGTATCAGATGGTCGGACTTGACCGACTATAGCACTTTCTTACTTGTTTTTTATTACAATTTTTCAAAAAATATGAAAATATTTTGTTACCCAATCTTACGTAATGCATGATATTGTAGGGTTGGCTTAGATAGGGTATTCTTCTTGTATTTTCTTTTCTTTTCCTCTTTCCTCAATCTCTTCTTTTCTATTTTTTGTTGAAGCATCTCAATGGACCCCATGGGTCTCCGAGTGAAGGTGTCGCTTCGACACCACCTTTAAAACCATACCTAAGAGAGGAAATACAATTACTCTCACAATTAAGCAAAGACTTCAACCAGTATTGAGTACGGCAACGCAATTGGGTGAGTTTTGAGTAACTTCGGAATGGTTTGAAAATTTCGACTTTTGTTTAAAAATTTTACTTTTTTCAGCCGTTAGATAAGATGTTTGTTCCCGTACTCTAACGAAACTACGCAAAACAGTGCGAAGTTGTCAGGAGTTGAGAAATCAGTATCATAAAGTTATATGGATATTTGCATGTCTCATGTGATGATTTGTATCTTAAGTGTTTAAAAAAAAGATCACTTGTTTTAGTGGAAATTAAAGGTTGGTGGATGTAAAGGTAACACTTTATCACCATAAATGGAAAGCGTATATTAGGTTTGTGCTGATGTTTGTAACGCATAGAAATATTAGTTTTGATACCCATTTTGTATACCTACCATCAATAATTATGGGCGGTACACTGCGTTTGTCGCTTTAACTATGAACTTCCGGGTGGCTGAAAGTGCCTATGGTTGGCTTGTTGTCAAAATGTGTTTCGCAAATGACACAAATATACTTAAATCTCGAGAAACTGTTGCTGTGACAATATAAGTCAGTTAGGTCTTTAAAAGCAAATAAAAATAAACTTAAGCATTTATTGATCCACACTTGACCTCATTGGTAAAGGTAAATAGTCGTGCTTGACTGAATAGATGTAGCATTGTTAAAAAAAGCAGCAGTGTAAAATTCGGATTTTAACATTTTGTATTAAATCTCAATTGTACCTATCGGTGTGTAGTGTAAAATTAAGTTTCATAAAACACGAAGTTGGTATCTCTCACCAAACCGTTGATTTGAATTCCTTTTGCCGGGAAGTCCGTACCTTTCATTATTTGAGGTGAAGAAATCGACGAAATAAAATAAGTCAAAAGAATTAACAAAACCGTTCACCTTATGAAAGATCAATGGGAGTTTGGTGGGTTCGATGAGGCAATGTTTTATTGATGCCTTTACAAATCTCAGCTGGCGGGTGCTTACTTTTTCCACTCATGAATTTTTTTATATCCGACTCCAACATACTGAGCTGAGCAGGGTGACCTGTATTTTCATTAGGGTGGCTCAAATAAACAAAAATACAACAATACCTATAATAAAAATATATTTTTTAAAAAACTTATTTGTGCTATAAAATTATTTTATTTTTATTTACAAATTCATAATTATTATGAATTAGTGTACACTGTACATAGCTTCGCATAAACTATTTCTTATTTGATTGGCCTCCATCGGTAAAATTTCGCCTAACGAAGGCTCCAAATCAATTAACGTGTTGGATTTAAAGTCTTCTGTTGTTACGATATCACCCATTTCTTTTCTTATAAAGTTGTGTAAGTAACAGCAACTTAAAACAATTTTACTTACCTTTTCAGGTTCTAGAGCGATTGTAGTATTAAATATTCTAAATCGAGCTGCCAAAAACCCAAAAGTCGTTTCTATCTCCTCCTTTGCCAAACTAAGTATATTATTGAAATAAATTTGTTTTGGTGATGGGTCATTATTTAAATACGGCTTCATGATGCGTGGGTGGAGTGCAAAAGCGTCGTCAGCTACAAATACATATGGAATCGAGGTTTCACCTAATATAGGCTGCGGTTCTGGTAAGTTAATTTCTCCCCTTTCTAACTTTTTGAAAAAATTTGTGTTTCTAAACACTTCGCCATCGGAATTTCCTCCATTGGCACCGACATCAACCATTAAAAATTCGGAATTGCTATTTACAAGGGCCATCAGTACTATACTGAAAGTTTTTTTATAATTAAAATAATTTGAACCTGTATGCGGAGGCTTCTTTATTTTGACATGTTTTCCACCCAAAGATCCCAAACAGTGAGGAAATTTACTTTTTTTAAAAAAACTTTCTTCCACCATAAGCCATTCTGCTTCAGTTGTTGGAAACTAAAAAAAAAATTGTAGTTGGTTTTAAAATTTTATGAAAGTTTGTAGTTAATATACAAACCTTAATATAGTTTTTCAAAGCTTCGGTAATGGCCTCGCACGTTTCCATAACAATAAGTCCAATTGATTGAGCAGATACAGCTGTCGACAATTTAAGATCTGCAAAAGAGTTTCCAGTTGCAAGATATCTTAATGTTAACGTTAATCTGGCCTCAGCTGATATTGCATCCCTCATTAAAGTATCCTGCTTTGTTATTTTATGTTTGATCATGTCTAACAATTTTAAAAACGTTTTTTCATCTATCCGCATATAATTTATATAATCTGCAGGCTTAATTTCTTTTAACTCCTTTAAAGGAGTTTCATTTGAATTTTTTGACCAGATCCTTTTTTTCTTCGGTCGTATCTCCTCTTCTTCCTCTTCATACAACAATTCATCAATAACAATAATTGCTGCTATTTCACTTAATTCACGATTCATTTTTTATCCGTATTTTTCAATTGATGTTTTATGGAAACAAACAAAAACAGAACTGATGTTGCGTTTATGTTTTAATTGTAGGATGCAGTGTGTGTGTGTGTCAAAATATGTAACCTTAATACGAAACATGCTGTGTATACAGGTTGCAATGTGTGTACCCAGAATTAATATATATGTTGCAAAGTTTGTAGCCGACATTAGATAAATTACCATGCAACTGGCGAAATATTAGTTTCCTCCCTAATTTTTATCGAATATTTGTCAAAAACAGCTGTTGAAGTAAAAGGAAATGTAAACATAAACGAATTGGCAAAAAGTAAACATAATCAAAAAAGCAGTGGAAACCAAATTACATAAAAAAATAATTAAAAAAAAGAAATTATTAAAAGAATTGTGACGAGCAGAAGATTATTGGCGACAACGAAATCAATTGAGCATAAGAATTGATATGCATATTTGTCTTTCTATTTACATTTGCTTTCCATTTCAAGCATTAAATTAAGCGGCAAACTTAAACAAATATGTAAAAAAGCAAGAAGAAAAAATGTCAACACGAATTACGGATATGATAGTGTGAACGGATTAATTGACTCAAGTAATTCAGACAGCGAATTAAGAAATTAGTTTGTAAGTGTGAACATGCTATTACATTTGGACACTGAACATAAACACCAAAAAATTGGCCATCACTGAACATAATACTATAAGAAAACGTAAACAATTCTTGTTTATTTTTTATTACATTAAAAAATTAAATAAAACAAGATGTCTTGTGCAAATATTGTTAATATTAACACAATCGCAACAAAATGTGGAGAAATTATAATCACAGTAAAGAAAAATGCCAAAAATTCTTATTCATTTAATTGTTGGTTTTGTAATACAACTTACATTCAAATGAAAAAATTTACTTTGCATCTTGAACAAGAACATGTTGCCGACTTGGAACAAAAAAGTTACAATGAGCCTGAAGCTGATAACAATTTAACCGAAACGATTAAAGTAGAACATTGTGGCGATGATATGGGATCGGAAATGGATGAAGATAATCTTCAAAACTCATCGAAAGTTGATAAAAAGGTAAAATACAGCATGAGCAAGACTGAAAACCCTTGTTATATACATATCAAGGACCCATTTTTGGAATTGCTATATAGGAAACCATTTTTACAGCAACATAGTACTTCTGACAAAGCTCAATGGGTAACACTTGGAGATTATGACCAATAGTTATGTATTTGATCTACTTAAATATAGTTAGACCCAATTTTTCCTAAGGCTGTGTATAGAGATGGGTTTAGACCTGGGTATTTACCTAACGCTGTGTATTTACCTATTTATACCCACCTTCATACCCGGGTATTTATCTAATTTCGGGTAAATACTCATTTGAATAAGAAATACTCGTTGTAACGTAGAGCAACAGAATTATGAACATTTTCGAATTTATCTGAGGTACCTCCTGCATTGGAATTCATTTACACAATGTTACAGGCGCTAAACATAAATGTAATGGCAGATTTTGTCAATTACAAGGCCAGAAATGATTTTTGGGCTAAAACTTTTGTTTGGAAGAAATTTCTCCAGTAAATTAGTGGAAAGAAATTTGTGGAAGTACGCAATTAAGCAAATTAGATGTTCGAATTTTAACAGCTCCCTGTACTTCAGCTGCTTCTGAACATCCCCTTAGCACCCACAACTTCTTCTTTTAAATTTTAAATTCTTAAAAGGAATGACAGCTAGAGGTCTGGTAAGAATGGGGAAGATAACATACTTACATAGGTTGTACATACTTCTTCAATGAGTTGATGTATGGTTCAGAACTGGTTCTTGTAATTCCTTACAGGGTTGTTAGGGTCGCCTTTACTTTAAGGACGGATCAAATGGATCATCGAAAATGGTTCAGTCGTTTAACTATATTTTTTCATCTAAACTAATTTTTTTAATTTGAGATTTTGGAAAACAACTTATCCAAATTAATTGGGAAAATTATTAATGGATTAAAAGAAAATTTTTTATAATAAAAATATATTTTAGAAGTTCAGCTCGAAAACGAAAGCTAAACTGAACGATATATATATATATATATATATATATATAGCGAAATTATGAATCAAACAAAAAACCTAAATATTTGATTTGTTTTGTAATATCACCATTGCATCTCTGAACACGTTTCCCTGTGATCATAGTCAATTGAAAGGCAATGTGATGTGTGTAGTGTGTAGATTCCCGACAGCAAAACTAAAAATTTAAAGCAAAAAAGTTAGTATAAACCAAAAATATAAAAATCGTGATATCTCGAAAACAAGAGCTAACTTTAAAATTTTACTACCATATTTGTGTTAACAGAATCAAATACTGCTAAAAAAATATAATCTTATTCCATAGACAATTTCCTTGTCGAACAGTGTAATTAGAAGACCAATAATATATCTGTGGCTTGGTGCTTAAAGGGCCAATGTCAAAAAAAATACTAGTTTTGAGAAAATGAAAAATTAAATTTTTATAAGATTTTATTTTCCTTACAGCTCAGCTAATTTCCAAGTTTCGCTCATAAAATTTGGGTTAGACATGTATAATGATCCTATAGAGGGCATGGTAAAATCAATTCTTTGAAAAAGATCGAAATTAAAAATGTTACATTGGACCTTTTACAAGAAAATATTCACAACAAAACAATATTATTTAGCAACTGTTTGTTATATTACTACAAATATTATTGAATTTAGAGGATATATATATATCTAATAACTTATAACATATATATCTATTAAGATATGGTATAAAATTGCAAAAAAATGTAAAATAAATTAAAAAAAATGTATTATTAAAAAATAAAAAAAATTGTTAGTGAAAAAAGGGCCAATGTCGACATTAGCCCTTTTAGCACTAACAATTCTAGATAAGTTTAGAGTGACATTGGCCCTTAAATTTCTTATGAAGCTGTTCTGGGATGAGCTAAAGATTGGCTGTTGGAACAAAATAAAAGAGAGTAAAAAGAGGAACCTAATGCAAAAACATCCGAAAACTGACATTGACCATTTTAGCACCAAGCCACAGATATAATAATAAAATATAAAACAAAAATTTTGAATTTTGTTGACTTGTGTTTTTATTAAATGATTTTTAGATTGTATTGTCGCCAAAAATCTTGGACCCTCTGGAAACAGTTGACAATGAACTTAAAGAAAGTTCTACATTTGCTGCCCTAGAGACTAAACCCTTTGTTGAAATAGCTGAAAAGGATAGTTGCTTTAAAGATGAACCACACTCAGAGGAAATTGAAATGCACGATTTGTCCGACGATGAGCTGGTAAATACATGTTAAAAGTCATTATATTCATGTTAAAAGTCATTATATTCATTTATTCGCTCTAAATTCTGTTTATTTAGTTTGATGATCTCTTTTGCGACGAAAATCACTCCTCTGATAGTGATTACAATATTGAAGATTGTACTAATGAAACAGTAACAAAAACTGTCAAGGAAAGAAAAAAGGCTAACGAAAAGGAATTAATTTTGACACTTATAGATGCATACTATAAAAATCCTCCCCTTTGGAATACATCGTTGGTGGAGAAATGTAGTCATAAAGAAAAAGAAGATTTATTGCAAAGTATTACTGATGATGTGAATGCAAAACTAAACATTAAATTAAAATTATATATGGTAAAAAAGAAATTAAACTTTATTTGTAAGCAGTATGAGATGGAATTTGAAAGACAAATGAATGAGAACGAAAAGGTCAATGTTGAAGAAAGTCCTCAATTATGGTTTTATGAAAATCTTAGCTTTCTTAAATCTGTAACTGAAAACAAATTAAAACGTGTGAAAAAGGTATGACTTATTAAATCATTTAGTTTATTGTATATCAATCTATTTGTTTAAAATTTTATTTCAGAAAAAAACAAGCAATCCTAAAGTCGTAAGTTGAGAGAAATTATAACTTTTGTAATACAATATTAATATCAAACCTTCTTTAATTTTAGAAACCCTTAAACGATAGTGTTTTGTGCGAACTTATAGATATTTACCAGAACTATAACAGTTTATGGGATGTTAACCATATAGCTTATACAGTAAAGGATAAACGGCAAGAAACATTACAGATTATGGTAGATGATATTAACAAGAAAATGAATCTTCCATTAGATACATACAAACTGGAAAAACACATAAATTATATTCATAAATCATTTGCAATGGAAAAACAACTTAAACTTGAATGTGAAGCAAAACAGCTGGAATTTGAACCATCATGTTCTTATTATAACAAATGTGTATTTTTAGAAAAACACCAAGGACCGTTTAAATGCCCAAACTGCCATGACATAATAGAAACATATAATGACTTTCAATTACACAAATCGCAACATGATGGCTCGATACCATTTAAATGTCAAGAATGTGGTATGGGCTTCCAAAAAATTGCCAACTTCACCCTACATGCAAAAAGACATTTGCGGGTCTTTAAATTTCATTGCAATATCTGTGGAAAAGGTTACCCGTTTAATGCGGAGCTTGATCTTCATATGCGTTCTCATACTGGAGCACAACCATATTTGTGCTCGGTATGTGGAGAAGGTTTTCGCACGGCTATTAGTTATGATAATCACATACGGAGGCATGAAAAAAGATTTAAATATTCTTGTCATATTTGTAAGAAAGGCTTTAATCATATGACACGCCTTAATGATCATGTTAAAGCTCATCTCAACGTTCGTGATGTTATTTGTACGGTGTGCGGAAAGGGTTTTACAAGCCGAAAGTATTTAAACCATCATAAGCGCATACATGAGGGTAAAAACTATACATGCAATATTTGTGGAAAAAGTTTTGCTCAGGATGCTGGCCTTAGAGCACATAAAAAATATCATGGAACTCCCATTGGAATAAGTAGTATTCAAAAAGAACAAAATAAATATAATTTTTAGGAATATTTTAAATAGATATGTTTAATGTTTAAAATAAAATTCAGTTTTAAAATTAAATAAATCGACTGATGTACTTTAGTTACCTTACGATAGGCCAAAAATTTCAATATATTTTTTTGAAATTAAAAAAAAATACTGCTTATATAAAAAAAACAGTGTATCAAATTTTGTTGAAATCGGTCCATATTTGACCACAGCTATATACAAACCCTCCTTACAAAAGCCATTTAAATACGTCGAAGTTCACAGAAACGCTCGCAAATCAAAAGATAATTACAATTTTATGTTTATTTGTTTCGCATATAATTGTTGTACAAACTGTCATCAAATTGCAAAATTTCCAGAAAATCGGCCGACTATTTTGGCGATTTCCAGGTGTTTATAGATTTTGATAAAATATAATGGTGATTGGAAGATAGATAGACCCTTCAGAAGCTCCTAAAACTAAATCGCCTCTAATCGCCTTTATGGGCTAAAGACAAATTAATAAATTAACCTATTGCTGAATTGTTTAAAAAAGAAACAAACCTTAATTTCGTAGCTGACCAAAATGCATTTTTTTATTCGCTTTTAGTTTTGTAGATATAGTGTTACTGCATTTTCTCTTGTTTACTCTTTAAGATGTTAGAAATTTTAATTTGCATATGTTTACCTACCATTTTGCACTGAATTCTAATTCCTTTATCTTGTGCCGACTCATGATTTAAGGAAATAAATAACGTTTTTGAAATAAAAAAATCGTAATTTATAATAATTTAGTTTTACTTTTTTTTCTTTTTAAAATCATTTAATAATTTTTTTATTTTCCGCTATAGTAGCATACGGCTGATGTTGCTTTCGATGTGCGCGTAGTCCTGAATCTTGGGCGAACGCTTTGTCGCAAACATTGCACTTGTAACGTTTTTCCTCTTCATGGATAAGTTTGTGCCTGTGAAGATATTTGGCAGCAGTAAAACCTTTACCACATACATTGCAAATAATGTCACGTATATTTAGATGAGATTTAATATGAGTATTCAGTTTACACAGATGATTAAAGCCACGTTTGCATATATGACATTCATAGCGAAAACGTTCTTCATGACGTCTGATATGGTTATCATATCCATGACGAGCTCTAAATCCAGCACCGCATATGGGACATAAGAAAGGTTTTACTCCGGTATGAGATGTTAAATGCCATTCTAATTCTGATTTGAAGGGATAACCTTTGCCGCATACATCACAATGATAACTGTTAATACCCAAATGTCTTGAAATGTGTCTAACATAATTGTCGAACTTGTGAAATCCCATCTCACAGAGCCGACACTGAAATGGTATTGATCCATTATGTTCGGCTAAATGTATGTGGTAGAGATCATATTTTTTAATAATTTCACCACAATTCGAACATTTAAAAGGACCTTGACTGTCACTTAGAAATGAAAGTTCATTATAATATTTTGAAGATGGTTTAAATTCCGTTTTATCTGGCTCACACTTAAGCTCTTGTTCTCTATCTTTCTGGAATGTATAATTTATATAGTCAATGTAGTCCTGAAGTTCATATAGGTCCTTATCAAAATTATGATCTGAATTAAGATCCTCAGCCATTTTAGCAAAAGTTTCATTTCTTTTTGGTAATATTCCAAAAGCGATGTCATTAACTTGCCATAAAATTTCATTCTTTTTGTACATTTCTATTATGATTGGTAATTTTGAATGATCTATTTTTTTCTAAATTAAAAAAATAGAATATTGTTAAATAATATCTTTAAAAAAAGTATTTTAGAATTCCAATGAGATAATAAAAATGCAACTTACCCAACGTCTTTTACATCTCATATGCTTTCTTGTTATATTTATATCCTTTTTTACCTAAAAAGTAATTTAAAGGATATTTTAATATAATAATACACAAGTTTTAAATATTAATTGTTTTCTTGGTCAGAAAAGTTCGTAGATGGAGCTACTAGTATTCACCCATATGGTTTTTAGATGGCCCTAACATTAAAAAGATACGAATTTAAATTTAACAGTCGGACTGTTAGTTTATGAGACACTAGCTTTTTAACCCGCTACATCGTTAGCGAAATAAAGTTTTAAAATATAAATTTGATGTAATATGTATTGGTTCCAAAGAAACATATAGGTTAAAATAGGTACGTTCTATTGGTGCCATTTTCAAAAATGTACTAAACACGTCTCCCTTATTTTCGTATCTGATCCAATTTTAACGAATCTTAACGAATTTTCATATTAGTTTCTGTCCCTTTTCATTTAGAAGATATAATTTTAACCTTTTTTATCCCCTAAATTTAAAAAGTACCAAACACGTATTGGATACTTCTTCATTGTCAATTAACCTCCCATTAAACTATATTTCTGACTTCATTGGGTTTAAACATAAGTGAAGTTTATAAACAAATAAACTAAAAAAACTTTTTACCACATTAGTCGTTATAAAATTTGGATGTGAATTGCTTGTGAATGTAAATTCACAAAGTATTTATGGTTCAAAAAGAGTATATTTTTTATCCCATATTTGTTCCATTTTCGAAAAAGTGCACGTGTCCCTTTATTTTTATAGTTGATCCTAACCCAAATTAAGTCTTGTTACCATCACTTTTGAATATAAATATAACATTACAAAAAATTCCTTTTTTACCCCTAGATGGCCAAATTTCAAAAAGTACCGAATACGTGTCCTAATATTTTTATTGCTGATCTCAACTCCATTTAGTTTTGATTTTATTACGTTTGGTTTAGGAGGTAAACTGTTGCCGTTTTGTTTTAATTGAAAAAAGTACCAAACTCATGTCTTTTTTTAAGAAATACGTACGCTACATTTGAGCTCAATCGGGCGAGGTGAGCATGACATGTCCAAAATTTCAAAAATACCTAATTTTTTTTACTTTTTTGTCAATAACTTCATTATTACTTTAGAGTAAAGAAATTCCAATGTAAGACGTGATTTACAATTCTGTGGTCCGTAAGTACTAAAAGAGTTTTGTCAAAATATGATCAAATTTTATTCTAAAGTATTATTGAAGTTATTGACAATTAAAGTAAAAAAACAGGTATTTTCAAATTTAGGGGTCAAGAGCACGCTTTCCCCTTATCCGAATGATTTCAAACTTTCAAGGGACTATTCTTTAGCGTTTCGAACAAATCTGTGGGTTGGTCTCATACAAATTCTAGTTTAAAAAGGAAAAAACTATCCTTAAATTTTTGACCCGTTTTTGTCTTTATTACCCCATTAGTCGAAAAAGTACCAAACACGTATTTTATATTTGTTGATGATTATGGATTGCGGTATAATTTTTATACCCTTCACCACCATAGGTGGAAAGGGTATTATAAGTTTGTGCTGATGTTTGTAACGCATAGAAATATTTGTCTTAGACCCACCTTTTAGTATACCAATAGGCTTAGAATCACTTTCTGAGTCGATTTAGCGATGTCCGTCCGTACGTCCGTCTGGCTGGCTGTCTGGACGGCTGGCTGGCTGGACCCCCATGTAAACCTTGTAATCAAACTACAGGTCGCAATTCTAAAGATAATTTGATGAAATTTGGCACAGATCATTTTTTTGATAATGGGACCATGGCTATTGAAATTGGTCAAAATCGGCTTCTGTCAACTAAAATCACTGTACCAAATTTCGTTGAAATCGGTCCACATTTGACCATAGCTCCCATACAAATTCTTCTTTAAAAACGCACTAAATGAGACAAAAAATCACTAAAACGCTCGTAAATCTAAAGATAATGGAAATTTTGAGTCTATTTTTTGCATACATAATTTTTGTAACAACTGTAATCAATCTGCCAAATTTCGAGATAATCGGTCCACATTTGACCCTAGCTCTCATATAAGTCCAAATGACGGAAACAGATTGAATATATAAGTTTTGAGAAAATGTTTGTATGATGGCAAAATTTAGTAAATATTTGTCTTTATACAGGAAAAATAACACCTTTGACCTTAGTGGTGAAGGGTATCGTATGGTCGGGCTTGACCGACTATAGCGCTTTCTTACTTGTTTTCTATAATAATAAGTTCAAAAGTTATACATGGGTCAAAAAAGTACCAAAATTTCGTTTTTACCCTTTTTATCCTCATTCACGAAATGTGATAAAAGCGTGTCTTTATTTTCTTTATCGATGTTAGTTTCGGAGACAAATTGATAAAAATTCGGATGTTAATAAGCATTATTTTTTGGACAAAAGTATCGTTAAAGTTAATTTAGACTTGGCTTGATTAATATTGTTCGGATTCTGCACCATAATATTTTACTGTTAAGAAGTGGTTTGATAAGTTACAACTCCAAAAAAAATTGTTACCGACAAAAACATAAACAAATTTTTGGATGTCCGTAAAGTTAGTTGATCGAGATAGCTGAGATTCTAAAGATATCAAAGAAACGTTTTGGCGAATAAATGTTTTATGTAATTTTGGATCGCAGTAAAGTCAAGTTCATGGAGATAGATATCAAAGAATTCAAAAGCTTTGTTTAAAGTGGCTGCTGACAATTGACCAAAAGCTGTTCTACATAATAAAACCTAATTTTTTCGTGGATATGTGGCTATAAATTAAACATGGTTTAACTATTTCACATCAGAGTCCAATCGACAGTCAGCCAAGTGTATTGCATGTGTTAAAGCAAACGAAAAAGTCTTCAGTATTCGTAGAAGCGCATAAACTGCAGCTACTAAATATTACATTTCGTTATTATAGCGTTTAAAGTAAGCAAGAAAAAACCCGATTGCAATTTGCAATAAAAGGGTTTCGAAATACATCCGTTTCTCTCGTATTCCACAGATCTGAGAACGTTAGGTTAGAAAAATTGCATCGATGAAAATGTACTACAAAAAATACCTTCGCTCTAAAAATAAATTCGCTCTAAAGTAGGTATATTGAATAATAAAATCGATTTTTATTAAAAAGGATACCAAATTTTGTATCCAACTGTTACTTCTTTGTATTTTTATTTTATTCACTTATAGCTTGTGTTGTACATTTTATACAAACCCTGCAGTAAATGCCGTCAGAGAAACAATACTGTTTTGCTATTGACAATGTCTCCAGTACTACTTGCCTATTTTGCCCCATCCAATGTTATCTACTATTGACATTTAACATTTAGAGTTTCTACGAAATCTACCAGTAGACATTACCACTATTTACTTAGTATTGACTTTGTAGTTCTTTTGGTCCAAATGGAGACATTGGGATCAAATCGGGGCCTATTGATATACATATATGTTGACACATTCGTTGACAATGTCACCAGATATATACTAGAATAGTTGTCTCTATATATTCACTATTTCAGTACTGAACTAAAATTGGTGACATTTGAATTGATGTTACACAAAGTGTTGACATGGAGACACATGACCCCAGTTTTACTACAGGGAAGCTAAAACTATAAAAAATATAAAAAATTTTTAACAATACTTAAACATAAACATTTTTTGTTATTAAAAACAGACATTTCACAAATCCGTTTGGAATTATAACCATTTCCGTAGTTAATTTTCGATCAAAATGGCTTTAGGTTCTATAGATTCCGAAAATTGTTAAATACAAAAAACAGTTTTTTTCAATTTACATCAGTAACTCTATCTTTATTTCAACAAAAACCACAGATTAATTGCGGAAATTGTTCAACTACTGAATAAACAATAAAAACAAATTGGCGCATATTCAGAAATCGTAACTAAAGTCGAAATTAGTTAAACAAATACTAAAAAATAGTTAAGAGATAGTTACTGGTTAACGGCTGTCAGCTGAAAAAACAAATGCAACCATGTACAATGGCTGCAGATTAAACAAAAAACTTTTTAAACTGTCAAAAAACAGTTTTTGACATGTTTAAATTAATAGAAATTCATAAAAAGTATTTTTTTAGTTACACATTTTCAATTTAAAAAAAAAAAATTTATACAAATAAAATTATTCAATAAATTGCTATCGCCCGAAGACACATCTCTTGTTTATTTTATTTTGTTTGGGTGTTTTTAGACGCAAAAAATGGGAGAAAAGTTCAAAGATAATTGCAGCGTTTCTTACACATCATTACTTTTCTCATTATGTTATCGTATAATAATATTTGGAAATCTTTTAAAATTCTTTCCATTTCTTTATTTTTTTGTTTTCACCTCAAATGATTTTCTTTTCAAATAATTTATAAAATTAGTTTAGCTTCACCCATAATTAAGTCTAAACTTTCGTATTCGTCTGTGAATAACCTAAATATGCATTTAAATAAAATAGCACTTAGTAATAATTTGTGAATATGCGCCATTGTTTTACTTTTTTCTAGAAGGAAAACGCGAAATTCGTTCCACTTTCGAAAGAAATTTAGTTCTGTTCGTAAATGCATCACTACACTGCATCACGACTTTAAGCGCTTAATAATAAGCTAACTGTAGTCCTTTACTTCTGCCCAAAAATATGTACGCATCAACAGCGCATCATCATGTTTCATGTTGCAAAGTTTGCAATCGTGATGCAGCGTAGTGATGCATTTACGAATTGGCACATGGCTGATAGTCCAACTAACTTTAAGATTTATTACAAACAAATTTTTCATTATATTCATACCCACATATCGTTTTTAAGTGCACAATAAATAAAAACATGTTTTGCAAGTTAATTTTCACCAATTATATATTTTTTATTTACATCAGCTATCAATCAACCAAATTCGCTCTCAGAAAAATTTGTTTAGATAAAGCTTTATACCTCTTGGTGGGGTACTGATGGAATGTAAGACTTTTAATACCCTAAGTAGATTTACAGTGGTGGCAGTTCAACACACTTTGCTACAGTCGCATTTTTAACCTTTATGTTTTAATAATAGGAATTCCTTTCACTGTTTACTTTTCATCTTCTTTATTGTAGTTTTTATAAACTGGCTCGTTTCACATAACGTATATTTAAAACATTTACTGCAAACATTTATTCGCTTACCATATAAATCAAGGAAATATTTATAAGAATGCTCCCTTGTTCTGGGATTCGTGATGCTTTTATTTTTATTTTTCCTTCGAATTTCATGAACATCTATTAAATTCGCCACAAAGCATTGTCTAAGACGGAGATCTCCCAGATTCCAATATTGTTTGAATATGGTTTTTTGATCTTTCATGCTTATTTTTTCCATGCATCTATTTTTGCAAAACTCTAAAGGTTTTACCTTACGCGCAGAAATCAATTTTCCATTCAGCGTTGTATAGGCTTTTCCTGAGTTTTTCAATTTTTGTCGATCACTTTTAGCTTTCCGTGACTGCGACATCTTCATTTTAAGATCTCCGCAGGGGTAATCCTAAAAAAGATTAAATAATTTGTCCAGTATTTTGAATATTTCAATTTTGAAATACATACATCCTTATCACTGAAATCGTCTTCAGGGCTAGTATCGTATATATAGTCCATTTGTGTATTATTAAATTTTGTTTTACTTTTAAGTGTATAGCCCTGCTCTTCTTTAGAATCCTGCATTAGTTCGCATTTAATTTCACGAATTATCATATCATGAGTCTCTTCATACAAATGATTTGGTGTTATATGCCCTTGGATTTCTGGAATACCTTGTAATTCTTTTTCAATTTCATAATTTTCAATACCAGAAAGTATCATTTCATTTCTTAAATCAGCACTCGCAGATTTTGATTCGTAATGGTTTTGATATTTATTGTCAATTTTTAAATTTTCCATTTTAGCACCTTTAATGTCCACAATAGTTCCAAATTGTACTTCTTCCGCTTCAAACTCACATTTAATTTCATCCTCAGCTAGTATATAGTCAATGGCATTCAAATGCACTTCGGCAAGATGCATGTAGAACTTTTCCAATTGGCCACATTTTATATCGCAATATGTGCAATGAAAGACGTATGTTTTGGTTTCTTTATCCTTTGTGCGTTTATCTATTAATATTTCACCGCATTTCTCGAAGTTTGAATCTTTATTAGCTTCCATTTTATTTACTTTAATTTATTTAAATATTGTATTTTATGTTTTGTTTGGAGCTTTAATAATTTTCTCCATCAGGGAATACAAAGAAATGAAAATCTGTCAATAGAAACTACTATTGTCAAAAAAACTCAACTATTCCAGTGATGGGAAATGAGATTTTCATTTCGGTATCAAACTGTTTTTCTAATAGTACTTTTTTAACCCCAAGAGTAACAAATCGTTTTTTTTTAGTTTTTTTTTTATACAGTAAAAAATCTTCGATCTTAAAAATCTTTATAGCCTATAAAGAACTTTTAATTTTAAGAATAATAGTGTAAAAATGTTTGGTCGGAAATTTTTGGTTTGGGAGATATAGTGCTTTAAAGTTCCGAAATACAAATCGATATATCTCTTTTTTTTTTGCACCGATAGTTGCAATATGAATGTCATGTGAAAGTGCTCCGAAATTTCTTTCAGATGAGATATCTCAATCGGCTTTTAATTAACCCATTAAGGAATTATTAACAAAATTGTTAAATTTTACCGAAGGTTTTTGTACAAAAATGCCCATATCTCGAAAACTAATCGATATGACATAAACCAATGGTAATTTGAAACCAATAGTGAGCCAAAATCTTTAAAAATAACAGATATATCGAGAGCTAAAGTTGATTTCTTTTTTATGTTTCAGTTCCAAAGTCTAGTTTAACTGAACTGCTCCGATTTTAGTCATTTTTATTGCCCATATATATTTAGTCCTTTAGTTCCTGGTGGAACATGGCCCATAATAAACATTTAATTTTAAGAATAATAGTGTAAAATGAAATAAAATATGTAAAATTATTAAAAAAAAAAAAAAATTGCGCGATTTTTATACCCTTCTCAACCATAGGTAGAACGGGTATTATAAGTTTGTGCTTATATATGTAACGTATAGTAAATAGGTTAAGAATCACATTTTGAGTAGATTTAGCGATGCCAGTCCGTCCGCCTGGACGGCTGGCTAGACCCCCATGTAAACCATGTAATCAAAGTACAGGTTGCAATTCTAAAGATAATTTGATGAAATTTGGCACAAATCATTTTTTGACAATGGGACCATTGCTATTGAAATTCTTCAAAATCGGTCCATTATTTATGGTACCTCCCATAGATCCCACTTCCCGGAACTGATATTTCGCCATAAATATCAATATTTTTTCATGAAATTTGAAACTAATACTGCTTATGTAAACCAAAATCACCATACAAAACTCTTCTATCAAAACGCACTATTTTGCATACATAATTTTTGTAAAAATTTGCCAAATTTCGAGATAATTGGTTTACATTTGACTCTAGCTCTTATATTAGTCCAAATGACGGAAACAGGTTAAATATATGTATAAGTTTTGAGAAAATGTTTGCATGAAGACATTTGTCTTCATCTTTGACCTTGGTATGGTGAAGGGTATCGTATAGTCGGGCTTGACCGACTGCAGCACTTTCTTACTTGTTTAAGGTATGTTTATCACTTTAAATTGAAATAGACCCTGGATAAATAGTGCCAATTAAAAGTCAAAATCATTGATTATTGATTGTCTTTCAAATAAGCCCAAATCTATACCAGTAGAGTTATTGGCCTAGGATTTACTGCAATAAAAAATACCCAGTATAATCTAAAATGACATTTGCAATTTTCGAAATATTGGAAAAATTATATGTGCCTAATGAGTTTAAGCCACTTTAGACCAAAAACTACAAATATTTACATTAGCCACAGACAATTTGATAAAATTTTCTTTGATATTTAGCTGTGAGAGTCTAAATTTTTCCAAGATGTCTTTATTTAAAAAAGTTTCGAGCTATTTTTCGAAACAAATATTTTAATCTTGGCAAAAATAAATGCATACGAGCATCTTCCAACTGAATTAAATAGAATTTATAATCTTTAAAGCATATTAAAGGAATAAAAATTGTATATCACATGCAATTTAGTACCGAAGTACTCTTGGAATATTGTGGTCTCCATGTGAACTCTAAGTGATGAAGGGGAAATGCTAAATCAAATGAATTTAGAAAAATCAATCCTTTTAAATTGTAGGCGTATCATTGAGAGTATCATATGTAACAAAGAATTAACATGATATTTTTTCAAATTTAAAGTATCAAAAAAAGTACGATCGAAGAACCTTTACCATCACTGATTTCAATCAAGGCGAATTTATATAGGTGGTGGCAAGAATACAAAAAATAGAACATGAAAAAAAGAAAACACATGTTGTTTTTGTAATTTTGTTTACATTCAGTCAAATTTTTGTTTGTTATCTTCAAGGCGAATTCATTAGCTGTCGTAGTGTAAAAAATAAAGTACAGTCGAACTTCTCTAATTTGAACTTCTATTACTTGAATTATTCATAAGCTGAAGCAAATTCCGTGGCAATAGCATTTAGAATAGAAATCCCATTAGACTTTAGATTCATTCGTTTATGTTAAAACTTGTACAAATTAATACAAAATATTACGGAAAGTCTTTCGTTTAACCAAAACTCAGTAAGATGGGAAATGTAAGCAGAGAGAATTATTGAGAAAAAGTGCAGTTTATTTGCTGTAAAATGTTACTGGCAAAATGTTTGCTCGTAAAAGTTCAGTAACAACAACATGAATAAAAAACGTAAAGTAAAAGTGTTGGGGTGAAGAGCTTGTCTGGGAAGAAGATTTTGTTGATAATCGCTCTGCTACTGGACAACCGAATTAAGCTTAGAAATGTAAGCTCAATTAATTGTAAACCCAGCGGACAAATGAGTATATATGAAAAATAAAAACAAAGGAGTTTTAGAATTTTGGACAAATTAGAAGTAGGAATTTATTGGTTACCTTTTTCGTTGGTGGTTTGTACAAGAAGATTTGTTAGTTGGGCCAAAACGGAAGCAACATTTTAGACGTTTTGGACCATGTGACAGTTGAATTTAGGCCTTGTTTGAGAAAGACATAGGACGATTTTGACATTCATTCAGAACATTCAGCTTTAAAATATATAAAGAGCAGATAGGGTGTATCTGCTCGTCACAATATTAATGCTGAAGGCCAGATAAGGCCTTTTTTCATTTACAAAAAGAAATAAAATTAACTAAATTAAAGTTTAAAAGTATATAACCAATTAAAAATTAAAAGCTTAGGTCATTTTTTTTATTTATTTATTACACATTGTATTGTTTTTTCTTATTGTCTCGATTTACCTACTGGATTTTTACAAATTTTCTGTTCGTTTACTTTTTTTATACAAATGATTTCGTGAGAGTAAATTCGTTCATTTACTCAGTAAAAACTCAGCTTACTAGACTTTTACTGGAAAGTAAACGAATGGACCTTTTACTTCTATAATTTGAACTTCTATAACATGAATTCCCCCATGAGTTGAAGAAAAATAGGAGAACAAAGCTTTTGTAATTTGATTTTTTTCTGAAATTGTATCTCTTTTGCTTACAAAAATTACAAATTAGTAGCTAATTGTAAATAAAGATTATTTTGATAAGAAAAAGTAAGAAAACTCGTTGCTTCCGTAATGTTAAGTCACTACCAGTCGACTATGAAAGTAACGTAAGGGCTTGGATGACAGATCAAATTTTTGAAGAATGGATGATAAATTAAGATACAAAATTTTCGTCTGCTCGAAAATTGTCTGGCGCACCCAAAAGGTATTCAAAGTATGTTAAAGTCTATTAAGCTGTTTTTTTTTCACCAAATATGAAAATTATAGCATATTGATCATGGTATGATTCGATGCTTATAAGTTTATGATAGAAATAGAATTAAAAAAAAGCTATAGTCATAAACTACAACTAGACTGTGGGTGAACTGTCAAAGTACATTTTAGAGACGTAATGGTACATTTTACATTGTAATAAATATTACTGTATTGGTAAAATTATGTTTAAGTGGTATTAGTCATAAACCAGAACTAGACTGAGGACGAAACTGTCAAGTACATTTAAGAGACGTCAAAAGTACATTTAAAAGACGTCATCTTCATATAAAAAATGTCATTATACATTTTTTTTCTATTTTTTTGTGCTTAGTAAAACATATGATCGCACTCTATGCGGTACTCTATGGTATTAGTGCATACTAAAATATCCACCACATACTAACAAGCAGAGTTGCTTGGTATTGTTGATTTTTGAATTTTTGTTTTTGAATTTGCACTAGAAATGCAACACAACAAATGCCCCAAAAAAAATAAACTCATCAATGAAACTATATTGAATTCACGGTACTTATATGTGAGTTCAACACCATAGTTAATCTATTCACCAAATTTTTTGGTTCCTTAGTAGACCATACGTTCACAATCTACATATGTATTTTATCTATGGCTATAGTTCGTATTAAAAAAAATGTATACGAGATATTAATATACTAGAATGCATTCACCATTAATCAATATTTTAGTATATGTTAAATGAAGTAAATAAAAATTAATTGCTATTAAAAATAATTGTTTTTTCTTACTAAATTTGATTCCCAAAGTTAAAGTCTACATAAGTTGAAGCTTTTTTCGGGATTATGGTGAATCAATTTATAGAAGTTCGACTGTAATATCAAGATATCAACGTTGTTCAGCGGTGTAACTTTTAACAAGAGCTATTTCGTCAAATAATTCGGTATCATTTATACTTAGCGCGTTTCTCTTATCCATAATGTAAACACAACTAGATTCAACCTCATCACATTTAGGAGTTTCAAGTAGAAGAGCCCATTTTAATGCTAAGTATTTAGAATATATATGCATAATTCCCCGACAACATTCCAATCGGAACAAGGGGTACTTCTCTGTCAATGAGTTGCATCCGATTATATTTTTAGACTACGATTTAACTCCGGCTCCGAACGGCAAATGCATTAGTTAGAGATGTTTTACATAGCCTAATACTTAATAACCATTGACCGTGTTACGAGGTGAACCTAGGGTTGCCAGTCAGGCTGGATTCGACTGGATTGTCCAGCTTTTTTAGTGCTTGTCCAATGTCAAGCTAAAATTAAATGTGTCCAGCTAAAAGGTGAAGAATTGATTTTTTTTTTATATTTTTAAAGAAAAACTATCTTTACGATAATGAACGCAAAAGTGTATTTTTCTCTTTTTTACTAACACGGCATTTACACATGCAAGTGCAAGCTCAATACATTTATATTTTTTTACTAACACAATCACACTTCTGCAAGTTGTAGGCTCACTGGCAAGCGATTTTGATTGCCAGTGATTTTTTTACTTGCATGTCAGAAGAATACGTATACAGAACTTGTAACAAGTCACCTACGTGTGTAAACGTACTGTAAGTGTTGATTAATTGATTACTTGATGAAGTTAATTTTGTAATAAAATTACCCTCTATCAAATTTCCAACGTGGGGTTTTTAAATTGTATATTTAAAGAAATATTTGTAATTAAATTGTATTATATTATTTATATATCGAACTGTCGAAGGTATTTTTTATATTTTAATATAATATTTAGTTATCTTTACGTAGTTTCAAAAGTATAGGACTGGAACTCGACATCTTTCAAACTAAGTTGTTAAACCAATGGATCGCATAAGTACACACAACACATAAAAATTTTCAAAACATACCACAAAAATGGTGATTCTGCAACAGCCACATATCATGCTTTAAGAGGAGATTGTACTTTAGATAATCATCCAACTACGCAAGCAATTGGCAAAACTGTAAAGAAATTTGAAGAGACTGGAGCGGTTGCAATTATTGTAAGAATTGTGCATCATCATATTGTAAGGCCTCTGTATCATCGCTCGTTCCGCTGAAAATATCGCTGCTGTAAGACCCGAATGTGTCGATTCCTCGTCGTTCTCAGGAATTAGGACTGTCTTACTTATTAAAGAATACGACTTAGAGTAGGGTTGCCAGTCAGGCTGGATTCGACTGGATTGTCCAGGTTTTTTAGTACTTGTTTGTCCAGTGTCAAGCTAAAATTAAATTTGTCCAGCTAAAAGGTGAAGAATTTAATTTTTTATATTTTTAAAGAAAAACTAACTTTATGATAATGAACGCAAAAGTGTATTTTTCTCTTTTTTACTAAGTGATTTATTCGTTGATTAATTGATTACTTGATCAAGATAATTTTGTAATAAAATTACCCTCTATCAAATTTCCCCATTGTATTTACTTTACTTAAATGGCCTATATTTACAATCTGTTAAAGCCAAAAGTCGAGCATATTTTAGAATTCTAATTCTTCAATTTCGTAGGTCAAGCTTTAAAAGATTTTCCTCAACTTCTACTTGGCCTTTGCATCGAATTTTCGTACGTCCTCTTTTATAAGTTCATTCTGAATCGTTTTTGAATACTTTTCTTGCAGGAGTATTTTTATCCATTGGCTTAACATGTCCTAGCCAACGCATCCGCTGCTGTTTGATGCGTTTAACTATGTCGATATTCATGGTTTATTCGATGTCGATATTCATTGTTGATGCAAACTGGTCCAACGATATTTCGTAGAATCTTTCTCTCAAAAACTCAAAGAATAGCTTCATCTGCTTGTTCAAGTGCCCATGATTCAGCACCATATAATAACACGGGTAGTAAAAGCGTTTTATAGAGCGTGTCTTTAGTTCTAACAGAAAGAGCTTTATTTCTTAGCTGCCTGCTTAGGCCAAAACTTCAAAACTAATATCGTTATTTATGTTGTAATTCTTTTACAACTTCGAAGTTTTAGTTCTCTCAAAAACTCAAAGAATAGCTTCATCTGCTTGTTCAAGTGCCCATGATTCAGCACCATATAATAACACAGGTAGTAAAAGCGTTTTATAGAGCGTGTCTTTAGCTCTAACAGAAAGAGCTTTATTTCTTAGCTGCCTGCTTAGGCCAAAATAGCACCTGTTATCAAGCATGATTCTACCTTTGATTTCGAAACTTATACCATTATTTATGTTGTAAACAAATTTTTTTACAACTTCGAAGTTTTAGTTCTCAACGATCATTTTCTGTTTGAAGAAACCATCATCACAATATTGAAGAGATCGCATGACAAACTATCGCCTTGTCTGAATCCCCGTTTAGTTATGAAGGACTCCGAGAGGCTCTTACTTATTTTAACTGTTGAGGTTGTATCCGTTTATGTCATCCTGCATAGTCTCATTAACTTCCTAGGGTTGCCAAACTCAGACATTGCATTAAACACCTTCGTTCGTTATCGGGCTGTCAAAAGCAGCTTTGTAGTAAACAAAAAAATAATATGTATCAATTTGTTTCTCTTGTTTTTTCTCCAGGATTTGATGTAGCGTGAAGATCTGGCCAGTGGTAGATTTACCCGGTCTAAAGCCACATTATTAGGTTCCAATTATTTCGTTAACTTTGGTCTTTTACCTTTCACACAATATGGTCGATATTATCTTATATGCAATTGAAAGAAGACTTATACCTCTATAATTGGCACATACAGTTTTATCTAATTTGTTTGTGGACTGAACAAAGAACTCTGAGGCTCCAATCGTCCGTCTTACGTTCTTCTAACTATATGGTTTTTATAAGATGGGACATAAATGATTATCAACTCCCACCTCCCACGCCTTAAAAAGCTCTGCCGGCAAACCATCCGCACCCGCAGATTTATCACTTTCATTTGGTACTTACAATTAGCAAAATTTATTAATGTCCAGCTAATTTTTGGGTTGTCAAGCTTTTTTTTGCCTTATGTCCAGCATTTTCCGGCTTTGTGTCTGGCAACCCTAGGTGAACCGCAGCTTTTTTTTTAATTTATTTTTTTTTCAAGTGGGTCTGGCCGGGGACTGAACTTGGGACCTCTGGTATGCTAGGCGGATGACTAACCTGCTATACCACGGCGGATCGCGGTATTAAGAAGTATTTAGAATAGTCTAAATAAAATTGGCCTGATTTAGATTTGTCAAAATTCACATAACTTGTAGTCAATGAGCCCTGAATACGACTATTTTGGCTAATATTTTTGGTATTTTTCAATTGTTGTAGGAAATAGAATAGTAAAAATTTTGAGACATGCAAACATAGTACAAATACAGAACAGTAAAAAAATACAGATAATTTTTATACTTTTTCCTAATAATAATTTATATAGAACAGATCTCTCAAATAGAGTGCTTTACTCTATAATAGAGTACGTATGGTCACCGTGTTTGTAGTTGTCATTTTTGGTTTTCTCAGTAGAAAAACCTCAAAAAAAAATACATAAATCTGGAGAAAATGTTTGTATAGTGACACATGTTTGTCCAAAGAAACTAAAAAGGTTGTTAAAATATGGATCACATGACAATATATGAAGCTTACTTGAGAGCTTATCATTATATAAAGCTTATTTGTAGACGTTCGCACCAAAACGTAACGTAAGCAAAAGCTTTAAATTTTTTAGAAAAAGGTTTTGAAAAC
Organism: Stomorhina lunata; assembly: GCA_933228675.1. Taxonomy (NCBI): domain Eukaryota; kingdom Metazoa; phylum Arthropoda; class Insecta; order Diptera; family Rhiniidae; genus Stomorhina; species Stomorhina lunata. The sequence goes on from OW121743.1 coordinate 22,344,275, forward strand.
GATCTATCGCACCAAGACGTAACAATTTTATAAAAGTTGAATTTTTACCAAAAATTTTTACTTAACAGTGCATTTGTAAGATTCGCGATATATTTATTTATCAATTGGTATTGATTTTTGTTGTATTTTTTGTTAATTTTTTGATTCTGATTTTTTTGATATACCATTTTTCATTTTGATCGTTTCGAAACGTAACTTTTCACATCGATAGCACCAAAACATTACTTTTTACTTTTTCAAATCATTCTGGTTAAAAACCGAATTGTTTAAACATATAACTCAGGCCATTGTCTTATGACTTCAAGCACTAATGATTCCCATAATGGGAATATTTTATTTAATTTATTGTAAAAAAATGGAGTTATTACATTTTGATGCGAACGTCTAAAAATATTTTTCTATAGAAAAAGTACTTTTCTTTAGAAAATTTTTCGTTAAAAATATTTTTCTACAGAAAAATTTTCTTTCAAAATATTTTTCTATAGAAAATATTTTTCTATAGATAAATTTTGATTCAAAGTATTTTTCTATAGAAACATTTTCGTTAAAAATATTTTTCTTTAAAAACATTTTCTTTAAAAATATTTTCCTATAAAAAAAATTTTCTTTAAAAATATTTTTCTATAAAAAAATTTTCTTTAAAATTATTTTTCTATAGAAATATTTCCGTAAAAATATTTTTCTAATTTATCTATAGAAAAATATTTTTCTATAGAAATATTTTCGTTAAAAATATTTTTCTATAGAAAAATTTTCGTTAAAAATATTTTTCTATAGAAAAATTTTCGTTAAAAATATTTTTCTATAAAAAAAATTTCGTTAAAAATATTTTTCTATAGAAAAATTTTCGTTAAAAACATTTTTCTATAGAAAAATTTTCGTTAAAAATATTTTTCTAGAGCAAAATTTTCGTTAAAAATATTTTTCTATAAAAAAAATTTCTTTAAAAATATTTTTCTATAGAAAAAATTCCGTCAAAAAATATTTTTCTATAAAAAAATTTTAGTTCAAAATATTTTTCTATAGAAAAATTTTCTTTAATTTTTTTCTATAGAAAACTTTTTGTTCAAATTGTTTTTCCATAGAAAATTTTTCGTTAAAAATATTTTTCTATAGAAACATTTTCGTTTAATTTTTCTATAGAAAAATTTTCGTTAAAAATATTTTTTTATAGAAAAATTTTCGTTAAAAATATTTTTCTATAGAAAATTTTTCGTTAAAAATTTTTTTCTATAAAAAAATTTTCGTTAAAAATATTTTTCTATAGAAAAATTTTCGTTAAAAATATTTTTCTATAGAAAAATTTTCGTTAAAAATATTTTTCTATAGAAAAATTTTCGTTAAAAATATTTTTCTAGAAAAAAATTTGCGTTAAAAATATTTTTCTATAAAAAATTTTCTTTAAAAATATTTTTCTATAGAAAAAATTCCGTCAAAAAATATTTTTCTATAAAAAAATTTTAGTTCAAAATATTTTTCTATAGAAAAATTTTAGTTCAAAATATTTTTCTATAGAAAATTTTCTTTAATTTTTTTTCTATAGAAAACTTTTCGTTCAAATTGTTTTTCTATAGAAAATTTTTCGTTAAAAATATTTTTCTATAGAAACATTTTCGTTTAAAATATTTTTCTATAGAAAAATTTTAGTAAAAATATTTTTCTTACTTTTACTAAAATTTTTCTATAGAAAAATATTTTTAAAAAATTTTTTTTGAAAGAAATTAATTTTAGTTGAACCAGAATTTATGTTAATGGTCGTGAGTTCGAGTCGGGCTTAGGTTCATGTCATAAATTATTTTTTTTTAATTTATGATTTTTAAATTAGATGAATAAATTTTAGGAATACTGAAAAAAACTATGTGACACTTAGCGAAAACTTTTTTATAGAAAAATATTTTAAACGAAAACTTTTCTGTAGCAAAATATTTTAAACGAAAACTTTTCTGTAGAAAAATATTTTTAACAAAAATTTTAATATACTAAAATATTTTTATCGAAAAATTTAATATAGCAAAATATTTTATTTCTATAGAAAAAATATTTTTAAAGAAAATGTTTTTATAGGAAAATATTTTTAACAAAAATGTTTCTATAGAAAAAAACTTCGAATCAAAATTTTTCTATAGAAAAATATTTTGAACGAAAATCTTTCTATAGAAAAATATTTTTAACGAAAAATTTTCTAAAGAAAAATATTTTTAACGAAATATTTTCTATTGAAAAATATTTTAACGAAAAATTTTCTATAGAAAAATATTTTTAACGAAAAATTTTGTGTAGAAAAATATTTTTAACGAAACATTTTCTTTAGAAAAATATTTTTAACGAAAAATTTTCTATAGAAAAATATTTTTAACGAAAAATTTTCTATAGAAAAATATTTTTAACGAAAAATTTTCTATAGAAAAATATTTTTAATGAAAAATTTTTAATAGAAAAATATTTCAACGAGAAATGTTTAGTTGAAAAATATTTTTAACGAAAAATTTTCTATAGAAAAATATTTTTAACAAAAACTTTTCTATAGAAAAATATTTTTACTAAAATTCGTCTATAGAAAAATATTTTTAAAGAATTTTTTTATAAAAAAATATTTTTTACGAAAATGTTTCAAAAGAAAAATATTTTTAACGAAAAATTTTCTATAGAAAAATATTTTTAACGAAAAATGTTCTATAGAAAAATATTTTTAACGAAAACTTTTGTATAGAAAAATATTTTTAACGAAAATGTTTCTAAAGAAAAATATTTTTAAGGAAAATGTTTTTATAGAAAAATACTTTGAACGAATATTTTTCGATAGATTTATATTTTGAATTAAAATTTTTCTACAGAAAAATATTTTTAACGAAAATTTTTGTATAGAGAAATATTTTTAAAGAAAATTTTTTTATAGAAAAATATTTTTAACAAAAATTTTTATAGAAAAATATTTTTAACGAAAATAGAAAAATATTTTTAACGAAAACTTTTCTGTAGAAAAATATTTTTAACAAAAACTTTTTTATAGAAAAATATTTTTAACGAAAACTTTTCTATAGACAAATATTTTAAACGAAAACTTTTCTATACAAAAGTATTTTTATCGAAAACTTTTCTATAGAAAAATATTTTTAACGAAAACTTTTCTATAAAAAAATATTTTTAACTAAAATTTTTCTACAGGAAAATATTTTTAACGAACATTTTTCTATAGAAAAATATTTTTAATAAAAATTGTTATTATATTTTTTGGTCTGTTACTTTAATAAATAAATGTAACAGATTTGGGATCAAATGCGAATACTCTTTCTTTTTGAAAAATATTTTTAGCTAAAATTTTTCTATAGAAAAATATTTCTAACTAAAATTTTTCCATAGAAAAATATTTTTAACTAAAACTTTTCTAATTATAAAATTATTTATAACGAAAATGTTTCTATAGAAAAGTATTTTTTACGAAAATTTTTCTATAAAAAATATATTTTTCACGAAAACTTTTCTATAGAAAAATATTTTTTATTAAAACTTTTTGTTGAAAAATATTTTTAACGAAAACTTTTTATATATTTTTTTAACGAAAGCGCGACATTACCCTTGACATTTTGTTGGTCCTCTATTTTCCTCTATGATAACAGAAAACTTAATATAAATTATTTTTAATTAAGACGATCGAGATCTTAATGTATACAACTATTCATTTGTGTTTAATATAAAACTCACCTTTTCGCCTTCCTTAGTACTTTTATCTGGGTTTTCTTCAACCTGAAAAAGACATATTTTTTTATATTTTATCTAAATTATACAACATTTTAAATAAAAGCAAAATTAAAATTTTAATTATTTTCAAGAAACGTACCTTCGAATCTTCCTTGACACTGTTATTATTCGCGATTGTGTTTTGATCTTTAACCTAAAAATAAAAGTTATTTTTTAATCTCTATATTGTATTTATTTTAATTATATAGAAACATATTTCTGAAACGTTATCATAATAATAAATTTAAAATGTATCCCTTTTTTAGTTTAACTGACTATAAGTCCATGTAAATCTCTGATTGAAGTTGTACTATTACTTAGCGTATTAGATTTGGATCTTTAATGTAACCCTAAAAATGTTCATATGTAAGTCTGAAGAAAATTTAAGTTTCGCTACTTAAAATGCGACATAGCTGCATAGCGTGATTAAAAAAAAAGAATAAAACTACTTTTTGAATTATTTGTTACTAATTGTGTATAATTGTTATTCTCTTTTATGAATTTTGAATAAAATTAAGTTTTTGATTCACTCCTTCTTAACGAATGAAATTAAAGTAAACTATTATTCTAAATATAAATAAACTTTTCACTCTATTACAATATTCTTCATTGAAATCGTGTGAATATAATATTGAAGCTTCTTAGTTTGGTATGTCAGGTTATCTTTAATAATACATACATTGATTATTTTAGTAATAAAGTAAAAAATAAAATTTGTAAATTTTATAAAGTTTAATAGTTAAGTTTCCTTGCAATATTTATGTTCATTTTAGCTCTTAAAAGTCTAATTCCACTTTCATAACTATTTTGAAAATATACTATATTCTAGTGAGTAAAATTAAGTTATTATGAAAAATTTAACATTATTTGCTGGTATGTAAAATTTTTTATTTGTTCTATTGTATTCCTAATTGTATTCTTAAACCGGGCCAGCAAGGTGGACCGGGCCCAGATAGTATTTTATATAAAACTATTCGAAATGTACAGCTATGAAATGCGAAAGGGTGTATGTGACATACAAATTTTAAGTTTACTTAAGTATTTTATAAACATAAATCGATACGGAAAATGTTTGAGTATTTATGTATGTATGTTTGTATGATGACAATGAGCTTAACAAGAACGCAAAAATATGAGATTTGTAAAAAATTAATAATATGAAATTTTCATCTGTGTTTGTCGCTTTCTCATCTTTTCTTGTATTTTTCTGTAAAATATAAAAAATAATAATAATAATAACAATAATTCTTATTAAAAATTATTTTTTGTAAATTGGTTAATACTTATAAATATGATATTTGATTTGATTATTATATCTAAATTCTCTACTTACACTTTCTTTTTTTGGTTTCTTGATTTTTTTATAGCGATTCAATTCCATTTCAAGCTAAAAGTTTAAGATGAAAATGATATTAATACAAAATTCAACAATATAAACTTTGGGGTGATAATTTTTCTATTTACAACTTATATGATTATTTAGCAAATCGTGAGCCTATATTCAATACCGCCTATGAACCATTTTTTTAAAACACTTTTTGAAAAACTGCTTTTTTATAAAGAACATCTTTTATAATAAAAATCAGAGGGAAGAAATCTATTAAGGAAGTTATTGGCTTAAATATATTGTAGAGGAAATATTGACTTCTATTAAAGTATTTTGGATATTTAGCACTTTTTTGCCTCTCCTTAAAATATTTTACTTGGTTCATAGTCGGTATTGAATATAGGCTCACGAAATACAATGTAGATAAACCATTTTGTCTTCGAAAAAAAAAAAAAATTGTTTATGTAGATAAGCCAAACAAAAAAATGAATAAGTCGCGGATAAATTAAGATTTTGATAAAAAATTAACACTATATATAAACGAAAGCGTATGGAATAAAAATCTAATTTTTGAAAATCTGCAGATAAGCCATTTTAGATACAGGCCGACGATATATTTAAAAGGTTTTTGTAGGTACTAAAAAAATACAACAATTTTCGTTTGTATCGTTTCAAAGCATGAATTTTCGAACCAAAATGTAACTTACTATTTCAAATCACTTTAGTGGTGAGATAAGAATTTTTTAAATAGATAAGTTGAGCAATAATCTTATATTTGTATGTACGTAGGTTAGCCTTCTAGGGTTAAAAACAATAATAAGGTTGATTGTAACGGTTTTATTAATTTTTATATTTACTGGGAAATAAAAAATGGAGGTTAATATATGAAGAATTCTTAAAACCGTTAAAGAATTCTTTATATCATTTCATCAGGACTATAATTGCCCATCTTTAGCACATACTTACATCAAAATCCAAATCTTGAGAATCATCCGTACTAACATCGGAAGTGTACCTCTAGAAATTTAAAAATTCAATTAATATAAATTTACTTATTAACTGGTATATTTATTACCTTTTGTATAACTAGCTTGTTTTTATGTGTTTTTATTACTTCTTCTTCTTCGATTGTATTATCATTGGAATTAATAGTATTGTTTTCATAATCTACTTCATTGTTAATATCATCACAACTGGAGGGTTCTTTATTGAAACCTTCATTATGTTTACAGTTAATGGGTATATTATCGCTATTTTCCGTAACCAGTGGATCATCGACAACTTTTAAAGAAATGGTATTTACAATACCAGCTTCCGATTTTTCCGTTTGCAGAGGGTCCTGGTAAGGCGATTTATTTTTAACAGGGGCGTCATTTGAATCATCACTATACAAATGTGGTTCCACTTTTATATCTTCTGCATCATACGAGAAATTTAAACTTTCAGGATTCGTTTGCTCGGGATCATCATTCAATATTTCTTCAAAATTTAGCAAATGTTTTTCTTCAAGGTGTTTGGTAAACTTCTTAAGCTGATCACAATCGGCACTACAAAATACACAGTGGAATGTATAGGACTTTGTTTTATACTTCATCTTTTTAATATCAATCAGTAGATCGCCACATTTTCGGAAATCTGAATTTTCACTTGCACCCATTTTAGTATATTATTGGTAAAAAAAATACAGAAAATATAAACAACAGACAGTGATGTCAATTAATGGTTTATTTTATAAAAATAAGCGGCTGTGATAAACGATAACTAAGAAAGCAATCGAAGGTTTGACAACACTAGTTTTATTTTATAAACAATTAATTGTCATCGCTATACGTATAGTATTTTTCATGAATTATTTTTTTCAATACAACATATGAAAACATAATTATTTATATATTTAAAATGGTTGCGAGCAAAAACTCAAATTTTCAACGCTGTGCCGAACTTTTAATTGATGTTACAAAGATAAAATGTAAAACTAAATCTTACATATTTCACTGTGGTTTTTGTATGACCGAATGGAATCAACTTAAGAAATTCACTAAACACCTTGAAGAAGAACATTTAACAAATTTCAAGAATGATCTTCCCGATACGGTTCCTGAGCAAATGGAACTAGAACATTCAAATATATCTTTTGATCAGATTGACATAAAAGAGGAACAAATATATATTGATGAATCTAATAAAGATTCTTTAATAAATAAATCGGAACATTCAGATGATGTCTCTTGCAGTACAATAAAAAGGGAGAATAATGATATAAACGAGATTTGTCCAAATGTATTCGCTGATCCCTTGATGAGTGTAAAAAGTGAAAATCCATTAGATGAAGAACCAACAAAATTAACATGTGATGATGTAGCTGAACAAGAAACTATCAAAGCTATTGAAAAAGTTGATGAGGTATGTATGTATTTAGTTTACAGAAGTTATTATGTTGTCATATAATAACAAAGGTATTTTTCAGCCGGAATATACTCTAGATTCAAGCTCTGATGAATGTAGTGAATCCAATTTCGAAGTAAGTATAAGAAATCATATTTTAGTTTATTATATCGAGCCCTTAGATTTAAATAATCGTAAACGTTAAATTCCGTTCCGTCAAATATCTCTTAAACTATTAGAGATAGTGTAGTACAGTAAGCATAGTTTTCTTTTTTTTCTTAGTAGTTTTCGAACGTGTAAAAATCTTTTCGATAGGTTTATATTTGCCAAAGTTATACATACCAATAGGTTTTACATACAATGGTGCTTAACTTTGGCCCAGTGTAGAAGCCACATGTTTTTAGAAATAGGTCTTAAACTTCAATTACCATTGGCCGATTTCTGCATATTGCGCCACAATCCGCTTAGTAGTTTAAAAGTTCTTAAAGTAAAACTGAAAACTTCACATTCAATTTGGAAAAAATTAACTTGTCGAAAGTAGCAAACTAATAAAGAACAAACATTTTATGCACCATTCGCGGTTTTCGTTTAATTAAGATTTTTTGTAGCTTACGATTAATATTTTTATTTATTTATTTATTTATTATTATAAATGAACCAACTGAGCCTTTAAGGCCTTATATAGTTGGTGGTCTAACAATAATATATTAATAATTTTTCTTGTCGCTTGCGATCATTTTAATCTAAGGGCTCGATATCCTTTACCACCATAGGTTAAAATGGTACATCGGGTTTGAGCTGATGTTTGTAATGCACATAAAAAAGTATACCGATATTATGAGTTTATGTATTATTGTCCTTTCGGTTGGCTGGCTATCCTTTTTATCAATGTGCAAATCGCACTTCTCAAGATTATTAAATTTAACTTTTTGGATAAAATCGGATTATTATTTCGGATACCTCCCATAGTGCTTAATACAGAATTTCGTTCTTTTTAGTTTTCTATAAACATACTTTCGTGACACATTTCATCCCAGTTCACCCCCATTGCCGAATATGACATAACAATAAAAAAAGTAAGCTTAGAATTGAAAAAAAAAGATAAAATTAAAGAAAAGCTTTAAAGTTGTTGATCCCTATATGACCTTATAAAAAATTTAAACATAACATTTTCTTAGTTGTTAACCTATATTTGACCTTATTAGTGAAATGTATCTGATAGTCGGGATTTACCGACTGTAAAATTTTCCTACATGTTTTATTTACAGGCGATTTCCTCTTATACATTACATACATTTATATTGCATTCACTATGTTTAATCCAAATAAAACCTTAAAAATCGGAATCAATAGCCTATAGTCAAAACAAAACTTTCAAGAAAAATTACTTTTTGATTACACTTAGAAATAAAGTTTCAGTTTTGTTTTAGAGATTTTGTTCATTACTTAATAAATTGCTTACAATTTTACGTTCTTTGAAAGTTTTGATTTTATTTCAAGGCAAAATTTTTAGATGTAATTAAGAGGTAAAAATTTGCAAAAGAAAGGAATAGACTTAAGAATGAGTATATATTTTTTGAAAACTTAAAAAATTAAATTAAAAACCTTAGCTAATAATTGAAACCCCAGCTAGGGGTTTTCTTCTACCAACATAAGCTTTCAAATTATGGCAGTCTCAATTGGTTCAAGATTTTGAAGCTACAAAATGTGCTACGTAGTTATTCAAACACAATTCTTCGATCTAAAGAATTTTTCCAGGATATCGCAAAAAAAACTTAAAAAAATAATTTTAGCTTTTTTTCCCTTATTAAGGGCCATCAACTTTACAAACATATATTACCAATGTTGAAGTAAAGAAACAACAAATCAAATTAAAAAAAAATCGTAAAAAATTGCGGCAACCGGTGTCGTTTATTGAGATCTTAGGTACATCTCTGTAGTTGATTGTTTCCTTGAATTTTGATCGGTTTGCCATATATAAACCAGAACATAGAAAAAAGGCCCCAAATCTTTGGGGGCCATAAAAAACTGCATGACTTGGGGCAAAACTGGAAGACACGGGGTTTTCTTTGGTATTTTATTACGTAGTGGTGTCCGTATATACTGTGTTATGTAAATTTAGAGTGAGTTATTTAGTTTCATCCGGTAAAAAAAAAAAATTATTACAAAACTTAAGTTTGGTTTGAATGGATATAAAATTTACCTACTGTTGCAGATGTCAACATCCAAAAACGAATCCTACAACTTCAATGAAAGCGCGCAGATGTTTAACCAGCACGAACAGTACAGTACAATAGCACAGGGCTTAGTATCTTATGGTATACATTCGGATTCGGAAACGGATAACAGCTATCCGGAAAAATGTAAGAAGGGAAGAAAAACATTCTTTGCTGAAAAAAACAAAAAATTTAGAGAGGCTGGAAAACAATATTTCGGTAAACGAAAGACAAAATCATGGGATTATGAAGTGCCAAAAAAACCAAGAGAGATAAAGCAAAGATGCAGTTGTAAACAGTCGAAATATGGTACTTTTAAATGTGAAACTTTTACAGATGAAGAAAGAAAATGTATTTTTCAAAACTTTTGGCAAATGAATTGGCAAGAAAAAAAGGTTTATGTTAAAGACCTCGTGACATCGCTTCCAACAAAAAGGTCACAGGAAAGAAAACATGATCAAGAGCCTAGAAGAAAGCAGTCACTTGTTTACTATTTAATAAAACAAGACGAACGACACAAGGTGTGTAGAACTATGTTTCTTAACACACTCGTTATTGGAAGATGGACTGTGCTTAGTTGGAAAAATGAAATAAAATTGTCAAAAATCACAAATAATGTTTTGACAACCTCCTGACGTTCTGCAAACGAAGCCATACAAGGTAAATTACATCAGCTGTATGTTTTTTAAAAAAATTGATACTGTTCAGTTCTTCAATCCGACCTGGTTGAAACAAAGGTAACGCAAAATTCATAGACATACGTGCATAGCAATGTTTATCAAGTGGTGAAATACTTTATAAATTAAGATTTTATAATGAATGGCAATAATTTCCTCAAATAAAATCGACCTCAATTATTTCCAAACCTTTTGTCACCTTCCTTGCCTTTACAAAAAAAAGAAGGAATGACACAGTCAAGAAGTTTGAGGACTTACATTATTTAAAAAATCTTTTCCTGAAGATTATCGTTCCTTCTATAATAATTTACCCAATGAGTATATTTAAGAAAACAATGCAATAAGTTACTTAGATTAGTTATTACACAATTACTATTAGTTCTTTTCATGGAAAACAATTTTTTGTTGTGTTTTATTTAAAAGCTTTCAGAAAATCTGATTAAATAATCATATTTTAAATAAAAGCAATTTTTTTTAATTAAATGTTTTTTTAATAAAATAGTACATAAATTTGTCTTGTAACATTTCAAATATGCAAAGATTAAAATAGAAATAGAAAATAATAGAAAACCGCGGGTATTTACGGAATAGCCAAAATAAGGCAAAACAAATGTAAGTCTTCAGAGAAAAATCCTCACTTGTCCAACAGAAAAACGGCATAAAAAGCTATTTTTCGATTTTTTTTTTGTCAGAAAAGTTAAAAAAAGTGAACGTTTAAAAAAATTGTACTACACCATTTTCAATTGTAAATGAGAAAATTCCAATTGGAAATGAGAAATTACATTTGAAACTGAGAAAGTTCCAAAAATTTTCTTTTACAAATGGGAAAATTTAAATTGAAATTGAGAATTTCCATTTGGAAATGAGAAAATTCCAATTGAAATTGATAATTCTCATTTGAATTTGAGAAAATTACAATTAAAAATGAGAAATTTCCATTTGTAATTAGAAATTTTTATTTGAAATTAAGAATTTTTCATTTGTAATTGAGAAAATTTCAAATAGAAATGAGAAATTTTCATATGAAAATGAGAAGCTTTCATATGTAAATGAGAAGTTTTCATTTGTAATTGAGAAATTTCGATTTCAAAATGAGAAATTTGTAATTGAAAATGAGAAATTTCCACTTGTAATTGAGTAATTTTCATAAGAAATTTGGAAATTTCTCATTTTCAATTACACATTTCTCAATTTCAAATATAAATTTCTCAATTACAAATGAAAATTTCTCATTTTCAATTATACTTTTCTCATTTACAAATACAGAACTCAATTTCATATAAAAATTTTTCAATTACAAATGAAAATTTCTCATTTTCAAATATACTTTTCTCAATTTCAAATAAAAAATTCTCATTTACAAATGGAATATTCCCATTTTCAATTCAAAATTTCTCATTTTCAAATGAAATTTCTCAATTTAAATTGGAATTTTCTCAAATTCAAATGAAAATTCCCAATTTCAATTAGAACTTTCTAATTGTCAAATACAAATTCTCAATTTCAAATGAAAATTTCTCAATTCAATGTGGAAATTTCTCATTTACAATTGAAAATGGTGTAGTAAAATATCGTCTTGAGAAAATTACCCACGTGGCGGATAACAATTTCAAAACTATCTTATTTGATCCCTTTTGATCCGAAAATCTATTAAAATTTTACAATTGAAGTTCATAATAAAATTCCTATAGGTATTTCTATGTTCCAATTGATAAAACCGAGTAATGAAAATGGTCTTAAATGTTTTTAGCACAAGTTTATGTTAAATTAATTTAAATTATAGAATTTTATATGTAGTTTAGGTTAGGTTTAAAAAGTGGTGTCAAACACGACACCTTCCCTCATAGAGAGAAAGCAAAGAGGCTAAGAGTTTAAGTAGAGATTGAGTTAAGAGATTAGATAGTAATATAGAATAATAGTAGGCTTATCTGAGCCACCTGAGTCCAGTTATAAACCCTACAAGATCAATTGGTTTGCACTGTTGCAGATCCTGAAGTTCATCATAGAATCTATTACCTTGATTTTTAGCCTCTGAATTTGGATAGCGACAGAGAATGTGTTTACACCAAATCTTACGAGTCCTCATCTACACCATTTTCAATTGTAATTGAGAAATTTTCAAATTGAATTGAGAAATTTTCAATTGAAATTGAGAATTTTCAATTGAAATTGAGAAATATTCAATTGGAATTGAGAATTTCCAATTGGAATTGAGAATTTCCAATTGAAATTGAGAAATTTTCAATTGAAATTGAGACTTTTCAATTGAAATTGAGAAATATTCAATTGAAATTGAGAATTTTCAGTTGAAAATGAGAAATTTTCAATTGAAATTGAGAAATTTTCAATTGAAATTGAGAATTTTTCAATTGAAAATGAGAATTTGTAAATTGAAATTGAGAAAATGCCAATTGGAAATGAGAAATTTTCAACTGAAATTAAGAATTTTTAAATTTAAATTGAGAATTTTTCAATTGAAATTGAGAAAAGCCCAATTGAAAATAAGGTTGATTTTTTTAATTGAAATTGAGAAATTTTCAATTTTAATTGAGAAATTTTCAATTGAAAATGAGAAATTTTCAATTGTAATTGAGAATTTTAGAATTAAAATTGAGAAAACCTAAATGAAAATGAGGTTGAAATTCCACTTGGGGTGTTCTCAATTTCAATTGAAAAATTCTCAATTTAAATTTAAAATTTCTCAATTTCAATTGAAAATTTCTCAATTTCAATTGAAAATTTCTCATTTTCAATTGAAAAATTCAACCTCATTTTCAATTGTGCTTTTCTCAATTTCAATTGAAAAATTCTCAATTTAAATTTAAAAATTCTCAATTTCAATTGAAAATTTCTCATTTTCAATTGGGTTTTTCTCAATTTCAATTAAAAAATTCCCAATTTCAAAATTTCTCAATTTCAACTGAATGTTTCTCATTTCCAATTAGGGTTTTCTCAATTTTAATTGAATATTTCTCATTTTTAATTGAAAATTCTCAATTCCAATTGAAAATTTCTCAATTTCAAATAAAAATTCTCAATTTCAATTGAAAATTTCTCATTTTCAATTGAAAATTCTCAATTTCAATTGAAAATTTCTCAATTTCAATTGAATATTCTCAATTTTAATTGAATATTTCTCAATTTCAATTGAAAATGGTGTAGACATAGTCTGCACCTATTTAGCCTAGATGTTAAGGCAAAGTGTCCCGACAAAATTGCTTTACATCGTCTTAAACTTGACCTACTCAGACCTAGCAGAGTTTTGGTTCCGCTAATGCCTGGCTTAGTCCTAAAGTCTTAGATGTTCCCATTTCCTTGCTGATCCAAGACTTGATACCCAAATAAAAATTGAAGATTGGGGGATTAATATCCGCCACTCTTTGGCTTCGTAATCTTATAACTGAGTGAAGTATTAAAGTAATGCTATATCCTTGTAGTGTATTGAGGGCAGCCTGGCTGTCGACATAAATCGTCACCTCAGTCAGACTGTGGTAGGCCTGTTTGCAAGCCTAAGGGGCCTATTAAGCTCAGTAATCTGGTGTATCCCGCCCGCCTATATCTAAGTATACCCGACTTATACAGCATTACTAGACTTCTATGTAGTTGCCATACCCTTAATGAAGAGGTCAAGAGAATGCAATGACAACATGATGTCCCTGACTTGTATTTACGGCAAAAAAGCATTCACTTAATAACAACTATATCAATGAATGTCTTACAAATAGATTGTTGCCATTTGTACAGCAACATGACCTCATGTTGTTGTATAAATGGCTTTCTTCTGGCCCGAAATTGTTTCCTGTCATTAAAGTAAATCGGCCATGGAGTTGTACCATAACAATAATGTCGTTTTAGTGCCAAAAAAAGCAAATCCGCCTAACTGTCCAGAACTCACACCGATTGAGAGATACATATTGGGACCTCGTAAAAGGGACTCGCCAAAGACATTTCATTTCTGAAACCACTATAAAAACACTTATTTCAAATTTATAGAATTTTGGAAAACAAATCTTACTATTTTGTTTAATTTTTTGTTACAATTATTTTTATTTGATTTAAAATTACATTGTATCAAAAAAGGACTGTATATATCAGTAAATATTAATGCCTCATAATCTCTTTTTGTGCTATGTCATCATACTTAATATTATCTTAATTTCACCCAAATATTATAAAACGCTTTATGAAGAAACCAAAAACTTATTTTGTTTATTTCATTTATTTCTGTTTCACATTTTTAGATTTATTCCCTTTTTCAAATATATTCCACTGGTACAATATTTATCATTTTATATCCTTTTGTTTTAGACTTAGAATAATTATTTCCAATTTTTAATTGGCTTGGAACTAAATTTGGTATTTTTGACGTAGTATAGTTTAAGTCAGCTCTATTATTTAAATTTTCTGTACCTCAATATAATATTTGTAGATTCCGGTATTGGTCTTTCAGTATATTTTTTTACCCTATATACCCACTATAGGTAGAAAAGGGTGTATTACTTTTGTGCTAAAGTTTGCAACTCAAAGTAATATACGAATCACTTTTTAAATCGTTTAGTACTAGGATCATCGTTAAACTTTTTGAACCAAATCTGATCATTATTTCGAGTACCTTGTCATCTCAGAATATAGATTTGCACCTTAAAAGCCGCAAATTTTTCTACATTTAAAAAATGTTAGCTGCAGAAACCGAAATCTGTGTGCCGATATTTATTGGTCCACATATTTATACAAAACTTATCAGCGCATAGTTTTATTGCAAAACCCTCAATATCTTTAGACTTGTGAAAATGTTTGATAATAGGAGATTTGTTTAAATTTAACAAAACGCTTTAACAAACGCTTTTTTTCGTTAATGCTAGAGCCTAAAATCATTATATAGCAATTTATAGTCAACATAATATTTGGTCAGTTTAACCTCTTAAGACAGGTTAAGAGGTTAAAGACGTTTCATGACTCTTATGACTTTTTCAATGATTTGTTTATGTATGAAAATTTGGAAAAATCCATGACATATACTTGTAAAGGGTGGCTAAATTGTAAGGGCCGATGTTAAATGTGAACCACACCTAAACGCCAAGGTTTTTTCCGAATTTTATTTGACATTTCTCTATTTCAGACTTATTCAATTTGAACCATGGAGAGATACACAATCCAACAACGTGTTAAAGTTATCCAGACTTATTATGAAAATGGGCGTTCAAACCAAAATGCATATCGTGCACTTCGTGATTTTTTTGGTCAATTTGATCGTCCAAATGTGCGTACAGTCGCAAAAATCGTGGAAAAATTCGAGCAAACCGGGTCTGTAAAAGATGTGAGAACACCAGTGCATGCTCGTACAGCTTGTACTGCAGAAAATATTGCTGCTGTTCACGATAGTGTGGCTGAAGAGCCGTCCACCTCAACTCGTCGTCGTGCCCAACAATTGCACCTCTCACGCTCGTCGTTGATGAACATTATGCATAAAGACTTGCATTTACACGTTTACAAGATACAATTGGCTCAAGAACTAAAGCCTCTTGACCATTCCAAACGTCGCGAATGGGCAGAATGGTGGCAAGAAATGGCAACAGTGGATGATCACATTTTCACCTCAGTGGATTCGTCAATAAACAGAATTGCCTTATTTGGGCGAATGAGAATCCAAGAGTGATTGTCGAAAAACCAATGCACTCACAAAGAGTGACTGTTTGGTGCGGTTTATGGGCTGGTGGCATCTTTGGGCCGTATTTTTTCCAAAATGAGGCCGGTCAGGCAGTTACTGTGAATGGTGTTCGCCATCGTGAGATGATAACGAACTTTTTATGGCCCGAATGGGAAGATATGGATGTGGACGATATGTGGTTTCAGCAGGACGGTGCCACTTGCCACACAGCTAACGAAACAATGGCTCTTTTGCGCAACAAATTCAATGGCCGTGTTATCTCACGTAATGGCGATGTCAATTGGCCGCCAAGATCATGTGATTTGGACTTTTTTCTTTGAGGTTATTTGAAAGAAAAGGTGTTCGTCGATAAGCCAGCAACAATTCAAGAGCTAAAGGATGAGATAATTCGGCACATTAGCGGCATAGAACCTCCATTATGCCTCAGGGTCATCGAAAATTTGGACCATCGGATGGAGGTGTGCCGCCGTGGTCGCGGCGCCCGTTTGTTCCATACATAATTGAGTAGTACCAATATATCATAATAAAATAAAATTACAATAATTTCCTAAATAGTTTGTGTTTTATTCAAAATCAACAACGGCCCTTGAAATTTAACTACCCGATACTTATGTATTCATAATTTAAAATCGTGCAAAAATCATAGAGCAGTCATTGTTTCTATTAGCAACTTTTTACGTTTTGATTAATATGTCTTAAATATATACACATTCTTCTATGAATAATTATTAACCTAAACTTATTTTCTTAATGAATTTTCAGATCGAATCGGAACCCATTAGTAAAAAAAATATCTCGAAAAGGAAAGGAAAATCTGTAAGCTACACTGTTTTTTTTAACTAAGTTATTTTTGAATACACATTTTAAATCATTTACAGAAAAAAACAATCCAAAAGAAGCCGGATGTACCGAAAAGGGTAAGTACTAAATGTTTGTTATTCTGTCCTATTTAAAAATTATATTTTTTTAGGTCAAACGTTATACAACACTTGATCCTAATAGTCTAATGGCAGTATCAAAAGTAAGTGATTTTGATATTATATTACTAACTATTGTAATATATAAAATATATTTATATAGCGAGTGATAAAAGATATATTACCAGAATTAATTACACAATATAAGAAGTATGAAATACTTTGGAAAATTGATCACATTGAATTTGGAGTGAAACCAAGAAAAATTCAAACATTCGTAAAAATTGCTGAGGAATTGAATACAAACCTTAAACGAAATCTTAATTTTAAAGAAATAAACAGACATATTAAATATTTAAATCAATTATATTCCAAAGATAAGAAACAAGAATTATTATGTAAAATGGAGAATAAGGAATTCATACCTGAAAGCAGATTCTACACAGAAATGTCATTCCTTTGTGATAGTCAAGGTCCATTTTTATGTATGATTTGTAATGAAATGGTTCATAAATATGATCCATATTGCAATCACATGGCACAACACAACGGAACACAGCCATTTAAGTGTTCAGCTTGTGGGCTACAATTTAAACATTTCAACAAATTCGTCATACATAAGAAACGGCATCTGGGAATACACAAATTCCATTGTCAAATATGTGGTAAAGGATATATGTTTCAATCTGAATTGGATGGTCATCTTACGTCTCATACAGGATTTAAACCATTTTTATGTGCTATATGTGGTGAAGGCTTTAGAGCACGTGCACATCATGCAGATCATATGCTACGTCATGAAAATCGTTTTCGTCATGAATGTTACATATGTAAAAAAGGTTTCAATCAATCAACTAAACTTAAATCTCATATAAAATCTCACCTCAATATACGTGACATATGTTCAATTTGTAATGCCAGCTTTAAAGATTTAAAACGGCACATAACTAATTTTCATGGAAAGAAATGTACAGGAGACACTCGGAAAACACAACCAATTAGTTTTTAAGATCGTTTATATAAAAGTAAATCTAAATTTTAATAAAACTTTAAACTATTACATTATTTTAATTTATAAAGCCTTACTAAGACCAACAGGTTGGGTATGAGAGTTGTTTCCAGTGATGGTATTGCTCCTTACGTACAAACATTAAGTACTTATAGGAAGATTGCTTTTATACACTTTTTCAGTGATAACTTTTTTTAATTCATAGACCGAAAAACGGATACTCTATTACATCCGGTTTAATCTTTTGGCACCTAAAAGATTTTACATTCAATCAGTTTACATTATCTACATTTTCGCCTAAATTTTTGTTTTTTATAATCTCTAATTATGAAAATTAATCCAGAAAATTGTAAAACCGATTTGAGTTATGTTATAATGATTTCCTTTGCTTCTAAGTCGTTTGGGCGTGCGAGTCTGAATATAGTTATCCAGTATTGAATGGTGTATACTTCAACCTTCTTTTGATTTTTGGTAGCACTGTGCATGCTATCAACTTCCATGTAACTGTGTCCACTTTTAAGAAATTTGTGCTCAATTATATCCAAATCCAGAGAAAGTTGATGGAAGTATTTATACAAGCATAAACCAATTTCATTACTTCGTCTTTTTCCATCAGTTTCTGACAAAAATTTAATAATCCATTAATTGGTAGAGCAGCGTTATAGAAGGTTAAATTGTATGCACATAATTTATAAAGTTATTTTCTCTTAAAAATAAAAAAAGTTGACATGATTTTTTTTTCAATGGAATTTAGCCCATAGCCCATTACAAGTGACTGCAACTCGTCGGCTGTTTTTCAAAATTTGTTCTAGTTCAAAATTTGTTTTAGTTTTCTAATGTCAAATTATTGTTATTATTCTGAATTGTCGTATTGTTGTTTTAAATTTTGGCATTGAAAAACTGTTTATCCAGCAACAAAATCTATGTTGTTTTTGGCTTATTGTATTTGTTGTATCCATGCGTTAACCTGTATATATGAGCCTTGATTTAGCCCAAATAATCCAAAAATAAAAAAAATAATTTTTCAAAAACTCAAAAAGTACGTTTTGAAAAAAAAACTCCAGATATATTCAGCCATATCACAGAACTTCTATAGAAAATGTAAAACGAAATTTTTTTTCGGAGGGAAACCACATTCTTTGTATGGGTTTTTTTTGTTTATTCAATATTTGAATTATTCAGTGTTATTTGTTGGAACAATGATAGAGTAGCTGATTTCAATTGAATACAAGTAAGAGTGTTAATATCGGCTGTGCTGGATCTTATATACCTACCATCAGTTGTGTTAAATTTAGAAATTTATCACATATTTGAACGAGGGTGCACCTAATTCAAAATGTGGACCGAATTCGAAAAAAAACTGTTACGGTAGAAACACAATTGGGACGAATGACTAATTTCGTCCAGCACGACGAATTCGGCTTTAAAACATTGCTGACGCCATTTTTGTTTATTTTTCATTAGCACAAATTACACACACTTTCGTACATATCGCGCACTCACAACATTTGCAATTTTTTTTTATTTTATTCTTTCATTTTTTCACAAAAAGAAAATATTTAATTAATTTTATTTGAAATAATTATTTTTTGTTTACAATTTATAAGGTGACCATATTTCACAAAAACATATATAATTTCTAATACTTTACAACAGAAATAGAAATACAGCCACTCTAAACCAGTTTAGTCGTCGTTCGTTTGCGTATGAAATAGAAATAAACCTATCGCACTATTCGATACGCACGACGAATTTCGTCGTACGCATCTATTGTGAGCACTTTCATATAATATGTTATATTTCTAACGACTAATATTCTTTCCGAAAAATTGGTCGTTCGTTCCAATTGTGTTTCACACTTAATATTCTTTCCGAAAAATTGGTCGTTCGTTCCAATTGTGTTTCACACTTTATTGGTAAAATATTTGGACTAAATTCGGTTGCTTTATAGTTTAACATTTATAGCTTTATAGTTCAACATTTAAAAGTTCTTAGTGGTTTTCTTGGTATTAACTTTGCACATAATTTGGTCTCATAACCGGCCATAGTTACATAACATTAATAATAATGCTTTATAGTTAGGCTATACACGTTGATTGTAATACGACAGGTCAATTTATTTTGTTAGGAGTTCCATGTACAACCAAATCTTTTTGATTGTAGCTATATATATATATATAAGAATTATAGCATAATATTGGCCGACTGCAACAAAATTTTACACACTGGCTAGTTTTTATACAAAGCTTATTCTTGTAAAATTTAGTGGCCATAGCTGTCATTGTTTCTAATTTAATAACTTTTAACTGGCCTTTGTTACATTTTTTTTGGTTTCCAGGAATGGTTTTTACGTGAAAGCTATAGTCAAATATTGAGCGATTCCTATAAAATATGATATACTGACCAATAGTTGCATTAAACTTCTCTATTCTATATTTAGTCGTCATAGCTACTACAATTATATTCAATTTACAAGCTTTAATGTGATTCCCGGGGCGGGGTTATATGGGAGCTCTAACTAAATGTCAACCGATTTCGCCCATTTTCAATGCACAATATCAAAAATTCGTTTGTAAAATTTTGTATCTGTAGCTCTTTTTCGTTAAGGTGCTCTTTTTGTATTTTTGCGTTTTCGTAAGTTTTTTATATGGGAGCCATGGTCAAATGATGACCGATTGTAACAAAATTTGGCACACTGGCTGGTATTCATATAAGACTAAAGTGCTAAATTAAGTGGCCATAGCTATTACAGTTTATCATCTATTGGCATTCAAGTGTATTTATGGTGTAATTTAGGCTGTTTCCGTAAGTGCTTTGTATGGTATCTGTGAACCGATTTCGATACGGGAGCTATGGTCAAATGTGAACCAATTTTGCCCAATTTCAATACCAAAATTTTCCCAGAAATGAAAAATATATTAGCCAAGTTTCAGTGACCTAGCTCCTTTCTTATCGTGATTTTAACAGACAAATAGACGGACATCGCTCAATCATCTTAGAATTTCATAAGGATTCAGAATTTTGGTTTTTGAGCTAATATTAAGGAATTACAAACGGAATGACAATCTCAATATACCCCCATTCTTTTTGATGGTGGGTAGAAAAATGTAATGATTTTATGCACTTAGAACCGAAAACCATTTCGATCGGAATTCAACTACGAAATGATTTTAATTCCTAACGGAATTTGTGACATGCCTGATTGTTTTAAAATAGAAACATTTCAGATGGATCCTATTATATATGGTTCTTTTGAATCTAACTAATGTACCTAAAATTTTAAATTACATACAATTCTTCTTCTTCTTCTGTTATCCTTGACTCCCAGTGGAGCATAGGGCCTCAACCATCCTTTTATATCAAACTCTATTGCGAGATGTTAGGCATACATCATTCCATGAATAGTTTGCTGCTTGTAACTCCGCTTCAATTGACCTTCTCCACGTTCTAGCAGGTGCACCAACACGACGGCCGCTTCCTTGTGGATTCCAACGAAGCGCTTGTCGAGCAATGTTGGTACAATAGTTAATCGGAACATGTTTCGAAAATTAATTAAAATTTCAACCATTTGGTAAATAATTGTAACAGCCACAAATTTATTTGTTTTGCCAATAGTAGCTACAATCAGTGTTTAAATTTTTTCTAAAATCGGTCCATATTTGACTAAATTATTCACGAAGAATAACAAATGTCACCCTGTGTAGAAGCCAACCCTGGTTTTTAATTTTCTTTTGTGCAGTTGTAAAATACGAGAAGCGAGAGTTGTAGAAAAGCAGTCGAGAAGATAAGACGTGATTGATCGTGCCGTGTATTTTAAATCCTATATTAACGTAAACTCTATTATTATATTTAAAGAATAATTAAATAAACTTTTCTTTTTGTTAACTTTTAAAACTAAACAAGTTCAGTATCGTTTAATTCGTTCCAAATGTCCACGTAGGTGACATTTATTCAGAAGTGGGATGAACTTGCAATACCAGGAAAACGAATAAACGCAAAAGAAATTTCTTAAAAAAAAAAGTTAACGGAAAATTAACGTGTTTGATTTTGTTCTACGTGTGGTTGTGTGTATAAAACCACTTTGCAAGCGACGCGTTGATTCTTAAAAAAAAAACAGTTTTTTAGAAAAATGACACCGCGTCCGAATTTCGAAAAATTTAAACTCGACGAATTAAAAAAGCAGTGTAAGGAGATTGGATTACCAACTTCTGGTAATAAACACCAGTTGATAGAACGTTTGGATGAATATTACTCGGATGAATGTTTCTCCAGCTTCAATAGTGGGTCTCAACTGGCACAGCGATTGCACGCTTTAGAAAAGTCGCTCTGTGAGTTACAAAATAATGGTTTTGTACCTGCCGTTGTATCCTCACCCAACCGTCCTGCAACTTCCGAGCCTGAAGCCATGCCGCAAACCACACACGTAAATATATGCTCGCCCGTAAGTAGCATACCGTTCATCACCCAGTCACAATTAAAGGAAAATGTACAGCCGCCCGTTAATGTTTCGTTGCCGTATTCTGCAGAGCTGTCAACTGCTATCGTAAATCAACAAACATTAGCATCGTCATTTTCTCTTTGCCGAACAAATGCTGATCCGACAGCACGTTCCGCCATGGCGCCTCCGTATATGACACAGTGTACTACTATTGTACCTCCGTATAATGCAACGACAACTACGTGTTACCCAATGTCAAGTGCCAATATAGCGCTTCCGCATAATTCGACAATTGGTGCTACGATTGCACCCTCGTTTCAACCAATCACCTGTGCTACGAATGCACCGCCGTCTTACCCGATCACTAGTGCAGCTGCGGCACTCCCGTTTTACCCGATGACTAGTGCAGCTGCGGCACTCCCGTTTTACCCGATGACTAGTGCTACTAATGTACTCCCGATTAACCCGATGACAAGTGCAACTAATGCACTCCCGTTTAACCCGATAACTTGTGCTAATATTGCACCAACGTATAATACGAGAACAGGTATTTCAATAGTACCAACAACGAATCATGCAACCATATATGCAACCCAGCCGACGGTACCTTCGATTCAGTACCCATCGCATAATCCGTATCATAGTGTTCGTGAAGCAGTCGGTATACTACCGGAATTCAACCCATCGTTAGAAACTTCATTGAATTCCCAACAGTTTATAAGACGAATCAATAATCTTAAGCAGGCTTATTTCTGGGACGACAAGCTCGTTTTGTTTGCAGTGCAGCAAAAGTTGTTTGGCCCTGCAAAATATTGGATTGATTCCTTAGAAGACATTTTCGTTACGTGGAACGATTTCTGCACCAAATTTCTAAACGATTTTCCAGTCACCATAAATATTGCAGATATCCACATCGAAATGGCTAACACTAAACGTCAAAGTAACGAGTCACCGCAGGACTATTTTTATAAAATGGTTGCAATTGGTTCAAAGGGACATCTCCCAGAGACTGCAATAATCCGCCACATAATTAATGGTATAAATGATGTCGATCTGAAGAGAAAGATTTCTAATAATTATATAAAAACGAACGACCTTTTACGAGATATAATAACGTATTGTAATTACAATGAAGTTAAAGTTACAAGTATCCCCTTCAGGAGACCTGTTTCTGCGCCCGCCACGAATTCGAACAAGAAACCCACCGAACACAAAAATGACAACTCATCAAACGTAAAATGTTATAATTGTTTTAAGGTTGGTCACTATTCGGTTAAGTGCCCTGAACCACAACGTAAACCACGCTGCAACAATTGCAAACGAACAACCCATACGACCGAAAGGTGTCCGGAAAAGCAACCGACAAAGGCCAGCGTAAATCAAATTGATAATGTTGCCATGGAACATTGTCCAAAAAGCGAACAAACAAAGTCCACCGTAAATAAAATCAGTGATGACGCAGCAATTACATCCAAAAGAAATAAAAACGACATAATTGTTAAAGAAGTAAAAGTTAATGGACGCACGACTACATCATTTATAGATCCAGGCAGTAACAGATCGTTGATCCGAGAATCGTATGCTTCAGAAATTGGTGGTGTTGACAACACGAATGTTTTGCTAGAAGGTTTTGCCGGAGGTCAGTTTAGATGTACCCAAAAAGTTAACGCTGCAGTTCTGATCGATAATAATTCGTTCGATATTGATTTGCTGGTGGTGGATGATAATTTTATAAACGAGAATATCTTGTTGGGTCGAGACATTTTGTGCGGACAAGGTAAGCGATTAGTAATAGAATATGACGATTGTCGTTTGGAAAAAGTAAAGAATTTAGAAATTTCTGCCGACTTATCACCGTCTGACGTTGAACAACTTAAGTTTGTTCTAATGACTCATCGGAATTGTTTTTCCGAAAACACGTCCGAACTTGGTAAATGTAATATCGCCAAAATGGAAATTAACCTTAAGTCTGACGCACCTATCCAGATGAAACCGTACCGTGTCCCGTTTGCTAAACGTTCAATACTGAGTAACATAATAAATGATCTTTTAAGTCATGACATAATTCGTCCGTCCGACTCAGCATACGCGTCTCCTGTTGTTCTTGTAGCCAAAAATAATGGAGAACACCGCATGTGCGTTGACTATCGTCAGCTGAATTCGATTACGTCTAAAACTCCGTATCCAATGCCGATCATGGATGAACAGTTTGCGCAATTGGCTGACAACAAATATTTTACGACTTTGGATTTACGTATGGGATACCACCAAATAGAAGTCCATGAAAATTCAAAAAAGTTTACCGCATTTGTAACTCATGACGGACATTTTGAGTACAATAGAATGCCTTTCGGGCTAGTGAACGCCCCAGCCGTGTTTCAGTCAGTCATGGATAAACTTGTTACAAAGATGCGCTCAGGTGAAATTTTAGCGTATCTGGATGATGTTGTTATCCCAAGTAAAACAGTAGATGAGGGCCTTTCACGTCTTAACTGATTCCTTGATATCATGGCTGAAAGTGGTCTTACACTTCGACTCGACAAATGTATTTTTCTTGCAACAAAAATTTCCTACTTGGGACACATAATCGATGAAAACGGTATTCGACCAGGAGAAGGCAAGGTAAGCGCGATTAAGAATTTCCCTGTTCCAACCAATATAACTGAAGTGAGAAGATTCCTTGGTCTAACAGGTTTTTTCCGAAAATTTGTCAAGGATTATTCGTTAATAACTAAGCCGATAACGCAATTGCTCCGAAAAAGCGAAAACAAGTTTGTATGGGGTTCAGACCAACAACGAGCATTTGAAAGTCTGGTTGAGAAACTAACCCAGCAGCCCGTACTTGCCCTATATAATAGTAACGCCCAACATGAGGTACATACCGACGCAAGCAGCCTAGGGATTGCCGGAATTCTACTGCAATCTACTGATGACGGTCAATGGAAACCAGTTTTTTATTTTAGCCGACACTGTACCGATACTGAAAGCCGATATCACAGCTATGAACTCGAAGCCCTGGCAGTGGTCGAAGTGCTCGATCGTTTCCGCATCTATATCCTAGGTAAGCCGTTCCGTTTAGTCACCGATTGTACCGCTGTCGCGAAACTAAAATCAACTACGGAATTGAAACCCAAAATCGCCAGATGGTGGATGCGTTTACAAGAGTACGATTTCACTCTTATTCATCGGGAAGGCTCCCGTATGGCACACGTTGATGCCTTAAGCAGAGCACCCGACATGCCACCTGCCGAAATTGAGCCCGAATATATAATGAAAGTTACTGCCAACATTGATGATTGGGTAGTAACCATGCAACTGAATGACGAAAAGCTTCTTAATATAATTGCCGTTTTAAGAGGAGATATTAAGTCAGAACAAGAGAAGCAAATTAAATCCGAATATTGTCTCCAAAACTCTAGACTTTATTATAAGGATGATGATGGCCCGAAGCTAGTCATCCCTAAAAATATCCGTTGGAGAATTGTAAAGTATTCACACGACGACATGGGACACTTTGGTTTGGATAAGACGATTGAGCGAATACGTAAATTGTTTTGGTTTCCGAAAATGAGAAAATACACTAAAGAGTACATCGCTAGCTGTATATCTTGTTGTTATAACAAGTCACGTCACGGAAAGCCGGAAGCTCGTTTACATTACGATGAAGTCGAACCCGTTCCTTTTCAAACCATCCATATTGACCATATGGGTCCCTTCACAAAAAGTAAAAGAGGCTATACATACGTGTTGGCGATATCGGACTCATTCAGCAAATTTTTGGTGGTTAAAGCAGTTCGTAACACGAAAACATTGCCCGTTGTAAATGTTTTAAACGAGATGTCATCATATTTTGGACTCCCTAAAAGGATAATTAGCGACCGAGGTACCGCGTTCACGTCTAAAGCATTTACAGACTTCTGTACCCACAACTCGATTAAACACATAAAAACTGCTGTTCGAACACCGAGGGCTAATGGTCAAGTAGAACGCGCCAACCAAACGATCCTTTCATACATTCGAACAACCGTTGAAAACCCTAAAGATTGGGACCTAACATTACGCCAGTTACAATGGACAGTCAATTCGCAAACTAATTCAACTACTGGTTACACCCCGAACGAATTGGTATTTGACTTTAAACTTCGAGATATTGTCCACAATTACTTAGTAGCAGCTGTCCATGATGACATCGATGATGAGACCATTCCCATAGCCCAGAAACGCAGCCTAGCAGTAGAAAATATTCAGAAAAACCGAGAAAAATGGGAAAAGCGTTTTAATGCCAGACGAGCCGTGCCAAGGCAATACGTTGAAAATGATATGGTTGTCTTAGAGAACGAAGCACCTGCCACCGGCGATTCCCGTAAACTTGAGGCTAAATTCCGAGGTCCATATATAATTGCGAAAGTCTTGGGGAACGACCGCTATCTAATTGAAGATGTACCAGGCATCCAGCTGACAAACCGTAAATTTCAGTCAGTATATTCTGCTGATAAAATTCGTCCATGGTGTAGCGATTGTCCAAATTTGGATGACATTTTGGTTGATGAAGATGACGAAATCGAGGACGATTTGGGGTCAGGAACGGCCGAGCTGTCACCCTGTGTAGAAGCCAACCCTGGTTTTTAATTTTCTTTTGTGCAGTTGTAAAATACGAGAAGCGAGAGTTGTAGAAAAGCAGTCGAGAAGATAAGACGTGATTGATCGTGCCGTGTATTTTAAATCCTATATTAACGTAAACTCTATTATTATATTTAAAGAATAATTAAATAAACTTTTCTTTTTGTTAACTTTTAAAACTAAACAAGTTAAGTATCGTTTAATTCGTTCCAAATGTCCACGTAGGTGACACAAATTAAACAATTAATAAAGCTCTACTTATTTTTATATAAAAAAATGCAAATAAGTGTATTGCACTAGGATCCCAATTTATTACAGTTATATATTATTGTAATAAACATTTTTTTTATAAAACCAAATAAATTTGGTGGACTAACATTTCCACGACCCATTTTGGTCGTTAGGCCATCATCATCCCTAATTCTTGACAGACCGAAAACCACAGATCGTATCTAATTTTCGAGACAATTTTATTCACATAGAAAACAAAGAAAATTACAAAAAATGAGTTTACAAAATTAATGGTAAATACTTAGGATTTGAACGAATATCAGGGCAATATGTATTTGGGGATATATGATTTTGTAAACTTGTTGAAACTGTGAGACAATCTTGTAATACCCTAGGACATATTGGTAAAAAATATAAAACTGCAGGAGGTTCTTCAAACAAGTTTCTATTTGTTGCTATCATCGACATACGTATTTGAGATTTTGAATTATAAAAAAAATTAAATTTACTCGCCAGTTTTAACACAATAATTTATTAAGAAAGTTTAAAATACAACTATATAAATACTCTACAAAAAAAAAAATGTACAATAGGATAGAATTTGATTGTAAAAGTAACTTAATTTTTAATTATCAGTGCGCCCACATGCTACCGTCTGCGTTCTCCTTTAACAGTTTTACGTTTTTCTTTCTTTTCTTCCCGCATTTGTTTCTGCTTCTCTCGATCTTCTTTATCTTTTTGCTTTTTAGCGGCTGAGTCCAAGCGAGCTTGTTCTCGCTTCTCCTTTTGCAATGCCACCACATCGGAGAAATTCGTGTTTCGTTCTAAACCACTGGATTTACTACTACTGGTTGCGTGTTTATCAGCTTCCTCATCAGACTGGGCAGCTTCATATTCTTCCTCTGAGACTTCCGTCTTAAAAAATAAGAAAAACAAGGTATATCCATTAAAAAATGAATTAAAAATTTAACTTTATAAGTCGTATTAAAAGACGCAAGGCAGTGTCAGCTACTTGTACTGTTTTACGGGCATTAGCATAAGTTTTAAATTGAATTCGAAAAAAATTCTGCAAGTTATTTTTGATTTTTCATATTTTTTTCCATATGCTTTTCGTAAAATATTTTTGCGACCAGGAATATTCAATTAGTGTAGCAGTCTGGTTATCAGACTTACATAGGCTATGAAAACTATCGTGTTACATAGAAGATAGTACAAATCAAAATGCTGGCTTGTCTGGTATGCTTTTTGTATGATTACCATTCTGATTGCTTTGAAAAGTTCTTAAGTTCTTAGTCCCCTTCTATACGACAATTCAGGATAAGTGCTGTTCATTCAAAAAACCAAAAACAACCATTCCTTGACGTACATTTCGATGGTTGGTTTTGCCAGGAGGAGTATTCATAATTTTAAACAGATCGAGAATCACGCATTATATAAATGTTGCAAGACAGAATAAATACGAATTCTATTGCTTTGGAAAATATCCAAATAAAGAGAAGATTATGGTCTAAACCACTCTATATTTAATAGAAGCTATCCTAAAATTTTGAATTTTTCAGGAGAGCAAAAAAACTGATTCACAAAATATTCATTATTAATTTTTGTTGACCTTGGAGTTCCCAATTTTTTAATATGCTATGCAAAAACATGTCAATACTGAATCTGCCTTATAGACTTTTTAGTTTCAATTAAAAAAAAAAAAATTACAAAAACATTAAAAATGCGAAAAGTGTTTTGTGTTCTAATATAAAAATTCTAAAATATATAATAAACAATATATGTTACTATTTCTGTGGCTTGGTGCTAAAAGGGACAATGTCAATTTTCGGTTGTTTTGAGTAAGTCGTTCCTCTTTTTACTCATTTTTATCTTGTTTCAACAGCCAATCTTTACTTCATCCTAGAACATTCATAAGAAATTTAAAGGCTAATGTCGCTCTGAAATCATCTGCAATTGTTAATGCAGATGTTGTTTTAATTCTTGAGGTACTGAAGAAAAAAGTAACGAAATCACGTCACGTGTGACATCTCGAGTCAATCAGCATTTGAAATTTTTGTGTTTTAAGTACAAAACACAATTGGAACGAACGACAAATTTTTCGGAACGAATATTCGTCGTTAGAAATTGAACATATGGGTTTATATGAAAGTGCTCACAATAGATGCGTACGACGAAATTCGTCGTGCGTATCGAATGGTGCGATAGGGTTATTTCTATTTCATACGCAGACGAACGACGTCTAAACTGGTTTAGAGTGGCTGTATTTCTATTTCTGTTGTAAAATATTAGAAATTATATGTGTTTTCGTAAAATATGGTCATCTTATAAATTGTAAACAAAAAAATAATTATTTCAAATAAAATTAATTAAATATATTCTTCTTGTACAAAAATAAACGAATAAAAAAAAATACAAATTTTGTGAGTGCGCGATATGTGCGAAAGTGTGAGTAATTTGTGCAAATAAAAAATCAACAAAAATGGCGTCAGCAACGTTTATTCGTTCCAAATGTGTTCAATGGACGAATGTACAAGACGAATTTTTAAAGCCGAATTCGTCTTGATCGACGAAATTAGTCTTTTCCCAACAAACCAAACGATATCGTAATGATATCATAACGATATCATTTACTCGGCAATCAATTCCGAGAATGATATCATTATAGACTCTAAAGTAATAGTAGTCTCCTAAAAAAAGGTACACTCGATTATAATATTATAATTTTTGAAAAAAATGATATCATTGGCAATATTGAAAATTAGAAGCGATATGATATTTTTGCGGTATTTGTCGAGAATTAACAAAATCATAATATTATAACGATATCATTAACTATGTTTCAAAATTATACCTTAATGATATTTACAAGAAAAACGATAACATAATGATATCACAACGACATCTTTATCGTTTCTATAATGATATTCGATTATAATATTATAATTATAACAAAAAATGATATCATTACCAATATCGAGAATAAAAGGCAGAGCGATAATTTCGCGATATTTGCCAAAATTAAAAATTATAATATTATAAAGATATCACTAACTAATATTTAAAATGATACCATAATGATATCAACAAAAATAAATATACTCTATTAAGGACTTTTTAATTGAATAAATCTTTATTATTTAAATATATATAATTTATAAAAGATATTATTCATAAAACATTTTGATATTTCCGATATAAATCTCCCTAGAAAAGTTCAAATATTGTAAATTTATAAAATAAATGCTCATTTGGGGGTTCCAATTCTTTAAGGTATATTTTTGATGCCAACAATACAATGGTAACCTGAAATAAAAAAAAAATCACATGAGTTTTATAATTATACATAATCCACACCTAAAGTATAAAAAAAATAAATTAATTTAATTGAAATAAATAATAATTATTATATTTGCATATAAATTGCAAATTAACAAAAAAATAACAACAACAAATTATATTGGAGGTAATTCTGGCAAATCTTTAGATTTTTTGTACTTTTCGCGTTTAGTCTCGCGATCACTAGCATATGTAAAAAATTGTTTTGTTTTTTGATGGAAAATTTCAATACCCTCCTTGTATTTTGTTAAAAACGATTCTGTAACGTAAAAACGCATATTTGCAATAAATAAAGATAATTATGTGCATATATTGTTTTTTTATATATACCTTGAAGTGCGGCGGTACATGCCAATTTCGCTACGCATTGCTTATTATTTTGCCCGTTCCAATTAAACTCTTTTGCTACTGAATCGGTTATTAAAACTCTCCAGCACTTAAAAACGAATTCCTTACCAGAGTTCGCGCAAACTTTTCTTAAAATATGGCCAACCTAAAAAAAAAATAATGTTTTACATACGAAAATAATAGATCTTAATATTGGTATTTTATGTTTTAAATAAAGAATTAATATCTTACCAATATTTTTGACTTTCTCGGGTCTTTTATATCGTCGTCAAAATTTAGAAAGGCTTCTACGGTGTTTAAAGGCGCCATTGGCAAAATTTCTTCTTTCGATATTTCTATGACGTCCACTAATTTTTTTACTTCTCTTCTGGTTAAAATTACTTCCTCCGTTAATCTTGCTACTAATTTTGTTAGATTTTGTTGATTAACCTCTAAACTTTGAATTTTGTTAAAAATTTCTTTGTTTGAATCAATTCTTGCTATAATTAAACAAGCATTTAATTAAAATAAATAAAAAATTATATGAATCAAATCTTACGCCGATTAGTACTTAAAGGACTTTCATAGCTCTCCACATCAGTTAACAACATGTTAAAATCGTCAGAATTTTGCATTGTCAATGAATTAGCTTAATAAAATAAAATTTATTATTGAATTGTATAAATGTACATTTTGAAATATTTTCTAATTCTTGTTTTGTTCGGACAGTAGAAAAAGTTAAGTTTTCGGAGTAAAATATTCCAGTAAATTTTGAACATATTGGAACATCGAATAAAGGTGTTAAATTTTGAATTTCTGTGCCATATATGTATATTCCATTATTATCTATACCTTCAATTTTAAACACTTTGTCCTTGACCATGAACATGTTATCCGGAGATTTTAATGAAAAAAAATATTTGTTTGTTTGCACACTGCAAACACTCGAATTACAAAATTTCATGTTTCCATTATTACTATTATTTGGCAAAAACTTATCTTTTTCAGCTAATCTGTTGTAAATTTGGGTTGCAACATGGTTATTCTTTTTTACCAATTTTTTAATTTTTTGAAGGCAATTTTCAAATTCAAAAGCGCTAAACTTATTTAAATTTCCTATTCGAACGGCATCGCTTGCCAGATGCTTTAGGCAATGAATGTTGTATGTCATATGACTGTCATCATATAACCTCAGAATATCATCAATGAAACTGTTTAAAAGTTTTTCGGCTACGTTGTACTTTTGAACTTCGTCAGAAAGCAATAATCTTATTGCCACACAAAATTTGAGAAAGTGTAAATACATATTTTCACTTAAAATTTGCTTTAAAATTATTGGTCCACTATACAATAAAAACTGGCGGAGTTCCGTGGCTTTCCAACGATCAAGTTCTCTTAAAGAACGTGGTTTTCTACTAAATTCTTTTGCAGTTTGGTTTCTCATTTCTAGCAAAAAAGAATTACATTGATTTTGTTGACCAACTGACCATGAAAAGGCACGTTTTCTTTGCTTCACCCACGATTTCAACATTGATTTAGCAACGCCCAGACAAACTACATGCATATAGTCATGAGGGAAATTTTTCACCATATCAATTGGAAGTGATTCTAATATATTTGTTGATAATGAAGTATGATGTTCGGGGTGCACTTTTTGCCTATACTCTAAATCGGTTCGAGGTACGTGGTTTTCATTATTAAAAATTATTTTGTGATTCGAATATTCGCCCCTTATAACACATTTATGGCACGAGAAGAAACCAGAATGAGACTTAATATTTAAAATAAAAGAACGGGCTGGAGCATCGCACACGAAATTTCCAATTTTTACTTTTACACATTTGTTATGGAAATTAAAACCATCAGTTACCAACTTGGATAATTCACAAACAAATTGCTTCAAATATTCATTTGAATTTGATGGTTTTGAATGTCCCTCAAAAATCCCACAGACAAATACATCCTTTGAATTTTCAATACATCCCAAAATAGGCCACACTTGAAGCCCTGAGCTTTTCGCAAGTGGTAATCCGTCTACATTGAAATTCACTGTTACCTGATCAAGGTTGGTTTTTATTGGTAAAACTTCTTTTAATGCATTTTCAATGCCATAGTGAATGTATGAACCCCCAGAAATGTTATGACATATTATTTTCCTAGGTGTTTCCTTCAATGTACGAGCATCCCGAGGAAGATCCGGAAAAACATTTTTTAAAATAGTTAAAAGTTCATTTATTGCCACCGTTGTTATTACATTCTTTATAGACCATTTCGCTAATTGCTCCCTTAAGGTAAATGATTTTATCTCCTCAAAATGTTCGGTTGTATCTGAACTTTTCTCATATTCGCATGATGAATTATCAGATGAACTAATAAAACTATCTAAATCTATGCTATATTCAGAGTTTTGTTTGACAGAATCAGTATTAGGTACGTAGTAATTAAACAGATCTTAACCATCATTTCGTAAACGCTTTCGAGGCATTCTATTGTATTTAGCTCAGAGATTTACTTATCGAGTTTTTTTCCCAACCAGATCTTCACCCCAACAAGATAATACTTTGTAATTTATTTTAAGGTTATGTGTATTTTGAGATTTCTGGTGATGAAATGTAAAAATAAAAGTACCACTTACCTTCTATTTCCACTGACAATGAGGATAAAGTTAAAAAAGGGAAATGCACGGATGGAAATACCTCGTTCAATAAGGATGAATCAATGACGAAGAAAACTGATATTGAAGAAAACTATACTTTTTATCTTCCTAAATATGCCTTATACAGAAAACTTACGTGAAATTAAACTAAAACCAAAATTATCAGGAATGAAAATCGATCCTCGTTTCGTCCAATATTCTGCTGCAAAAACTATTAAAAAATATTATTTTCTCAAATATACTTTAATATATAAAATACTTACGTTAAGATAAAAGTTAGTATGTATTTTTTTCACTAATTGTAATTTTTTTTTCTTTTTTGATATTTTTTTCTAAGCTATAGTACTAACGTTAGGAAAAAAAACTTTTCCCAACGAAAATTTTATCATAATTTTAAAAAAATATAATATTATAAAGATATCATATACTCTTATCATTTACGATATTAAATTTTTTAAAAATATTATATCATAAATGATTCGGTATCATTTCTTGGTTTGTTGGGTTGTCAAAATTGTGTTTCTACCTTAACTTAGAAACAAACTATAAGTAACATTCAGGCTCACTAACGATAAAATTCAATTTTTAATAAAACACATATTTATAACAGAAAATTGGGTTTTTTATTTTGTCACGTACAGACAATTTGTGTCACGTAAGGGACACAGCTGAAATTATTTCTATAAAATACATAAAAACTAGTAGTTGAATACTCTTTTGTCTACAGATAAGCTTATGCAGACTTGATATTCCAGTTATGGCATTAGTATTATTCCTTATTCCAAAGGACGGTACATAAATTACACGAGTTTTTAAAAGTAATATTGATCCCAGATTATCAAAGTCTTTAGCTGACTGAATAATAATTTTTTCGTTCCGGCTCATCATTTTCTTTCTTACAAGTCTTTACACAACATTGATATCAATTTTACCATATAAAGGCTTTTAAATTCCGTTGCGGGACCGCTTCTTAGCCCTTTGAAGTCTATTTTTATCCCTTTCTTTTAGTTTTATAGCCTTGACCTCCTCATGAGAAAGAGTTTCTCTATTCCTCTTACAAAACCCAAATATCGTTTATTTAACCTATTTTAGATTGCATTGAACCAGAAATAAAAAAGAAGAAAAACAACTAATATGTCAAAATTGAAATATTAGCATACGTTTCACAAAGGAACAGTAGAAATTGTAAATCTTATAAGGTAAAATTACAGAAGACTGCCCATAGACCTGCTTGACCATTTCAATCTAAGCTATTTAGTACTTTCTGTTTGTCTGAAGACAAATCTATTATGATTATTATGTCTGAGAGAAGTACCCCTTGTTCCAATTGGAATGTTTTTGAACACAGATCTCAACTTTAAGAAATTACACTGTACAACACTTAAAAAACTTTTTCCAAAACCAGAAAAAAGCTATGCCACAGATTTTGGTCATGCAACAAGTCAATGAATCAAAACTTACGCTTATGAAAGTTAAAAATAGTTTTTAAAATTATGTTTCCGACTAACAATAATGATCTTTGTGTGAAAGCGCAACTGGTCTGGCCCTCCATTTTATAAAAGTGTAGTCAGAACTTGGCCAATTCTATGGAAAAACGTAATTAAATATTAACAAGTAAGAGAGTGCTATAGTCGGTTAAGCTCGACCATATGATACCATTTACCAATAAGGTCAAAGGTCTGTTCTTTTCCGTGTATAAAGACAAATATTTGCTAAATTTTGTCATCATACAAACATTTTCTCAAGACATATGAAAATTTAAGCTGTTTCCGTAATTTGCACATATGAGAGCTAGAATTGCGACCTGTACTTTGATTACAAGGTTTGCGAGTACCAGCCAGCCGTCCAGCCAGACGGACGGACTGACATCGTTAAATCGACTCAGGAAGTGATTCTAAGTCTATTGGTAAACTTAAAGGTGGATCTAAGACCAATATCTCTATGCGTTACATACAGCAGCTGAAAAACTTATAATACCCTTTTCTTCTATGGTGGTGAAGGGTATAAAAACATTACGTTACACAGTGGTATTTTTTCATACATCGAAGTGCAAAAAATAGAAATTTTGCACACATGTTCATTTTTATATAGACAAGAAAAATTCAAAAAAATGTTCAAAATCCGTCGACTCTTTGGAGTACCTACCTTGGGCCCCCATTATTTCACCTATTTTTCTACTCAATGTACAAGTCGTAATTCTCTACAGAATTTGATGAAATTCGACACACCTCTATTAATTAAATCAAAAAAGATCTTTACCAATTTTGCAGACCCAAATCAAGGTTCTGTATTTTCGTTTAATCGACATCAAGATTAAAGCTGTGTAACTATATTCGATGCATGAACTACTGAGTTTGATGAAAAATGTCATCACTTTTCGTTTTAGAACATTAAGTCCATTTCAATACCTCTTTTATAACACAAAATACAACTTTTTCTTGAAAACAATTACTGATATCTCTGGACTCTATATAGAACATCATTATTAGGTTTTTTCAAAAGCTGTGGTCACTAAAAGGCTTCTTGTAGCATAAATACCACAGTGCGTCAGGACAGCTAAAGGATAGTTCACCACATAATAACAACAGCCGAGCAGAACCAATAAAATGTGAAAAATTGTTGGTACTTTTATAAATTTTGAACAAAAGAATTTAGAAGCAAGAAGTATATCGTAACATCGTATGGAAAGAGGAATTAAGATAATGTAACAGTAAATACATAACAATTTGTAATTCATATAGGTATGTATGTATATTAAGTTTAAAATTTGCCTCAGAATGCTTTTTATAAAACTCCTAGCAAGGATCGGATTGCTTGACTTATTATTAAACGTACTATTAATTTTATATTTTATATAATTTGAAGATAAAATATGTTATAAAATAGCTGTGGTAGTTTATAAGCAAGATATTGGTAGACAAAGCATATATAAATAAGGTTTCTCATCTGGAGACCGGTAATTTGGAAACCTGCAGTAGCATCAACCACACGTTGTGTTGTTGTTAGTTGGTTAGAGTGGTGCCAGTTTTAAAACCTGACAAGAATTCGAGTCAGAAAGAATCATACCGTCCAATCTCCCTGTCGCTAAGACACTTGAGGCACTTCTCCTCCCGAGGCTAGCACAACATCTACCAGCTGCATCTCCTCAATTTGGTTTCCGCAAAGAACACAGTACTACCACCGCGTTAACTGCAATCACCACTCATATAAGACATGACCTCAATCAGAAGAAGCCATGTGAGCGCACAATAATGGTAGCGTTTGACCTGTCAAAAGCATTTGACATGGTCTGTCATGCAACCGTCTTTGAAGACATTGTCAGATCAAGTCTTCCAAGTGTTAGAAACCAGAAGTCAAAACCCCGTAAAGTTAAACATGGAGTTCTCTCCCCGATCCTATTTAATTTCTACCCTTCTAAACTCCCGACGCCATTCGAAGGAGTGTAATCAATAACATACGCCAATGACTGCACAATAATGGCAAGGGGCAACAATATTGACGTGCCATGCGATAAAATAAATCGATACCTACGGGACGCAAAAAACTTTTTCACTGCTAGAAATCTGCAGCTTTCTCCAGGCAAATCATTGGCAACGCTCTTCACCACATGGACGTAGAAAGTATCGCTGGAACTGTATGTCTTAGTAGATGGTGCAATAATACCGACGAAACACCGCCCCAAAATATTAGGAGTGACATTCGACAGCTTATACTCTTTATCAGCACATGACACCGTAACTTGCGATAAATAACGCGGTAGGAATAAGGTCCTCAAGTCGCTAGCCGGCAATAAAGAAACCCTACTTGCAACCTATAAAGCAATTGGTCGGTCCATGGCAAATTATGATGCTCCCGTGTGGTCACCAAGTGTGAGCGAAACTAAGTGGTAAAAGCTCCAGAGCTGTCAAAATGCAGCCTAAGAACAATAATAGGCTGCCTAACAATGTCCTCTGAAAGCCATCTACATTAGGAGACGAAGGTCCTACCACTTAAGAAACATAGCTATATCACCTCATATAAAGCAGCTATGGAAGACTATCACAGGAGCATGGTAACATCAACTATATCTAGTTACCAATTGAATGTTATACTTGGTGGCCGTCCCCCACCTATTGCAGAGGAAGAACTACTGGGGTATTACTGGCACAACTAAGATCGGGCTTTTGTAGTCGACTTAATTCATACTGGTCCAGAATTAATCCTACAATACCCAACACCTGCCCAGCTTGTAGAGAAAGTCCACACACTACCCAACACCTCTTTCAATGCACAGCAAAACCATCTTTTCTAACTCCTGATTCCCTATGGACTAACCTTGTTGAAGCGGCGCGATATTTGGGACTGGATTTAGAGAAGTCCCCTGATTTAGGAGAACATTAATGACATATTTTTCATATTTTGATTACAGGTCACACTGTTACAACAACAGCCACTTGTTGTCATATTGTATTTATTATTTACCTGTGAGTATTGAGCCAAAATTTGTTCTCGTATCCGTTTTTCTTCCTCCGTATACTGGCGTTCCTTTACAATAGATTGAACTTTTGTTGTTTCCAATAATTTAACCAATTGTTCTTCAACTTTCAAATCCAAGACCTTTTGCGATGGTTCATCTGATTTTTCATTGCACTCAGACCATTTTTTTAAAATACTTTCCACGACCTCCAGAATGTTGTCGGACTAGTGGATAGATCAAATGTAATTGTAAGCCAATTCTTAGTATCGATATTTCTGCCTTAATGTTGTAAATACTTACAAGAATTTCACTTAATATTCCCTCCAATGCTTCATGCTTCTCCTCATTAGTTTCATCACCTTCCAGGATTCCCAATATATATGAACCGAATACAGACTCGTCTGTATTCAGTTCCTGCAGTTTAAGATTGAGCCATGTGGCAAAATTGCTTACAGCCGCCATCTAAATGTTCTTAAAATACTTTTACTAAATTTCTTATAAGACTTTTTTCATATAATTTAGAAATTGTATTTTAAATATCAGACTAAAGTTCTGAATTTAAGTTTTTGTCCGCGGGCAAAAGCAAAAGGATTCGAGTAAAAGTTGAGAAATGTTACTATTTTTGGTATATTCCGGTCTTCTTAATTTGACATTTATCTAATTTCTTTTAAATACGTTTTCGTGCAACAATTTACATTATATGTGGTCTCCACGTAAGATAGCATGTGCTTTAACCAGAAATAAAAAGAGTGAGAATGTTGAAGTGCTGCCAAGATTTTGTTATAAGTATCCATGCATGAAATAACGATTATTTAAATAAACATTTGTACTGCTATGAACACAATCACGACTGCAGGCTACGAGCTACAACCTGTCACTTATTCAAATGGAATGATTATAAAGTTAATTAATCAAATGAATTTATGTAATTTCATTCAAAATATAAATTATTTTGTTTATCTTATAAAAGCTTTATTCGGAACGAAAATACTGTGTTTCTTTACTCCGGTCGCCCGGAGGGTGATGAGCATAGTCATGATAGCATGGTATCCTACCAATGAGAGGCTAATGGCAATAAAACTTAAGACTAAAGCTCGTAATATGATAATTATGTCTACGCTCCTACTGAAATCCAATCTGAAAACGACAAAGACGAATTTTACGATGTATTAAGCAGTTGGATGAACAGTAATGTACATAATTGTGACATTACTAAGATACTGGGCGACTTTAACGCCAAAGTTGGCTCAAACAATACTAGTTTGAAACACTACATTGGTAAGCAATGTGTCGGAGTAAGAAACGACAACGGAGAAAGATTAATCGAACTATGCTGAGAAAGAATACTGGTTGTAGGTGGCACAATTTTTCCTCATAAGCTCCACCATAAAATATCCAAGTTTATCCGATATCTAAGCTTATCGCCGAACGTTGCCACTAAGAATCAAATTGATCACATTTTGATCAACTCTAAGTGGCGATTATCTTTACTTGATGTTCGCTCGAGGCGCGGAGCAGATATAAACAGCTACCACCACTTAGTTATATCTAAAGTTCGATTGAAACGGCAAAAGCCGATCGGAAAATTGATGTTGGGAAATTGGAATCAGAGCGACATCGAAATGCCTTTACTACATCCATAAGGAATCGGCTTCCAGATGTTGTAAACAATAACGATGCAAATATAAAGAAAATTGCAAGGTGTGTCACTCAGACGTACAATGAGGTTGGTCAACAAACGTTAGGTTTTAAAGACCATAAAAGGAAAGTAGGGCTCAACCAAGCAACATGGGACCTGGTTGAACAACGTAAAACCAGAAAAAATACAATTTTAAATGCAAACGTGGATGTTGAGGAGCTTAGTACAATATACCGTGACCTATCCAACAGAATAAAAATTCTGTAAGGAGGGACAAGAGAATGTGGGTAGATGAACAAGCGAGCCAGGCTGAGTCAGCTGCAAGTAAAGGCGACATGAGGACCTTATACAATATATCAAGGGCGTTGTGTGGCAAACCTACCTACACCAACAGTCTAATTCTGAGTAATAGCGGTACACTTCTCTCAACCCCGGATGAACAATTAATACGATGGATGGAACACTTCCAGTCAATATTAAACAATCCCATTAGATTAGAAGCACTGACGGAAGTGCAAAATGAAACCAACCATGACTGTTTATTCAATGAAATTTCAGACAGCTAAAAAACAATACAAGAAGTGAAGAATGCAATTATAAGCCTTAAGCGCAACAAGGCCCTGGGCAATGACAATATCTCAGCGGAGATGCTTTTATGTGACGTTGACGGATCGGCGAGAAGAAGCAGCTCTACCAACCTCCTGAAATGAAGGTATACTACCAAAAAAGGGTGACTCCAAAGACTACAATAACTACAGGGGAATAGTACTTCTTCCAATACCGAACAAAATACGTCGAGTAATTTTGAATAGAACGTCTGACGCAGTTTTTGAAACACTCCGCGAAAATCAGTTTGGGTTCCGAGAGAATAGATCTTGTGTAGATCTAATCAATACAGTAAGAATAGTACTGGAGCAATGTAATGAATTCCGCACCCCCATTTACCTAGCGTTTATCGACTTTATGAAGGCCTTTGACAGTGTCAACAGGAGCTATATATGGAGAATTTTAGAAAACCGTAACATGCCAA
Organism: Stomorhina lunata; assembly: GCA_933228675.1. Classification (NCBI taxonomy): domain Eukaryota; kingdom Metazoa; phylum Arthropoda; class Insecta; order Diptera; family Rhiniidae; genus Stomorhina; species Stomorhina lunata. The sequence continues at coordinate 22,384,945 of OW121743.1, forward strand.
CTAAAATTCTGAATTTAATTCGGGCAATGTACGTGGACTTTAAATGCCGGGTTCTACATAAAGGTAAATTTTCTAATCCGTTCGAAGTTATTACTGGAGTAAGACAAGGATCTTGGCAAGTAATATTTCAAATATTACAATATAATTGTAAATCATATCTTACTATTTAATTTTTTTATTCTTAAGTATTAATTAAGTTATTTACAATCAAAGTAAAAAATCATGGGCACGCTTTCCCCCCATTATATTGACCTCAAATTTTCTAGGATTATTTTTTTTTAATATATATATATATATATAAATTCCAACTTTGAAAAATAACTGACACTTTAGTATATATCCTATCATCCTAAAGCTTGGATAGACTGACAAAACAATCATTGCCAAAGCTTCAGAATTTTCTGTAACTAATCAAAAACTTCTACTATATACATGATACTTTCGAAATAAAGTACCTACACATCGATAGCTGATATTCAATATTTGTTTGAATATTTTTTTGGTTCATAGAGAGTTTTGCGGCATACCTTTAATTTTTTTCTTTTCATCTCATATAATTCTGAAACAGTAAACAGAAACCAAAGAATTAACAATAAACTCTTTTGATTTTGTACTTTACTTTTGGACCACCATTGGTGAAGGGTATCCAAGATTCGGGATAGTCGAATATTTAAAGTAAATTTTAGAAAATGTTATAGTAAATTTTAGAAAATGTTATAGTAAATTTTAGAAAAATTTGCTTCTTTAACTATATTTTTTTTAAATTTGCTTTTTTAACTAAATTTTTGAAAAATTTGCTTTTTAAAAGTAAATTTTAGAAAAATTTGGTTCCTTAAACAAATTTTTTAAAATTTTGCTTTTTGAAAGTAAATTTTAGAAAAATTTGCTTCTGTAACTTAATTTTAGAAAAATTTCATTTTTTAAAGTAAATTTTAGAAAAAGTTGCTTCTTTAACTAAATTTTTGTAAAATTTGCTTTTTTAAAGTAAATTTTAGAAAAATTTGCTTCCTTAACAAAATTTTTGGAAAATTTCTTTAACTAATCTTTTTCTAAATTTGCTTTTTTAACTAAATTTTTGAAAAATTTGCTTCTTTAACTAAATTTTAGCAAAATTTGCTTTTTTAACTAAGTTTTAGAAAAATTTGCTCTTTTAAATAAATTTTTGCAAAATTTACTTTTTTAGCTAGGTTTTAGAAAAATTTGCTTCTTTAACTAAATTTTTGCAAAATTTGCCTTTTCAAAGCAAATTTTAGAAAAATTTGCTTCTTTAACTAAATTTTACCAAAATTTGCTTTTTTAACTAAGTTTTAGAAAAATTTGCTTTTTTAAATAAATTTTTGCAAAATTTACTTTTTTTAACTAAGTTTTAGAAAAATTTGCTTCAGTAACTAAATTTTTGCAAAATTTGCTTTTTCAAAGCAAATTTTAGAAAAATTTGGTTCTTTAACTAAATTTTAGCAAAATTTGCTTTTTTAAATAAATTTTTGCAAAATTTGCTTTTTTAACTAAGTTTTAGAAAAATTTGCTTCTTTAACTAAATTTTTGCAAAATTTGCTTTTTTAAAGTAAATTTTAGAAAAATTTGCTTCAATAACTAAATCTTAGCAAAATTTGCTTTTTCAAAGCAAATTTTAGAAAATTTGCTTCTTTAAATAAATTTTAGCAAAATGTGTTTTTTTAAAGAAAAGTTTAAAAAAATTTGCTTTTTGAAAGTAAATTTAGAAAAATTTGCTTTTTGAAAGTAAATTTTAGAAAAATTTGCTTCTTTAACTAAATTTTGCAAAATTTGCTTTTTTAAAGTAAATTTTAGAAAAATTTGCTTCTTTAACTAAATTTTTGCCAAATTTGCTTTTTTAACTAAATTTTAGAAAATTTTATTCTTTAATTAAATTTTTGCGAAATTTGCTTTTTTAAAGTAAATTTTAGAAAAATTTGCTTCTTTAACTAAATTTTTGCCAAA